>OW285197.1:4977349-5362349 GCA_935421135.1 Bugulina stolonifera | reverse complement strand
AGGGCTACTGCTAGAGCTACTGCTACAGCTACTACAACAGCTACTGTTGCTTTTATTGCCTCTACCGTTCCTCCTACTATTACTATTGCTCTTCCTACTAGTGCTGCTGTCACTGCTCCTACTATGGCCACTGCTGCTGCTTCTACTACTTCTACTACTACTACCACTGCAGCTTCCAGTGCCGCTACTACAACTGCTACCACTACTGCCACTGCTACCACTGCTACCACTACTACTACTACTGTTGATGCTATAACCCTGAAGCTACCGCCGCTACTGCTACTACCCCTGCTACTCCTACTAGTGCTAATGGGAGTCACATTAAAATAAATTGAATACCACATCATCGGTAGAACCAGACAATAATGGTATATGTACATCTTTTCAGTTTTAAATTCCATTCAGCAATGGTGAGGGTCCGGATGACTGATCAGGATGCAGAAGATCAAGGTGCACTAAATGTTAATGAGACTTAAAAGGACGAAGTCAGAGTACAGCACTGGCTTCAGGCTGAAATCCGCCTACAGGTTGTAATCTTGGTGCCTGCAAGCCATCGCTGCTGATCTGTATCCAATGACAGGGTCTCAGAGCAAGTCCAGTCTGACGAAGGCTACCCATTTCAAACATTTGATCATAAACTTTTACAACTCTATGACTGAGTCAGCCAAGATTGAGTTGAAGTAGAATTACCATATTATTACAACCACAATGAGCTCTACAGTTGTTTCTGGTACCAACAATACTCTAGAGGTCTCTGTTGTGTATCTATAAAGGATGAGCCCTGAAAGCCCACTCTTGCTTTGTTTCGAGAAGAACAGCTGAGTTCCAGAAGAGCAGCAGGATTCTATTGTGGTTTATGACCACATTATTAAAGTCTGTTATTGCAATCTGAAGATACCTCCAGATCTGTTTGGAGGCATTCAGTACAGTACAGTAGAGTGCTGCGCTGTCTTGGTCTGTGGTATTCAAATGTGTTGATCATAGTCAATTGATATGGAAATGTGCTGTGACAGTCCTAGGGCCTCGATGTATTCATTTCAGTTGAGCTAGAGCTTCCACAGCAATTGTAATAAAATTCGTAATGAAGCCTATGGTTTCCATATTGCCAACCAGGTCTACAATCTTGTTGCTGTAAATTGCTGTTCATGATTTATTACTGTGTTGTACATTTCACCAACTAGGCCTATAGTTTGCAGTCAGAAACTGATGAAGTAGTAGCGTAGGCTATATATATTTGCTCTTTTTGGTTGATATGGAAGCAGATTTCTTCTTGCTCCCGATTCAGTAGCTACTAATCAATCCTCTGCTACCATAAAAACCTTTATAGGCAGAATTAACAGGCACTTGGCAAAAGAATGAGGGCTGCAGGACTGCAACAGGGCAGGTATAATAATAATTCCCATGGTTCCAAACATGGCAATGGGTATTCTCCAGTGACCTGATTGATCATTCATTGATCATTAGCATTAGTTATCGGATTTACAGCAAGCATTAGTTGGAAGCAATAGCTAATAAGTAAGTTCACTAAATTTAATACCAATCAATAACAACATGAAGAAAGCATAAAGACATGATAATTATAATTAATATTAATAATTTAATACATGTGATGATGGCGAAACTTCCAATTTTGAACTTAATAAATATTTGTTCAATACATACATGTACACTATGACTATTTAGGCCTTAAGTACTATAACTACTATAGATATACTAATGAAATGTAAATAATAATTATCATACTATGATATTTTAACCAGTGAAGTTGAAATTTAAATTAATAATATTTTTAAAATATTAATAATTATAATATAATTTAATATTAATTAAATATTACATACTTTATATTATCCTATTAGGCCTACTTTTAGTGATTCAACTGATTTCTACCTGATATTCTGATCGCTTGATTTCGAAATCCTAAATTAAAATTAATTAAATTGTACTACGCTTTTCCTTCATTTTAGAGAGTAGGTCATGAGTAGAGAAGTATTTTCTAATGATGCATGTTGGATTCACTTTAACCAACAGGAACGCTATTGCATTGCAAATAACAATACTCGCTAGCTTTGATTTCTTGCCAGCTAAAATATCAATCTCTAAATTAGGTAGCTGATGCAAGTTTTGTTGACATATCTAGGTGCTATCACAAAGCATCCTAAACATCAGTCTAAAATAATTTCTATGCAATGGAAACATTATGAGTTTCACTTTGCTGGGCACAAGAGAAGACAACTCCAATTGCACTGTTTAAATGATCAAGAGAAGACAATCACTGCAATAAAGGCTGACTCTTGGAAAACATCACAATTAGCCAATGAAAAAGTCACACATTGTGGCCTTCATCATTGATGAATCATGCTTCAATGATTATTAACCCAATGCCTACAGTGGTAATTCTTTTAAAATAATGCACCGCGTTGTCATTTCAGGGGACCCCCCTGAAATGACAACATAGCGTATTGACATATTTTTGCAATGCGTACTGTAGTTGTTTTTGGCCAGGGATGGGCTGTAGAGAACAGCATGCAAGGATAATACCCAATTATTCATAGAACACTCCAGGAGAAGATGATTCCTACTTATTCAAAGAACACATTTGGGGGATAAGTATGAGATATTCAGAGAACCTCATAAGAGTGAACTAGTGTCCGGTGTGTGGCTATACGTGAGCATATGGTGTGCACCCACCTCAATTTTTGTGGTAGGTGTGTACCCTCATTTTCAAGGGGTTATGCCACGTTTTTGAAGTAGCCTTAAGGCTCAGTCAGCTATTTAGTGGCAAACTATATTTAGTGCCTAGGTATTACTATTCTAGTACTAGCTATCCTATGTTTGTGCCTTCCAGGCTATATATAGAACAGCCAGGCCACAGCACAATATATAGGCATATAGTAGGACACAATAATAGTCGCTGTATATAGTGTGGCCAGATGAAATACCGGACCTACCAATAAAGGCAGCTAATTATTGTCAGCAAGAGGAAAATTCAGAAAAATTCAAAAGCTTGCACAAGCCAACCTACAGCTATTATATTAGTAAACACTGTGAAATCATTTGTTTACTACTGTACTCTTTCTATGCAAATAGCTTGAATTCAACAATTTTCTCTATATGACATAAAGCACAGTTGTGTTGCATTTGAAGCAGTATTGAGTACTGTTAAAGAGTCAAGCATGGGCAAGAAAACACAACTCTGCTTATAGTAGCACAAATGCAATAACCCTAAGTAAGAGAGGCTGCATTGAACATAGACGTAAACCAAGTGTCACAACCCCTTTAATAGGAAGTTTTCCCCCCACACAGTCGCTGTGGAGCAGATAGTGTAGTGGCTGAGTACTTGATTGTTGTTCAGTCCAAGCAACAACTGAATCGTATCATGGAAAGTAATCGCTTAATATTAGTATTGCCTTCCCTGTGAAAGATTCCAGTAAGGCACGATTGCACCGGAATAAAAGGTACAAGAATAAAAGGTACAGCTTCGGACCCATTTAGGGCCAATCATGTACAGAAAAACAAGCATATCAATGTCTAGGTAGATGATGATTGCAACTATATAGAGGGGCCTCTACCTTATCAAACCAGGCATACACATGTAAGGTTTGGATTAATAGTACATGTACCAAGTACATGTAAGTTACAATAGTGCATACAATCATATGCAGTGGTAACTAGCTAAATGCAAAACACGGAAAATTAAGTCAGCAACTGTGTGACAAGTTGCCCACTTGATGTCAGAACAATGGTTTGAGGCTGAATGTCAATAGACACAATATATTGGAATGTCTGCCTCACCACAATGCCTTGACATGAGTGAAGCATTCACCCAATCCCAGATAATTACCTTGCAGGAGGATAAGAGTAGCAACACACCAAGTACCCACCTAGTATCAACCACTGGCATTGCTAGCAAGTAGAGAGTACCATTAATTACACTCATCCAAGTATGGAGTTGTCATCTCTCTTGCAAAACAGTAGTTGTGGTAGTGTAGGCTGAACCCTGACCCAGGTGTACATTATATTACACATACAATTCGAGAAAAACAAATAATGCTGATTATGGAGCAGTAGTCGTTGAATTGCTGCCATGTCGAAGGAGATCCAAAAAGCAACATTATTTTCTATTCATGGAGCTTGGTTACATAATTTTATTGTCATTGTTGCACTGGGCTTACTGCGTAGGTGCTTTTTCCTTTCCAATGCCAGTAAAATGACCTGCTTTTCATGCTGCAGTAAATTCAAGAGGTCATAATTTCAACAATGACACAATATTACCTTTCAGTAGTTTGTGACAGACTACAAAGTAAACAATCATTACAATATGAATAATAAACATATACAGTAGTTTGACTATGCGGTGATGCGCAGTAGTCAATCACTGAGTTGTACCATGTAATAATTATTATAATAATATGTGTATGTACATAATATAATCATGCATGTAAATATACATGTGTACATGCGGATGCATTTTGGTAACCGCAAAATTCATTTGCCATATTATTTCAGTATCTGCCAGACTGCATGCAGAACACCCTATAAGCTGTGAGATGATATTATATAATTATAATTATATATACAGCATTTCTTTCCAAATAGTTGCAGTAGATGAAACCTCAATCCACTGTATACATGTAAGATTTTGGCAGCATATGACATGGCAGTATTTGAAACGTATAGGAAATATCTCTTTCTGCATGTTTGTATGCATGTATAGTTTTGAGTCATTGCAAGATTATATAATATGAAAATATACGTACATGGTACATGTACATGTATATAAAATAGCTCAAGACACAAACTGCTGAAATAATTATCATTGAATATTCAACCATAGATTAAAATGTAATTATTTATTGATGAAGTTCACTGTAAAAATACCTACCGATAGCGATGCCTAGGGGTAACATCGCAGGTCAAAGCAAGGTCACCACAAATGCTTTCTCATCCATGTGCATGATTGTAGCTATGTTTTCATCTGGTAGATTATTGGGGGCCTGATACACTCTTATCTCTGAAAACACTAGGCTCGCTGTGACAATTCATAGCTCAAATTAAAGCTCAAGGTCTCTAGATTATGATTGCAAACATACGAAATAGTCTCCTTTTAAGCTTTGAAGGGAATAAACTTGAAGACACAGCTACACCCACTACCCATGAAATAATATGGCGGCCAGGGAAGTTGGCCTGTCAATTTCAACTGCAACTGTTTATTTTTGGTAGGAAACATTGGTTGTTGTTATCATTGATTGGCTGTTGTTATACAACCATTCAAATATTATAATCACTTTAACAGTTTGACACAAATTTCAAGTCCAGTGCTAGAGACTTGCACATTATCTTATCACATCAGTAATTTGTACGGGATATGTGTATTGCCATTGTTCACAGGTGAAGTCGCATGGTTTTTATGATAATCTCTTATCTCGCAACAGAAACATCATTATTATATAGTACAAATGTGTATATTTATTATGTAATTTAGTATTGGCTAAAATAGGTGTGTTGTATAACTCTATGCAAAGAGCACAGGGGAGACAATTACAAATATAATAACTATGACAAGTTTTCCATATCAGCAAACCTAGAATCTATGTGTTGTGATATCTGAGTATGGAACATAGGCTTCAGTGACAGTAGCATTACAAAGTTTTAAAAAAGTATGGCCTCACCTGGTACTGGACCAATGACACTGTTGTATCTAAAAATAAAAATATTTTTGGTAGTTGCGTTGAAGAAATTTGCCTCAGTATTTTGTAGGTAATATTTTAGTCAGTGTAATCACATTATCACTGACCAAAATAAAGGGATGAGCTAATTGGTACAGGTACAATAAATAGTAGCATAAGAGGGTGACTCTAAATGCCACAATGACCTATTAAAACAACCACAGAAACATTTTTCCCTCATTAGGATGATTAAGCAAGTGCAGTGGATATAGTGAGAGGATAACTCCCACTACCCTAGATGTTACTGCAGCTGGGATGGCCATCTACAATACTACAACATACTGGATATAAACCACATTCTGTGTAACCAACAACCATTTGGAATGACAAAGTTATAATATCATTGCCAACCAGGACTCCATTCAATGTGTGATGAGTGGAATCAACTTGTATGTCAACTCAGCCGGAAAAGCTATAATTAGGTGCCCTTAGGTCAAATATACTTCCAATTATTTCATACTGGCACCCTAAAGTAATAATATGTGGGTAGGAAATTACAATGTCTCACGGTAGCATAACACTAACATTGCTTTAATATAATACAACATGTAGACCATGAAATATCACAATGTGTAACACTGTCTTACACATACATGTACATGTGGGTACATATTATGCAGTAAATAACACAATTAGCTGCTCAGAAGACCAAACTAGGACTCATCATAATACATTGCAATGGCTATGCTCTACCGAAAACTGACCAATTAAACTCTAGAACTGTCAATTCCAACTAAAATACATAATATTGCAAACTCTGACAAAAATGACAAGTACAATAAATGATTCATAATAATGACAAAATACTGTACTATGAGCAACCACTATCCAAGGAAGTAAGTGTTGCAACACTTGAACAAGAAGGAATGGAGGGGCAGTGTGTCAGCTAAAACAAAATGAATAACTAGCACACTACATTATTTTACTATAATATAACATACATGTACATGTACATATGTATGCATGATGCTAGCATCTGTCACAGTTGACCACATGAGTCAGTACCAGTGATCGGAAGAGGATAGAGGGCGTAACATGGTTCGAGCATGACTACTGGAGGTAAAGTAACCAGAATAATTAGCCCTACCACTCACCGTAACCCTTAGCAAAGCTAGCACAAATCAACTAAAGTATTTTAGCTTTTGTAGAAATATACTTTCTTAATAGCTAATACTGCCTTTGAGCTCTTGTTAAATATGTAAAAATTGACTATTGACTTGTCATGTACAATGTAATATATATGTTTGACATGCCAGGTGAACTCTATCTTGGGGTATCAGTTGCTAAAATTCCAAAACTTATTTCTACCACAAAAGGGATGATATAAGACAGTGCAGTACAATTTAGCCATCAATAACAATAACAATAACTTTTTTTACTGTGAATCACTGTAACCCATCAGTGGTTTTTGCAATAACAAACTAGCAATACATTACACTTTTAGACAATGTATATCCTTACATGCAATAGTACATTCAGTCATGTCAAAATAGTTAAAGAATATGAGGAAGTACAAAGGTCATAGAAGTTGCCATAACAACGAAGGGTTACAGTGATGTACTGAGAGCTCACACAACTTGCTCATTCAAGCTGCATAAGAAGACAAAGCACCACATCCATTACTGACTAGTACTACTATTAGAGAGGTATCAATCAGAGTGGAAATCATGCTTGGAAACATAGCCGTTGGATTGGCATCTAGCCAGAGAGTTATTCATATAGTTGGGCTGACATTGCTCCTGACACAGCTAGTCCAACCAATGGTGAGTCTATCACATACTATGTACACTGTGAACAGGACTAGTTAGTAAGGTCCCTACATGTATAATATATAAAAGCTTGTTTCAGATTCATTGACTGATATCATATTGAAAACTAAGTGTGCCTGTACATGTACAATGTACATGATTGTATATTGTACAATTAATGGTTGGTAGAAAGGAGATTCAAGACAAGAAATCTCTGGGGGAAAGAAGGTGGGAGGGGTATTGGTTTATCTTGAGTTGTACCAGAGCAAAATACTCGTGGAGATTAAGATTATTTTATAATAAGTACATGCATAATAAAATATTATTATTAACTATATAGTAATATTAGTAATAGTATGATTAGTATTACATGTCTTATACATGTAATGCATAATTATAGTAATAGTTAATTTTACATTTTGGATTAAATGCTGGTGAAGATTTATTGTTAACCAGCAGTAAACCTTCCAAAGAAATAGTATCATCTAAGTTATATACAGTGTGCATATATACAGTGTACATGCAACCCTACTAGATAGTCTACCCACAATGTACATGTACTGATATATCTGGTAATAGCGTACAATAATCGATGTTCCAGTACACGTATTAACAGCAGTTACTAACTGTTATTTTAATAATATACCTCTGGCAAAGGGTTACTATCCCACAGCCTAAGTTGATTCATCAACACTCGGCACTGAGAAGTTGTCTACTTATTCCATCATTTGATTATTGAGAACACAACTTCCTACACTAGTTGCAAGCCAGATTGATTTTTGTACAGCGTACAGTCGTGAGCAATCCATCTCATATCAATTATTATTTTAGTGTTCCTCTCCCCTACTCATCCTTAATATACATGTAATTATCATCTGTTGCATTGTACAGTATACGCATCTGGATACAAATCATTGAACTATAATTTATCATGTTGTACACTGTACTATGAAAACAGGTGACCGTTTCCGTAAAGTTGTTTCCTCCTGAAATGGTTGGGCATGTGAGCATTATTACTTGCATGCGTAGGTACTGGTACATGTATACGTTTGTAATCTGCTTATTTGCGTGAGTTGTGTTTCAACAAGACCTTTAGTACCAGGACATTGAACTATTATACGTGCAGGTTTCAGTACCGACCCAACCAGGTCATGAAATAACACATGCTATTTATACACAAAGGACATCCATGTGTGTACAATATTGCTCAGAGTAAATATGCGAGTGAGCATTGTGGAACATATGGTTGGTCCACCACATGATGGTCCATAAACTGTTTGGTACTCACAGCTTTGCTTATTTTTTTAGAGCGTCGAAGCTGCCGCAATGTCTGCAGCTCTGGCTGGCGGTCAAACAACGATGAACATTTCTACAACAACCGACATCATAGAAGAACCCTGCCCCCAGCTGGCTTTTAAAATCTACAAGCACGTGAGAAGTAAATGTGTGCCTACGACAAACTTTTGGCTGCTGGTAGTTTTCTCTACAGTAGCCATCGTTCTGATAATAACAGCAATCAACATTGTGTGCAGAATATGGCAAAGAAGAAGAGAAAGAAAACTACTCCAATCAATGGTAAGTCCGAACTGTCTCCATTATAGTTTCATCTAGTAGGTTGCATACCCTTCTAATAATATTGTACCAATGTTTGACTCGTGTTGCAGAACATTGATGTGTCACTTTAGTATTCAATATGTGATATTCTGGTAACTCCACAGACTGCGAATCCACTAAGCACACCTTTCAAAGGTTGCAAATTGTACCATTCAAGATATAATAGGCGTATTCGGATATTGCACCGTGCAAGCTTATAAATAGCAATCTGCGGCAATAACAATATATTTTATTCAATAATATAGCGCTAGCTATAACGCAAGGCAAGCCGTGCCTGGCAATAATAATATAAAGTATATTCACTTAGCGAGGGGATTTCCCTTCAGAGCGAGCACTAGTCACGCCTGAACGCTCAAGTTGTATTCGGATAGTTAGACCAGTGCTATATGAACCAGTACCAGTTTCCGAATACGCCTAATGTGTACTTACATGCATATTTAAATAATGTAATGTTACAGTATTTCATAGATGCGGTCTATACGGATTTATTGCTACTTCTTTTCACAACAAATTGTACCATCCTATGTGCGTTTAGTGCAGTACGGTGTTTCGGTATTATTCGGTTTTCAACTTCTGCTCTCAGTTGGCAAACAGAAAAATTTCCGAATAATGTAAACACATAAAAGTAAAAAATAAATTGCTTCACTCTTTTGTGGTAGCAGTGCAAAATTCCTTGAATATCCAAATTTATATAGCTACATGTATAAATTGTACCCATGAAAATGTTTTAGTGACAGACCCCAAAAAATATGATCTTAAGTACATGACTGTATGTGTAGTGTGTATCTGCTATTCAGACAGCGATACCTAGTGAGTGTAGTTTTACAAAAATTGCTTTCTGGTTAATTTTGCTGCACCATATTAAAGCGACTGACTAGTTGTTCACCAGAGAAAGGATTACATAATGACTATGCTATTTACTGCAAGCAACTAGCCATTGGATGATACAAGCATATAATATGAGCTCAACAATTTACCTCGTAGGTACAGCAGGAAATCATGAAGAAAAAAATGTTTTATTGAATTAATGCGTATAGGAAATTCATGTTGTTTTATCTCTTTAACAAAAATGCATCCATTTTGCTCTAAAAATAATGTAATTATGTAGTAGTTGAGGTACTGCTTGATGGATTTTTGAGTAGAGTCTTTAAGGTCAATGACTGGAGTGATTTCACAATTTTCTTAACCAAAGACCAAACATTTCTATATTGGTCTACTTGTCCATCGTATAGCTATGAATTCATATCATTTAGTCAAATTCTGTACCCCATCTTGACTCTTTAGCCCCATCTTATTTTCTCTCAGATTATCTTGAGAAGCATGACAATCTAATCGTGTACTGCCAATTGATGAACAACTTTCATGAGGGTACTTAAAGGCATTGGAGTTTGCACTCATTTTACCCATGGGTACATTTGATGACTTTTCTCACCCCTCATTATTTTAGCTGCCAAACCTGAAAAGGCAAGTAATTTTAGTTTTCACCTAGCAATGGTGCTCTATATAGGTTGCGAAATAGGTACTGCAAAATTCCAAATGACACGATATAATCTAATTCCATATACTTTGAAAATGGTTGATTACTTCTACAAATGACAGAACACATTATCTATTAATGCAGGAAAATTATTTTTTGATATTATTCTGTTGGTATACTGTTTCTCTGACACCAGAATCTACCCTAAATTGCGCTAGGCAGGCATTTGAGGGCTTACAGTAGTATACATTGAGTGAGTGTTAGAATAACAACTTCAAGTGGAAGTCCAGCCTCATTGGAATTTTAGAAGGTAGAATTTTGAGATAATGCAGTGTTGAAGAACAAAAACAATCTGCAAACATGTAAATAATAAAATAATCAAAAAACAAATTTTGAGTTTTATGATAGGATTTGAGAAAGTTATTCTTGCTATTAATATATTATGTATGTATAAAAATTTCTGCTATTTAAAAATTCTGTAAAATTTTGTATGCCCCAGGGCTATGATCACTGTCACACTGTCAGAGTACATTGCAAGGGCTACTTTGCATATCCATATTTGATTGTGTATTGGAAATAGAAACTTGAGACTAGCTTGTTTATTACTATGGTTATAGGGGAATACCTCTACAAATACGGATGGCAGAATACAGGTACGTGCTTGTTTATGAATTTATAATGTAGCCCATGATAAATGAACTATCGAAGTCCTGTACATATAAAAATGTACATACACGTCTAAGGGGGCAGATAATGCTGAATTAAATTGGTGAATAGAGATGGAAAGTGGTATTCTTGGGTTTCCCAAACTCTGAAACGAGCAACCATCAACATTTTTTCACATAACATCTAGTATTGAAACATATTGCTATGTCCTGTCTGCCTTGTAGTGTTTGAGGGCATGTGTAGACTACATGATATAAATTAGTTTTCGAAATTTCAGATGTATCTTTTTCAAAAATAATGCTGACACTGATTAGCATGTTCATTAGAATATTGTTATTCAAGTGACAAAGAATGTTACTCATAAATAGCACCATCCCATTGACAGCGAGCATCATTTTGTTATTATAACTGGTAATAACATTTACTGTGGTCACAAATACTCCAGCAAACTCCACTCATTGTAAAGTAATTAGTATAGTCTATTTTCCTGGCAAATAAAAATCAGAGAAAACTGCCAATAGTGGGTGGGGTACTGAGATACCCATACTATAAACTGAATAGGAGGAATGCTCAGTTCCTAAGCTATCTTTTGGTATATCATTCATCATTATAGCATCATTTTCATCAGAGTATGTTTAGATTATGCTGGGCAGGGTGGCGATGCCTTCCGAAAATTGCACTACGACTGAGAAAATAGCACCTCCAATGCCTTTAATTATAACCTTTCTATTCCTATATGTTTGTCTGGCTATTATTTAAAAGGTTATGTGATGTGATGTGCTTTGATTTTCCAGTGGTGCACTCAGCTATTTTATAAACTTAGATTGTAATATTTTAGTCAAATTAATGAAGAATACAAATGATAGTCCTTGCGCTCGCGTGTAAATTTCAATACATTTGCCAAGATTGTACAACCCTAGATACAATGTACGAGTGTGTATGTACATGTACTGTATATGCTGGGACAATAGGATACAATAAACATGCATGAATTATAAAATGGTATAAGATGCTGGATCCACCAAGAAGGCAGCTACTACTCCCAGCAACAAGAAAGACCAGCAAATTTAAAAAATGGCAAAACTCACCGCGCAAATATTATTAGTAAACTATAGAAAAAATGTGTTTTTTTACTGTAAACTTTCCATGTAAACAGTTTTAATTCAAGGAATTTCTGTATAAAACATGAAGTAACAGCTTTCTTTTCCGGACAGAGTAGCATTCAAAACAGCATCGAATAGAGTGCTAGCTGGTTAGGTATGGACAAGAGGACACAACTCTGCTCGTAGTGGTACAATAATGCAACAAACCTACATTGTAAATACATGTAAGAGAGGCTGTATTAACGAATCACATACCATCATGTATATTAAATTTACATGTACGTACAAATCACATGTCAGAAACCTTTAGTTTAATGGCTAACTAAATACACTAGTGATACAACAGAGTTTGAATGTGCTATTAGGACCCAAGTATCTCCTATAAATTTTATTTGCTTGTAAAACATTTTGAATTGCAAGCAGTCAGGCTATTAGTTGGTATTACATTCATGTAGTTGTATTTCATAGGGAAAGCATATACAGTCAAGAGGTAACTATGCAGTATATTTAGACCAATGTTTCTCTTTGTTTATAAAGTAGTTAATTGGTTTTTGTGTTTTAGGAACTCGGTTGTCCTGCTGACTTAGACCTGGTAAGTGTACAATTTTACTATTTTGCCTCCTGTTGAGTACTCACTGGCAAACTAGCAAAGAGCAATTTTTAAAAACTGAAGGTCTTCAAGAGAAAGAGTTGATAAACAGTTTCTCATCCAGAGAAACCGAGTGAAAACAGTCAGCAAATAATAGTCCTTGGCCATATTACAGGTTTTAACCACAAAGTAAGTGCAAACTAATTTTTCGTTTCGTCTCCGAAATTTTCAAAATTTTTTATCAAAACCATGATCATGTACTGTGCATGTAAATCGTCTTGAATGCAAATTTGTGCATTAAAATAAATATTTGATAGTGTTTAATAAAGACACATACTTTACAGAGATGTCGTTATGTCATCATATTGACACAATTAAGAACACGGTCTCAAGTTATTTTTAGGTGGCTCAATAATTCATCTTGAATTACTTTTTAATTGAACAATTGTTTTTGTGTGGCTCTAAAGAGCGGTCAAATTTGTCATGCATATGTATGATGGTGCGGCAGGAATTAATTTGATAGCTCTCAAAAGTATACAAACACTTTGCAACCGTCACTTTAGCTTTACCAAACACTCTAGATTTATATATTATATTTTGAAATGGGTTCTTGGAACCAATTATTTCTCAGTTCTTGTAGTTCAACTTATTTTCTTGCATCATTTGTAGCAATCACGTTTCCCGTTTGATCCATATATGGTAAGTTTGTTATTTTTTTTTCCAGTGGCTTCAGGACTGATACAAGATATGTACACTTAGTTTATTTGTTGTTGTTGCTGTTTTTGTTGCATTTGTTGTGTAGTTGTAGAAGTTTGTTGTGTAGTTTTGTGACCCTTCTGTCAGAATCAGACACCAGGAGGTCCATACAATTGCAGTTATGCCTAGTTTGATTAGCAAGTTCTCCTGTTTCCAACCAATTCACAGATTTCAAAACTGAATGATCACCTAAAGTATCAGCTACGTTGCAGTTATAGCTTCTCAAAACTGAACTTGACTAAATAAGTAATTTTTTTTCTTCTGGATTCACGATTCTGCCAACACAGTTCAAGTTATGTGAAGTATTCTATTGGTTGTACTTTATGTCATTGTGCGATTCCTAGCCAAAACTACATGTATATTGTGGACATTGAAATTTACCGGGTCTTCAGCATTTCAAAACCATGCTTCATCTAGAGAAAACATGATTTCCGACCACCATTATCTCTCATGTTGAGGTACAGCAAAGTATTTTTTCACATGCTAGTCAAGGGAAAGAAAGAAATCTATGCGTTGTGTCCATGTTTAACGGAAAACTCTGTTGGCCATGCTGACAACGTGGACAAGAATAGTTAGTAACAACAACGCTCAATAGTCTAAGCCCTTAGTAAAATAATTAATTTCTCGCCATAAGATGATAAATGTCTATATATACGCATATGTACACGTGTATGTACACACGTGCATGTAATAATGTAATTCAATGCTGAGCTAGTATTTTTATTGAATGTTTTAGGAATATTACAGAGATACATTTACGCCGGTAAGTAAACAATTTACAAACAATCAGAAAATTAATTGTTATCCATTATGATTTATAAAAAGTAATGTTGTAGTATCTGAGACTAATCGTGTAAAAATTTGTAGCTTATCTTCCCATTCATTTCAATGTGATAAAGAGGACGCAAATAATGCTACATAGCGTGCAATTGTATATTATGACATCAAAGTCAGAGAACAAATTAGTAGTTCTCTATAGTTACATGACTGTATATGGAATCAACTTTCCTCAAACATGATAAAGACATAACAACATGCTATTACATGTATTTCCAGGAATCACATTTGAGTTCCAGACTAAACATAGAAAAGGTAAGTTATATGGTCATAGACAAGTTTAGCTAATAGAAAATTTGAGCGAAATCAGTCTTTATTATTTGCTCATAGCATGGAATTATTCCCAGACAGTCTGACATGCATTTGTCATTTTTCTATCATTCTACAAAGATTTGAGACTTCAAAAAATGTCTTCAAGTTGGACTGTACTTGAAATTTCTGAATGTTTTTTGCTAAAATAACTATGTATTGCTATTTACTACCTCTGCAACCATCGAAACCGTTTTAGTAGTAGCTAATAGATGCTAAACTGTGCAAAAATTTGCATTATGAGTTATCTCCACCTAGCTTGATGTCAATTCTCAAAACTTCTTTGATTATCTCAAGTACATGCATTTCAAGCTATATAGCAGCAACGTTGATTTCTCACAACTGCTTTGAATACATGTAAGAAATGCAGTGTTCATTCAATAAAGCATATACTAGCAATTATAGTATTACATTTTACGCGTTCTATATTGATCAATCAAATTAACAACTCAAAAGTCATTTTTGATAATTTTTTGCAACACATGTGTTTTGTTGCCTAGGAATGTCAACTTGTTTTGTGATTATACTACATAATTTGTAGTACTACAAAGAAAAAGACTCAATTCAATTTTTCTGCTTACAATTAACATAATGCGTAGTCTGGCATTCACTTCATGCAATGATGTAATTCACTAGTTTCACACACTGGGTGACATGATGACATCATGCATCCCAGCTGGTATTGTGCTAAGTTTTCTAGCTGCTATTAGACTGTTTAATGGTTATTCAGCTTGTAGCCTCAGAATTTCAGTACAGTCCACTAGTTTTCTTCACGCAGTCAACCAACAATCTTTCAACAATACTGGTACTTTAATGCAATTCATATTATTTCGTTGTCTAGCAAATTTCAAGGTGGAATTTGCAAGTGCACACTAACAGAACAACATTTAAAAATGTTATTGTAGGAGGCCGAGCAACTTGTTATGTCTGAATATAGAAGTAATGGAGAAGCAGACAAAGTCTACAAGAATGCAGGTGATTTTCTGGCAAGGTGAGCGTATAGAATTGTTTCCCTCAAAGCAAAGAATAAGGCAATTGAAAATTTTCCCAGATAAACACAGCAATTTGCTTTTCAGATTTAAACAGTTTTGATCAATATGATGTAGTGTTACAGCTCAAGCAAAATTTGTGAAGTGCCAGCGTCATTTCATTTTCATTTTCATTTTCAAAGCATAAATGTTTGCACCCTTTAGTTTAGCCATCTCGGCAACTCAAAATTTTATTTGATGACATGGAAGTAGAAATTGTGGTACTATTCTGTGATTAAAATCAGGGAAAGGTGAAATGTTAAAATGGGCATGAGTGCTATGTCATGGACTTCTGATTCTAAAAGTAAGAGCCGCAATTTATGTTAATCCAAAAGTTTTACCAGACTTTTACAATGTATAACATCTAACGCAACTAATTAAAGCTACTTGGTAAAGTCCTTTCTTACCAATGTAATAAAGAGAATATCAATTTCCACAATTTACTCTCTCATGCACAGTCATGAGATACATAAAGGTTATACAATGTATCTTTTGTGCAATGCATTGATGTAATATGTCCTGCAGACATGCTTAAACATTTAGGCTTTGATTATTTTTTGGCAGCATTTTGAGTGAAGAGGGGATAACCACCTTTGAGATTCGTCGAGATCCGTGTGATGAAAAGCGCATCTTGGTAAATGGAGAAGATGTAGAAAAGCTACAGCAGAAGCTGCAGGATGAGCTGAGAAATGCATTTGATGGATACTCTGTTCTTACTAAAAATATTGTCTGTTCACAATCTGACTCACCGGATTTATCATTCTGGATAAATTTATTTGCTAACTCTACTGCTAGCTTACACGCCGGTGAAGATCGACTATCAACAATCGGATTGCTGCTGAATGGATGTCAGTTACCTGGATTTTTTCATCCATTTGGAGCCACCACTGGCCACACTTTCATGACAGAAGATGAGTGTAAAAAATTGGCAGTGAGCAACTGGGGTCATGCTGAAATTTTGGAAGAAATTGCGAGAGTAACACAGGAAAGGCAGCCATTTATCAAACTAAATGATGAAACAACTCTGAACATTGTCTCGAACCCGGTTATTGTTTATAGGCACTTTTATCGATCTCGATTGTATGACGAGACTTCTTTAGCGTATGACATGGGAATTTTTAAGGTGAATCGCAGTGAGCCACTGCTAGAAGATGAGCTGACATTGTCTTCGCTGGACGTAGAAAATTCTACCTCCTGGAGAGTTAAAAGTGGAATAGCAAAAGCTAATTCGACATTAGAACTGGACAAATACGTTGGCAGAAACGTTGTGTGTAATGGAAAGAAAGGTGTCATTCAACCCTCAGTTTATCTTCAGACAGAAGGATGGATTTTGGGAGCATACGTTGCCTTCACCTTAAGTGGAAAGGGAGAAAAGTGAGCAGAATAATATTCTACTTACTGGTCTGGCTTCAAAAAACACAACCTGCTTTTATTGGTCATAAATTTTTGAACTCTTTTGCTGCAGTTCTTGAATTTTGTTGAAGTATCCAGGGTGCCAAAGCATAAATTTAACTATATGTAAAACAAACCAGCAGTATTGACCATCATAGCTAGCTTTTCATTTATAGAAGTGTGAGCTCAAAGGCTACAAGTGTTAGTATTTTGCACAGTGTACATGTACATCTGTAAGCTATACCATAGTCGGATTTCTGACATGGTATAATTAATTCATCAAAATCATGATATTAGGATAATATGCTGAGATGTGTTAGTGGAAACCGGGTGATGTCATTGCCAGCAGTGTAACTAAACACAACTGTGCTTAAAATAAGCTGTGTCTTTGATAAATTATCTACACTGACAAACATACATGTACACGTACATGTACACTGTACGTACAAGTGCATGTAACATGCATGTACATGTGCTTCATAGTAGCTGGATAGGCTACCATATTTTTTAATATAATTGTTTTGAGCCTGTAAACATGCTGGTGAGAGCTACATGTACGATTCATATCTGTGATTTGTGACAGCTTCTTCACCCTAGTAGCTCACACTAGGAAGACCCCCACCCCTCACCCTACGGAATATTTTTATTCCTCATAAAAAAAAACTCACCGGCTTATACTCCTCGGCATGACCAGCCCCCAGCAGCTTGCACTGACAGGTGCCCGTGCTGGCCAACTGTCTGTGAGAAAAGGCCCTGATGACAGTCATGGCCTTTTTGGCAAGGGTAGCGGAGTTGCCTCGAAGCCATGCTTTGCATGACCCCAAGGACTATTGAGGCACAGGAGCAATTATGCCTCCTGTGCACAATTTCACAGGAGGCATAATTATACATTTTTGTTCCTCATAATTATGATATAAAAAAAAGTGTCAGTGTTTCTTGTAGCAACACATTGGTTCCAATTAACTTCCATCTTGCCTTTGTCTTTGAAGCTTTGGTATGGGTGATTGTGGCTCTATACTCTACCTCGTAAGTCAGGACGACCCAAATGAACTCCACCGTCTCGGAATGCTTATTGGAAATCTGAAGAGTGACAACAGGATCTACCAAGCTATATCCTTATCATTTGCCATCCAGAAGATAATGGGGATAGGGAATCCCAAAGTGACAAACATATCTCCTCTAGAGAAACCAGAACTAGACGAAGCCCAGTCAACTATACCAGACAGTACAGCAGAGCAAGATCAAGCAGCCTCTGAGACATTGCTCTCTGGAATTACCCAAGCTGATGCGAGTGACAGCGATGCCGAAGAAGAATTATGAGTGGTAAACATTCAAAGTGTCTAAAGCATTCCATATTACTGTAGAAAAACTTTTCAATTTTCCCCTCTTTATCCTAATGTACAATTTACTAGAGTGGAGAACTTCCTATTTTACCCATAGTTTAATATTATAGAACTATACAATTATTATGTAACTCATAGCTACACATTTAATTATTGTTTATAATAATGTTATTGATTTGAATATATTATATGAGTTCAATGACATACTTTCTACTGGTCCTGTAGTTCTTAACATTCTGTGTACGCTGAATAACTTTGCAGACAAGTGCATGTATAATGTACATTGTACCATTTAATTTGTTGCCATCATGTTGTGGTCTAAAACAGACTATTTCCCTATTCTGTCGCTCTGTAGAATGGGGGACACCTATATTACATGACAATGTGTAATTTAAGCAAAACATCATTTGAATAAAGCCTGGGATCACAGCATACCTACATGTACTTGTACTAAGTAGCGAGGAACTGACTGATAAAGATCAAGTCAAAATCAGAATGAATTTCATAATTTAGATCACGGATAATATTGCGTATTACCAATTTCGTCTCCATAAACTTAATATTGTAAGACAACCAACTGTCAGCATAAAATTCACTCTCCTGTTTTATGTAGTGGGCAACAAAATATAAATAACCCTATGTGTTACGACATTGTGAGAGACAGGTTGAATATGATTGCATCGTCAAGTAATTCTCAGATCTTTTGCACATTAAGATAGTACACATAGTGTCTGGTCACAGCTAGCAAAGGAATGATAAGTTCAATGTCTAGCCAGCCTAAACATGTACGTGTAGATGATCTAGCAGCATCCCCAAGCCAGTGTACATTGTGCAGTGGACCATCGACCAATAGATACCCAAGTCCTGTCTTGCTCCAAATCACAGTGTTTATTCTACCAGAAAAACCGCCTGAACCCCGGGTTCCACTAGAAACAACACCATTAGTTAGTCCACGTCTTTCGCTACCAAGATGGAAAGAACTTTGGGAGGTACACTACTGCATGTGTCTGTGTTGAGGATTTAATTCAGTCTGAAGTGATACTTGCAGAGGTTATAAAGCCTTTTGTCTGGCCTGCCTGGCCATAACGTAAAATATTGGAACCACCGTTATATAAATGTAATTACATGCGTGTTATAATTTGTATCTAATAACTGTGAAAATTACACAAAGTCTCAGCCATGGTATATACATGCAATATTAACTATAAATAGTACAGTGTAAGTTTATATATAAATTCATCGTGAACATGAAGGTTTATACATGTATATTGTGAGGCAGTCAGAGTGCTCTGTCTGCGCATGTAGGTCTACATGTAAGTCTTTTCATGAAGTCTTTGCTGACAGCCTCGCCACTGTCGAGATGACCAGAGTGATTGTCTGAAGTAACCAGAGTAACTGGCTGAAATTTTGAAGTTAAGAACCACTTAAACACATCCGATCAAAATTTGGGTATCAGCTACCTGAGGTATCTGGTTAAATATGCCATTTACACTACATCTACACGTATCTTTGCTGACTGAAGTATACAATTTAGTTATTCATATCCATTTTACATGTAGTTAACTACCTATTATAATTATAGTACTGTTTACACAACTACCATGGATCTAAATATCACAATATACCAAGTAATAAAGTTTTAGTGTCAAATGCTTCAACTAACAGCAGCTGTAGAATGCACAGAACCCTTAGATAGTACCTAGACAGACTGTCAAAGTATTAGAAACTTCAAGCATTTTCACAGTGTATTAAAATACATGTCGATCCTGTATTGGCTGTAGACATCAGTTGTGAAAACGCAATGCTTATTATTGTATATAATTTCATGTTTCAACTCTGAGCTTACAAGTAAATTGTACTTAACCTCTACTTGTATTTATCATCTACAATGCACAATGTATTTTGACATTAAAATGCATGTGTAAGGAGTATTGTACAGCTCTGACTAAGACTGTTCAAAATTCTAGGTGTAGAAAGAGCTTACACAATGAATTCCCTAGAGTTCAGATTTAAAACCTGATACTATTATAAAATTTGTTATACATGCACTAGTAAAGTGGCTAAGAGTATTGGGCAAATTCCTAGCATAATTATTTGAATACCATTAAAAAAATTATTGCTTTAGAGACATAGCACTATGGTAAATTCAAGCTAGCTTTTAATTCAAAATTACACTTGAGCCAGATTCCAACTAAGACTAAAATACTGTAAAATGGCACTAAAAGTATGTACATGTAGTTGCACTAAAATGGTTCATTAATGTGAGTTTGACCAAACTCACCAGGTACTATTCTGTGTTGTCTAAAGACATGATGACTCGGTTTACTTTCTGTAAACTGTCCGTATAAAGATACTGTTTCACCGTTGGAACAATAGTTTGACCTATTTTTAGTTGGGAGAGGCCTTGTGCAAATATGTAACATAGAATGAAAATCTTCCATGTTACACTGATGCCGGTAGAAATACTCGCTGCAACTGTAGTATGAATCCCTTTAGTTACCATGGCAACAATTGATCGTGAACAGATAGAAGACACATGAACAGTGTGTAGTTTCTCGATGTACCGGTAAGTCATCTGGCTGCGGTTCTTAGCATCAATTAAGTGATAGTTTGAGATGAAACCAATCAAATCTCCACTATCTGATACTATCCTAAAATTGTTAATGTCACCAGCAATAACAAAGAGCGGAACCCCATGCCGGTCTGTTATTTTGAGGAGCTCCAAACTTTTCTCACATATCAGGAGAATGTCACCAGAGCAGTTTAACATTTCATAGAATGTGATATTATTGGAGACTTTACAAGCCTGTCTTACCCAACAGTCCGTGATAGAACAAATGAAAGACATCGCCGCCGGTTTCCAGCTATCAGTTTTTGATAGAACTCTGGGAATGCAGCTTAGATATAACTTACATATACCGTAAGCCATCTTGAGAGCATAAATCATAACCAAGGCTTTGTTTATTGCTGTGCAGGGTGTTATAAACTCAATCCGGAGTGCGTCAGTTCTCAAGTCCATGTGACATACTTCCATACGCAATGCGTTGGTAATGACGGACTTTTTTCTGCAACCTGTATGACTTGTCAAAGATGCTTGGAGTGGCCAGAATTTACTTCTAGCATTTTCAATGCAGCCATCAATACATATCTTTCCCATGTGCTTTCCAGATGGCCATGAAACTTCGCTCTCTGCGTCAACCAGATGAATGTTATTCTTGGCATGGAAGAGAAGGTTACCAGAGTGGCTGTAAGCATAAGCTTTCTGTCTAGCATCGTCTACTTGAAAGCTGAGATCTATGCAAAAATTTTTATCTAGTAGCACCCAACTTGTATTGTCAGCTTCAGAACCATTTTGGTGACCATAGTCTATGCGGCGAGCATATCTACGAACAGGTTTAAGGTAGGCTGTCTCCACACCTCGCAACCTGCTTTTGGACATATCTTTGTCATCCGAAATATAATCAAAGGAGGAGTTTTGTGTTTCCTCAACCAGCTCAGGTAGAATCTCAGCTACATCCTCATCAACTCTAAGCAATATCACCCCTTCATCCTCTTCAATCTCAAAACCGCCTCCCCTCATATTGACCTGATCTACTCGTCTTGTCACCAAGCTTGGGGACAAAACATGTTGTCTTGAATGTGGAAATATAGCCAATAGGCTATTCTATGTTATACAATAGGTTTTTTCTAGCTATGAAAAACTAAGCTTTGATTGCAAAGATGTTTACATGTACAAATAAAACTAGTACTTAGTACTTATTGTGATTCATTCCTACAGAATAATTCTGTGCAAACTCAAAAGTGGAGAATATTCAGCAAAATGTCAATAGGAAAATTTATACATGTATATAGTTTCAAATAATCTAGCATAATAATGATCAAATATAGGAAATAACAGTAAATGTGGTGATGCTTGTTTACTCCAATGAACCAAATATACCCCAATTCACCAGATAAAGTAACTGCTAGGTTACTTGCATATTTTTGCACATGCAATCATATTTGCAACCGAATCTTAGTTATTTCACCGGCTAAAAACCGATCTGCTTGTAAATTTCAGAACATGGTACTTATTTTGACACGTTTTGGTCACTAAATATGCAATAGGGTGTTTATCTCTCAAGCCATGCTGTACATGTACCCAGTGATAGGTTTGAGTTTTACCTGGACAGTGGGAAAAATCAAATAATATATCATTTAAAAGTGGGTGCAATTCTCATGAGTCATTCCAATGCTAGATATAAGGTGAGTTTAGGATTACTTTGACGCTTTAATTTGTTATGTCTTCACAACCTCCAACTGTGATCTGTGATAGTGACCAGGATACATGTTTTGTATCAAACATTTAGCCAGATAATTCTAATATAGTATATAAGTCAAGATACGGTTTCTGGACAGGCACATTCTTTAGTCGGTGCTTTCAGCGAAATGTCTGTTCAATATCTTGCGAATAATTTTTAAGTTGCTAATCACCTTTTATTAGATGTGTGTCAAGTCCGGCAGTCTAGTTCCACAATGATACTGGAAACTAAAACACCAGATGTTCAGCATGTTTACACAAGTATGAACTATATATGTATATACATGTAACTGTACATTGTTGTCATTGAGCCTTACCAAGTCTCTCTGATTACGCAGGAAACTCCCTAATTTTCAACTCAATTTTTTGTGCCCACCCCACTCAAAACAGACATCCCACCTATATGTTCAATCTCCCCGATTTTCATCAATCGAATTTGGCAAGCCTGTCGTCATTTCTAAGCATGAAATTCACACATACGATAACATTTTAGGCTGCTTTAGACTTGTTGGTCACTTGTCTTGTACATCTGTGCAAGTCATGTACATGTGTATTAGAAATAACCAAAGGGTTCTAGATCCATCATTTGGATAAGTCATACAGTTCATATGGTTGTTCTTGGTGCATGTTCAATCTATTTCACAATGTTTCAAAAGTTATTCTAGCCATATCTCTCTCTCACCCCCTCATTTTAGCCTTGGCTAGGGGTATTGTTTATCCAATAGGAGGATTATTTTGCCACTGGCTCTTTCTTTCTACAAGTATACTTCATTTTTCGATGTCGACAGTTATGGGGCATGTAGACATAGATTCATGATAAAAAAGGTCCATGTGCAGTTTGTACAACATACTACACTGTGTAGTACATGTATATGTACATTGAAAATCTACATGTACTAACAATATAGTAGCCTATTAGGGCAATCACAAACATGTACATGTACATGTACATATACAATGTGCATTGTACATTATGTACATTGTATAATTATTATGTACATTGTATATGTACATGTTTGTACATTGTAGGTATACGTACTATTGCTATTGTATAATGTACATTGTATATAATTATCTAGTCAATAGCTCATAGTCACCCACTAGGCATGTTTTCAGTAAAAGAGTCCATAATTATCTTAATTATTGGAGTCTGGATTTAACAGCAGATCAACATTTTGCAGTTGCAATGTGTTGGAATACTTTGCTTCATCCTTCATCCTGTCTTCTTTTAATAATTAGAATATTATACATGTAATTCTTGTACAAGCATGTGACTTTTGCAAAAAAATGGGTCGGCTGGAAGTTGGGTGTTCATGCGAGCGAACGGCCCGTCTTAGCGCAGAGCGCGAGAGCGGAGTGGATGCAGGAGGTCCGGGGATCTCCCGGAGAAAAATTGGAAACCTGCTAAAATTATGTCATGTATATTAATAGTGGCTGATACGATTCAGAAGGGACTGTCAACTCACTCTATAAATGTACATTCAAAGTTCTAGATATTGTACTAGTAAGTGTACATTTTTGTACACCTACTGTGACAACATCGGTAATAACAAATCAAAACATGTGTGATGAAATAGTTTCTGCTTTGTAAAACTACACAGTGTAAATGTCCACTAACATTCCAAGACTCTCAAACTCTGAAACTAAAATTCAACTGTTAGCAACTTGCTAACACACATGCTTTCAGCTGTAGCCAATCAACAATATTTCACAGTTTGTAAAGTTAAAAGTCTATCACCTGTAATGAACTTGCAATTTCGAACAAGTTCACTATGACTACTCAGACAAGGTCAGTTTTGCATTTGTATAGCATGCCCTTTATGTCGCTCAATGAATAATAACTATTTTATACTGACAATTGCAATATTATAACTTTCACTAAACAAACACAATTTTCCTTGCAGTTCCCATTCTGTAGCAAACCATAATATTTTTGTTGCAGATGTGTATAGCAATCATGCGCATTGTGAATAGCGCTAGGTTGCCACATGCAATGCTAATGATTATTATGGCAGTCGGTATTGGTGTCCTCGCTATTATTATGACAGTGGGTATTGGTGCCCTCGCTATTATTATGGCAGTGGGTATTGGTGTCTTCGCTATTATTATGACAGTGGGTATTGGTGCCCTCGCTATTATTATGGCAGTGGGTATTGTTGTCTTCGCTATTATTATGACAGTGGGTATTGGTGCCCTCGCTATTATTATGGCAGTGGGTATTGGTGCCCTCGCTGTTATTATGGCAGTGGGTATTGGTGCCCTCGCTGTTATTATGGCAGTGGGTGTTGGTGTCCTCGCTGTTATTATGGCAGTGGGTATTGGTGCCCTCGCTGTTATTATGGCTGTGGGTATTGGTGTCCTCGCTATTATTATGGCAGTAGGTATTGGTGCCCTCACTATTATTATGGCAGTGGGTATTGGTTTCCTCGCTATTATGATCTCTCCTATAGATTAACGCAATCTATCACAACTCGAACATACACATGAATACAATTTAGTGTTAAATAGGGCTGATTAAATCTATTTCAAGTGCAACACAAGAGGACTCGACTAGCACAAGGTTCATGTAAGCCTTCAGCCTTTTTACTGTATATATGGGCAACCAGAGTGTTACAAACCACTAGACTACAAACGCACTTGATCCAAAGCCATTGTCTATAAATAATCAGTTTATATTAATTTTAGTGATATGCGTCATGTACAAAATAATAATAATATTTGTGGTGCCAAACACAATATTCATTAACGTGGCTGCCTAATAGCAAAGCTAGTGGAGGGGCCACCACGGCTCCTAGAGCTGAATGGTATAATAGTCTGCTACGGCACGGAGAAAGGCCTTTGTAGGGACGAAAACCTCCATGTCATTGACAATACTCCGACCCACTCCCTTGCAGATAAATAGCGTCATTGCTACAAAACTAGAGTGATTAGCGCTGGACCACTCAGCCACCAACACCTAAAAAGTGCATGTACATGTATATAATATTGGGATGTTGTGATGAAGTTGTCTTCTCACTGCGTTCATAGCCGAAAATCTACTTGTACCTAAACGAAACCACCTCTTGACGATTTAATTTGTTTGTTGTATGTAATAAAAATGAATCAGTGTAAATATTATGTGGGGGCAGGCAGATGTAATAATTTAAGTGTCCGAGGGTGTTGGGGGGTTTGGCCAGCTTTTATACCTATTACGGATTATAGAAAAGTTTGCTTTATTTTATATTCTACATTGTATGTATATGTAGTTTGTGAGATGAATATAGTCCTCCACTTTTGAAAGCAATGTTAACAGATTAACTATCATGCATACATTACTTGTATATTACTGCTAGTAGTAGTTATCTCCCTCGTCTTAATTGATCTAGAGTATAAGGTACTATATACTAGCTAATTTGAATAATTATAAACTTAGGGATCAATTTCAGCCACATTTATGTACTTAATAGAAATAGATAACTTGTCACATTAGCACAGTGTTACTAAATATAAAATATTATTGATAGTAACACCTTTTATAAATGTAGCTAAAACAATTATTAATAGTGTATGTCTGATATTTTATATACATCTAAATGTAACCAATTGTAACCTTGTAATTACTATTATATATTTGGAGGGACTTGCCTAAAGTCCTTTTACAAGTACTTGGCGTCTACACAACTTCTTGGACAGTCCAAGATAGGCTGAGGTTACCAGGTCCATTGGCCTGGGATTTTGTTTGGCCAGACGAAACCATCACCAGCACACCCGAATTTTTTTGCACAGAAATAAGAATTTTTCTATCTGCCCAGGCCTGTGTCTTTGAGACCCGGTGACGGAAGTATGCCGAAAACTGTTTTGCAAGTCGGCCTATGCCTTACATTCAGGTCGCAAAGACACTAAATGTAGGCAGAGCAGAGCCTCAACGGATCTGGTATTTGGAGACCCAACAGGTTGATTGCAGAGAATGGCCCATAATAGTTCAATGATAGATAATGTTTAATTTTGAGCTGTTAATAACTTGGTTGCTCATATGCAGGCCTTGTAGATGTAAAGAAAATTGAGATGTTCCTCTATTATTATATTTTCGATTGATTTTTGTCTTCAATGCACGAAATGTTTTCCGACGCAAAAAAGAAAAATAATTATTTCATGCATTCCAAGTTGACCAGATGTAACAATTTTCAGCTCTAGAACCGAAAGTAGGCTCTACACGTAATGCTGGAGCATCTCTCACTGATGTATGTCTTTTTGACATATTTCATCTTTTGAGAAATTGTCTTCTCTCTGCTCCAAAGCGGAAAACTTCTAAATGAGAAACTGTCTCGACAACCATGGTGCACATTGAATAATGTTTTGTCAATGAATTGTATTCTTTAGCTGGTAATTACTGAGTTTGCACCCACATGCATCCATATTTCAATAATATTTACTGTATACTGCTGTGTGGTACATCTCATTTTTAACATTTTAACCATTCATTGTCATATTACAATGATTAGTTGTCGTAGTTTTATCGCACATGACTGTATATCTACATGTACATACATGTAGCTGTATATCTACATGTACATGACTGTATATCTACATGTGCATGTACATGTACATGTAGTTGCGCATGTATGTTAATTTAAACACTAACAAATAGTATTATATAATATTAGTATGGCACACGCAGTCATAGCAATTGTTGCGAGTAGTAGCTTACTAAGATGCAACTATATATTCTGACACAGTCGACAGTATCGGCTCGATTTCTTTTCAAACTAATAATAGAAAAAACATTACTGGCAAACAATTTAATAAAGGCGGCAAAAAAAGCATGCAGGTTCAAATTTCTTTTCAAACTAATAATAGAAAAAACATTATTGGCAAACAATTTAATAAAGGCGGCAAAAAAAGCATGCAGGTTCAAATCTATACAACCCTGTAATATTACAATTGTGACAATATGTTGTGATAATATGACTTGTATTAGTACTGTCAACTATTTAACCAGTCCCCGACCATGTAATAAACCATAATTTATGCATTTGATTACTCTACCTAAATGTAGTTGTTATAAGAGTAAAGCCAGTGGGTTTGTTTTCATTTTAATTAGGTTGCATTTCGGAACGCAATTTTAAAGGTGAAAGGACCAGTTGTTGCTGCTCATCTCAGATTTTTGTAAGTTGTCTCCCTCGTCAATGGCCTGGGATATAAATCACTAAATTGCTTCATATTACCATTCTTAATAAATACAAATTTACTTTTTACCACACATTTCAAACATATATTTAGGGTATTTTGACTCAATTTTGCATTATATTTTCGAAGAAAAACAAGTTATGAACATCAAAACCTGTTTTAAAGATATTTATCATCCTATATGACATAACTACTTGAAGATATTTGTGGGATCTGCGGACATTCGTTAAACAAAAATTAATGTTTGATGGGACTTTTGTCAAAAGCCCCTGAACAAGTTACAACCAGATACAATGTAATAATATTTATGTTGTTTAGCTGGATGCCCAATGTGGAAGGTTTTTGGTGCCGCCAAGAACTTGATGCCTGGTAATCTACAGCTTACATTATATTAATTACGCTGTCTGGTTATATATGTAATTATGCACACATACATGTACATTGTAAATCAGTTCCCACGGTATAGTTATGAGTCATGAACCCAAACCATAATATTTCATAATTATTATCTATTGATGTAAAAAACAATGACCAACCATTCTACTTAAACATTATTAAATAAGAGTGATCATGATGTAGTAAGCCAATTCTTAGCAATTCTCATAGTTTATTATGGGGTGTGACAACTCTGCAATTTAATGTAAGAATAACGGTAAAGGAACGTTTCGAAAATGTCAGTCCGAAAATGCACGCTCCAAAAGCGGCTGTTTGGCAAATGTACATTTGAAACTGTGTTGATTACATTATTAGAAGAACCCAACTCACTCATAATTAATTATTTTGCTATTTAAATGTACATGTGCGTAGGTTAATAACCTTTCTATCAATACGCCTACATGCCGTGTAGGTGTATAAATAGATGAGCCACAGCTTTGTAGCTTCTCTCTTGTCTTGTGACACGCCTGAATTCGTACTCAGTTTTATAATAATTTCAATGCAAAAATTTACATCTTGTACACAGCAATAGCGTTTTGGCTTTAGGAATTGTGGTTGGCTGGTGATTATACTATTGTGCTGAGAGAACACAACTCAACTTATTTACATGTACATGACTGTATATTCCAAATTAGGAATTTCTCTATGTCCATATCTTAGACCACATAACTATACAACAATATACACTGTACATGTATTGTTGAAAATGATTTGTATATCCTTCTAAACCTAATTGCAGTGCTACATTTTTATAATATTATTGCAAAATGAATGGGCTCTAATGTACGTACTACAATGTACATGTAATTGTATTGTATAAGAGATGGATGTGTGTATTAGATCAGTATTTGGTCAGATAAGTAACAATAATATTTACTCTAGGAAATTCACTGTACTTATGGGTTCTTATTCGACTTGTACTTCAAAACACTCTAGGAACGTTATTCTCACGGTTACACGACATTACGTAGTAGACATGCAGTGAGTGAACCAACACTGTATATTTAGTTTCTTTGCAACATCGACGTGTCGTGCCGTGTCCTGACACGGAGAGAGGAGAGGGGTGGGTGTTTGGTCCACCCAGACCAGCATAATAAGTAGAGGTGGAAAGAGACTGGAAATTTCTCAAGTCTCGTATCGACTTGTCTTGTCTCAAAAGTTGTCTCGAGATGGTAATTAGTATTCGAGACTGGAAAACAAATAGCAGCTAATAATTTTTATTTATGATAAATCAACAATTATGATATAATTAATTGCTAATCAACAATAAATCTATCAAATAGAAAATTATTATTCAAATTATTTAGTAATACTACCTACATGTACATATACATTCCCAGCACTGATTTCCTAGTCAATACCATTGCAGCTAACGTTGAGCTACTAGTCGATCACTACAAGTTATACAAAATTACTAGCGACTGTCAATCACCACTCCCATGATGCATAGTTATGTCCTTACCAAAAGTTGTCTACTCGTGAGATTATTTCATTAAAGGAAACATAACTCTATACTAATTTGTTAAATTACATTATTGTTTAGTACCCATGTACATGCGATGCAATGTACATGGAATAGGGAATACAATGTCATGTGCAATTTATTTCACAACCGCCTGTTCACCTTTTATTGAAATGCATAATGATAAAATACAGAGTGTACAGAGTAGCAATTGAAACTATCGGAGTTCTAACATGCAGATATATACTGTAAATTTCAAATTTAATTTGGCAAACCTTTTAGGAAAATTCCCTTGAATCCTAAAACCCAGTCTCGTCTCGTCTCGAATTGTTTAGAAGTAGTGTCTCCAATCTCGTCCCGAATCCAAAAATTCTGTCTCGTTCCACCTCTAGTAATAAGGTACCAGTTGTGAGCAAGTAATGAAAGAACATGGTACGTGGTGATGTCATTCTATATTCTATTAAATTTCCCGCAGAAAATAATGTGGATTAGAGTATGAGCTAAGGATAAGGGTTTTTGCAGTTTTGCTAATTATTATACATGTATGCAGTTTCGCATCATGTTAAAAAGGATCTAGCAAAAAATTTTATCAACTTTGGGATGCTGAGAAATTTATTGTCTACCAACTTTCCCATGTATTTAAATATAAATATGTACTGTTGGGTAGGGGGGCGTAGGACTAAGGCCCCGCCCCAGCGCTCCTCTGCCGGTTAGACCTATTGTCTATGTTGGCTGCATTTGTGTATAGCTTTCTATCTGCAACATGTACTTGGTGGACCCACAGCCACAGGCCAAAGTCGTTTGGTTTCCAAGTAACGTTAAGTCAACTCAAAATGATTTGTACAACTTCAACATAGAAATTTTTTTGAATTTTCTACAAGTTTTATCGTTTTTAATTTAACAGTGCTGTTGGCAGCATGGAGAGTATATACATGTTGGGGCTAGGTATGAGAGTATATAACACAGTTAACACTATCAGACATACACTATTTTGTGCTTGAGACTATACATTAGAGCAGGGTTGGCCAAAGTTTTTTTGAAGTGGGCCACATATGAAATTATCATACTTAGATGGGCCGCATAGCTAAACATAAAATATTTGTTTGTTTATTTAACAGAGGACAAGTGAAAGGAGCAAATAACTCAGCACTAAAATATAATTTGACAAGCCAGTATTTAAAAAAATGTGACAGACACACCGTCTATCTACATGTACGATGTAGTTACGCAGCTACTTAAAAAATATTTTAAGTTCAGGTACACGCTTGCTCCGGGCACTCTATATACATGTAAGTATGTGTGTATAATTGGTGTAGGTACACAGCCAACTGTGGGTGTTTAGGTGTATGCGTAGCTATAGGTGTAGCTGACCCCAAACCCACAAATTAAAATGGCAGCCCAGTAAGACTGTAAACAAAGGAAAGATAACTCTGGAACACATAGCAAAACTGCAACCAACCCTACAAAAGAATTAATATACATGTGCAGTGGAACTCACTTAATTCAGCATCGGATAATTTGAAAACTTGGTTAGTTCAAACTATTAGCATTGATCCCTGCTGGGTACTACTGTATATTATAATTGCTTCAAGCGAAGTTATCTAAAGTTCAAACTCAGATCTAATTCAAACAAATGATGGCGGCTCCTTCGAGTTTGAATTAAGCAAGTTTTGCTACATATGGACAATATACTGCTGTCTATTCATTCATATGCTACTGTTACGTCTACACAATAATTACTACTGCCAAGTGCAATCACTCTATGTTCCAAAGACTATTTTCACTATTATAATCACTGTACTTTGTCCATATCAACCAGAACGTTGTGCAATATTTGGTAACATAGGAAATAGTAATCAAATCAGACAGTTTGGAAAACTTATTCAATGGATAAAACTTCTTAAGTTTTTTACTATTAATGCATAATACGCCAACCACTAACTGCTTCTTCAATGTTATTACTGAACGAACAAGTTGCTCTCCTCAAATTACTGATTATGTAATCAAGCATTATGCGTTTACTTTGAGAATGAAGTTCATAGAAATGTAGGCTTTGCATTTTAGTTACACGTAGGTATGACAGCAGCATGACATCTAATTGTATTTTGCAGTAAGCATTGTTCCCACATCCAATAGTGCTATTTATATAGATACAATGTCATTGTAGTAGAAGTTGTGTCCTCAATCCCCATATCCTAAATTGTTATCCATGGTACCGTAGTTTAATTTTAAACCGTGAGGTTGGTACAAGGTGCATAGAAAAACACATCAACTGCCATAACCCACTTAGTAGCATCATCCAACTATTGTGAAACTTGCTTATCTCGATGATCTTTATCTGGGTGTATGGGTTGAATGGTAACAGCATATTTCAAAATACTCATGCAGGGTTGACAGGTGGGTCAGCAATTTCACTTGCCCAATGAAATGGGGAGATGCGAAATCATAGTAAATTTACTACTTACTCAGGTGATCGAAAACATGTTATTCTAATTCAATTATATTTTAATCAGTCAAACAATTGCACTGTAACTTTCTATCTTCAGGTAATATGTACATGATTTGTACACGAAGTATTTGTGATCTTATCTAGTAACAAAGTGGGGAACAGCAAAAAGACAATATAGCCAATAAGCCAGCTAGCTGCCTCATAGCAGCTGCTGGTCAGTTTGTTAACACTATTTATTTTGAACTAGATAGGTAGCCAATGTGAAACCACTAGATATACCGGTGCACTGGGACAATTAACACTATCTTTACAACAGTACCAGTTATGGCTCGGACAGTAAGACAGAGCATAAGACAAGCTGAAGGTGCTAAGCCTCTAGTAGGGTGCTCATGTGGTGCTATAGGTGGCCTCAGATATGCTAGGAACACACAGACCGGAGAATATCTGTCTAACATAAGCAAGTGTAACATCTGTCTTCGATTCCAATGCCTTCACTGCGGAGATGAGTTTGCAACAAAGGTCAACTGTGGATATCACATAGATGTGGCTCATCACAATGATGGTACTGGTTGTGTAACCACTGAACATCTGAACCGCCCATTTCACGCAACAGAAACCACTGCTCCACTGCTCTGTGATGAGATTAAGCTGCTACCTTGTCCAGTTGCTTCCTGTCCAGGCGAGGCGGATGATTCCTTTAAAGTCCACCAGTACATGAGCAAGTGTAGAAAATGTGAGAGTTATAGATGTATGACTTGCATTTACCAATCTAGAAATAGATCTACGGTTCAGCATCATATAAATTTAGATCACAGGTTAGATTTTATGAAATCAGTTGATGCTAAAGCAATATTAGACAATCATAGGCAACCAGGGGCACAGCACTTAACCATCACTATACATCCTCAAGTTAAACACCCTACCCCTGATTTTGATAGGTTGTAGTCAATTTAGTCACACTGTCACTCCAAAGAGTGCTGCACTAGTTTTTGAACAGCTGGTTACAATAGAGAAAGAACTGTAAGATACTTCTAGCAAATTTTACTGAAACTTACATTGCCTAATTAGTGAGAATCATTTTATACGTCAATATAGTGTGCTATTAGTGTCAAAGTAATACTTATTTTATACCCTGTACACCTAATGTAATAAACTTGTCTTTGCTTAGTACAGAATATGAAAAATTTTGTTTGTTTTTATAATTTTCAAAAGCCTTGATAATGCATTTTTATATGTGCGAGTGGTATATTCAAGGGAATTCCTAAAATTAGCAGATAGTGAATGCATTATATTGATAAAAATCAGTTGCATATTTCAAATCAAAAGACCATGTGTTTGTAGTGAACCTTTGCTAATCAACAATCGTAAATATTTGAGGAGATAGAATTATTCATGAAGAGAATGATGAGCACATTGCTCATGCTGCTGAGTTAGACAAACGGGTTGAAATTAAGCAGCTACCAACTCCATATCTTCTATTGAGTACCAGATAAATTGAGCTCACTTGACTTTGAAAATGTATCCAAGGCAGTTCTAGCCATCTTTTGGTTATCTTTGAGTCTCTTATATCTGTTAGTGGCTAGATACTACATGCAAAGGAATCTTCTAGTCTAGCAGTCATAGATGGAATTTGGTTGCTGATGGATCATTATTCTGAATTGTATTTATCTTATAACCAGTTGTGAAGCACATGGGTTGTACAATCATGCACATGTACATGTACATGTACATGTACATGCACATGTACATGTACATGTACATGTACATGCACATGTACATGTACATGTACATGTACATGCACATGTACATGTACATGTACATGTACATGCACATGTACATGTACATGTACATGTACATGCACATGTACATGTACATGTACATGTACATGCACATGTACATGTACATGTAAGCGCAGGACCACATCAGTCGACTTTCCAAGTTCTTTTCTGTAGTTTAATAAGGCACCCTCTGTTGTGAATAACCTCATTGGTAGCCCGTCTTAGATAAAAAGGTTCTGCGTAGCCTGTATTGATCAAGTTTGAATCGAGTAGTAGACAATCGGTAGTTGAGTGGACATTGCACGCGCAAGCTAAATAAAGATAATAATATGCAGCAACCACAATTAATTTTTTTCAGTATTACAGAATGGCTAAGTTTGCCTGGTAAGCAATGGACTTCCCTTCAGAACAACCTTTAGTCAAGTGTTATAAAACTCAAACATTCGGTCAGTGTTAGATGTTGCCCCATATGGGCCTATGCCTAGTAACTATGCATCTACACCATCTACACCTTAAGTGTGTATTTAGACACCCTGATAGAATTTCACAAAGATAATCAAGTAGTCTTTAGTTACTCAGAAGAATCTCTTAATCAGTGATACAGTATTTCTGAACGAAGAAGATTATATTTCAATTTTGTAGCAATACTGGTATTTCCACTCACGCAATTCGTCGTAATGCAAAGCTAGTATACAGCATAGGCTTCTAATTAACTGTCCAACCACAAGTCATAGTAAAATGGCTCTACTTTTTTATTCTAGCGATGGGCAAATAATTCCTACTTGCATTGTATCTGTCACTTGTTGTGCAGTCATGTAAAATGCAGTAACTCTAATAATTGTCCGTATTATGTACAATTAGGGAAAATAACCTTCTGCTCATCATTTATTGAAGTTCATTTTTGCATAAAAAATAATTATATAGCTACCTACAGATACATGTAGATAGAACCAAGCACAATCCGATTTACTTCCCTTTCATATTATTAATCACATGACACATAATGCATGTACCATCACCTTTCCTACAGTTCACAATAATATTATCTGAATGTTGGAATGCATAACTCTGTGTTCTTCTTAATTGCGTACTCATCAACTGGTTTCATGTAATCAAGTTTGTGTTTGTGTATGGTGTGCTGTGTCACTGCTCCTTTGTGCTTTGATTTGTACGGGCATAACGCACATTTATATCCTTCGCATAGTCTACATTTGCTCATGTACTGGTGAACTTTAAATGCATCCTTTGCAGTACCATGACAGACATCTACACAAGGTAGTGGCTTGATCTGGTCACTAAGGGGTGGTGCAAAAGATAATGGTGGTGGAAGTGGGCGGTTCTGATGCTCTGTAGTAACACACACTGTACCGTCTTGGTGTGACTTATCCCTAGAGACATGATGCACACAGCTCTTTATGGTTGGAAATTCATCTCCGCAGTGCAAACATTGGTATCGCTTGCAAACCCTACAAACACTTATGTTTTCGTGGTGCTTACTGCCTGCAGTGTTGAGAAGATATGCTGGGCCATTAGGAGCCCCACATGAGCATCCTACCAGAGGCTTCTTCTCCACAGTTTTACTCTCCTTAAATGACGAAACAAAAACCATTATTTTTACAAGTTCACAACGCAAGGTGCTTTTTGCTAGAATTTTTAACAAAATACTCAGTTGCACAGTGGTTGTTGCTTTGAATGATGTCAACCCAATGTTTCGCGCTGAATATTCTTGAATAGCAATTTTCAATGGTTATATAAAGGTGGTACAGTTGTGTAAATGATTGTACTCATATTAATACCGTGCTGCCATGGTTATTAGGCTAGAAACTATTGCCTATGTTTACCGATAGCACAATAATAACTATTTAAACCATCTATAATATTGCGTCTTCACTTTTTCTTAATTTCCCTCAATAATTGAAAAAGGGCTGCAGTGGCACAACACTTACTGGTGGTTTGTTTAACATTTCTTCAAATTTTTTGAACAGAATATCGTTAATGGATATCTTCTGATTTTCACTAATTGCTCGTTGTTTCACCGGTTCTAGGAAGTCAAGTTGGTGTTTCTCTTTAACATGCCGTTCTGATATGTTCCGTAGTTTTGTCCTGTAAGTGCAGAGAGCGCATTTGTATTTCCAACATTTTCTGCACTTACTCAAATACTGGTGGATTTTAAATGCGTCATCTGAGCTACCAGGACAATCATCTACACATGGTAGAAGTTTGATCTGATCACTCAGTGGTGGAGCAGGAGAAACAGGTGCTGGAAGTGGACGGTTTCTGTGTTCAGTAGTTACAACTGCTGTACCATCTTGGTGTGTCTGCTCATTTGATATGTGTGTTTGGCAGGTTATGTACGTTCCGAATTCATCGCCACACATCAGGCATTGAAATCTCCGGCATACGCTACATTTGCTCATGTTGGTGTACAAGTTTCTCGTGTGGGGATTTCTGAAATACTCTGGACCCCCTGGAGCACCACAGGAGCATCCGACCAATGGCATCGCTCCATCAGGTACTAAGCGAATATTCTCAAGCCGTGGTTCAGCAGCCTTTCTCTGAAACTAAACACAACACAATAATAATTATGCATATTCCGATATTGCATGCCCAAGCTAGATAAATAGTAATATGCAGCAATAGCAATTAATTTTATTCATTATTACCCAGAGGCTGCAAGATAATAACATCATTTGCTGTGGCTTAGGGGTTAGAATGCTGAGCTTTCATGCTGCAGGTTCCAGGTTCGAATCCCGGTCACGGTGGTGTTAGGAAGAGCATCCAGCTACAATTGCTCCTGTGCCTCATTAGTCCTTGGGGTCATGTAAAGCGTGGCTTCAAGGCAACTCATCTACCCGTGCCACAAAAGGCCATGTCACCTGCGCCTTTTTCACAGGGAGTTGACCAGCCTAGCACCTGGCAGTGCAAGCTACAAGGGGCTGGTCAGTTGAGGAGTATAAGCCGGTGAGTCTTTATGTAGTTTAGTACTAGAACCAATAATGTACAACTGGTGAATTTTTTTACTGTTAACAAGGGAATGTATCGTAAGATCAACCATTAACCATTAGTCGTGCCTGTACGGACAAGCTGTGTTCGGATATTAAAATTGTGTAAACCAGTACAATATGCTTAATGTATTGTTGCAATTTCAGTGAAGTTGCATGAACTTTTTCTGATATCTACCATTCAGCTTTCTTCACACAAGAAACCTGCAACATCCTTATATTTCACCATACATCTTCATAAAAGTTGTACTGTAAGTCTCATCACAGGCACTATTGATTGGACTATAATTATAGAACTACCATCGTTTTGCATGAGTTTCACTAAAGTCGCCACAGGAAAAGTAAACTTACAGAAGCAGTTGCTTTCTTGTGCTGTAGTATTGCACTTTCTACAATATCTGCATGACAGTCAAACCCATGATCATCCGTGATGTGTGTCTCTAGAACTCTTCTGGGCTTGCTCTTTTTCATGCAGATTGAGCATTTGTATTGTTGACATATTCGACATTTAGTCATATACTGGTGAACCTTGAAAGCGTCCTCTTCAGTACCGGGACATTGACCTCCACATGGAACTAATGCTATGTTGTCATCAAGTTGAGGGGCTGACATCTTTGTTGATAGAGGCCGATTGGAATGTTCGGTTGTTACAATTGCGGTGTTTTCCTTGTGTGTTTTTGTACCCAATATGTGCACTTGACAGATACCACGAGTCCTGAATTCATCTCCACAGTGAAGACACTGATATCTCCGACAGACATTGCAGGTGCTCATGTTCTTATAGTATTCACCTGTAAGACTATTCAATACATATCTTGGTCCTTCAACAGCTCCGCAGGAACATCCCACTAGAGGCATACAACCGTCGTGTACAGCGCACTGCTCCGCAGTTATTGTAGCTGCCTAGAAATACAAACTTCTAGCAGACGACTTTACTTAAAGCTCAAAATAAAAACAATGCACACTGTTGACAGATGAGCTTGCCCTTGGTATACTATACAACTCATGATCTTGACACGCCTAACATATAGCTGCAGATTGCCTCTACTATTAAACATAACATATAAGAGATCATATACATTTGTACTACATGGAAATAGAAGTTTTATGTGTACGGCTATTCCGTCGCAGGCATTGCGCATAATATTACAATGTATTATTTCTCTAGTTTTAATTATAGTTCTGAATTTTCAAATGAATGGGCTGCATAGCTATACTTTCACCCAGATTTTGTCCAAATACCATTGATACGTGTTATCCGTTGGTATATGGTGATGTTTTCATGTTTTGCCTCTACATATACAAATCATCATGATTTCTACATGTAGACTGTCAATGCGTGTATATGTACAAGCTGGCAATCTACTGGGCTCATTGGTAAAAAGATTGACATAATTATTGTCATTAGTAGTTGAATAGCTTTAGGAAAATTTCATTTACTGTGCAAGACATTCAGAGATCATCCGGATATGCATACAGAAAATGTAGTGATGGCTTGTGTAAGAGCATCCCGTAGCTCATCCGGGCCGCCATCTTGTTTCTCTGTGGTAACCTGAGACAAGGTCATGTCATCTTGCAATCTATCACTGACCGTCTGCACATCACATGTATATCCATGCATATTTTCCTCTGCTACCTGCAAACAAAGTGTTTAACAAAACAAGACAAACATAAATAATATTTTCCCAAACAGAATGGCAAACTAGAGTGTCATTATCAACAGCTACATGCTTGTTGATGTAAATTGACTTGAAATGTAGTAAAATGCACATGTTGAAAACAAAACATGCTTCATTCACACATTGCATCCCGGGACCCACCACTGACTGCTCGATGGTTTCATTAACGGCTTGTTGCAATATATCAGTTTCTCTATCCACCATCTTATCAGGGCTATTAACGTCAGGTAGCTCAGTGATGTCATCATCATCCTTTAAGAAAATAATAATATGTCAATCCGCTTAAAGAGGGAAATCATGCTTAGTGAAATACAAAGTTTATTTAAGAGTCTGTAGTACAAAGTATCACAATAAACCAGGAGTGATCTTACTTCACTGAAAACCACGAAACAAGTTTAAAGTGCACTAATGCGCATTTGCCATTGTTGCAGTACTCAAGAGATACTGCATTGTAGATTTAAACTTGGTATTGTACCCAAGCGTGTTATAGGATATTTAGCAATACTTGTGTTTATATTATGCTAGCAAAGTGTATTGGCTCACATCTTTTGGCTGTACTGCTGAATCAACATGGGCAGGATCTTCAAATGGTCCACAAACTGTTTCCGTATTCGAAGTTTCAGGCAAGGTCGGTGGGGAGGGAGGTGGTGGTGGATATTGAGACAAGAAGTCATCCTACATCATGAAGATCAAGAGCATCAAAAGGTTTGCCCATGCAAAAATATATTTTGATGAAGCATATACGTGTAGTTGCGGTAGAACTACACTATTTGACGAACAAGTGTAATAGTTGCAATGAAATAGGACGAAAAAAGAATATTTGTAAATAAAAGCTGACAGGAAGCTCAGTCTGCAAAAAATGCTGAGAGCTGATGGAATTTTGTAGAATTACAATGATATAATGATTTTCAATGGTACACGGCTGTGTAAGATTTTTGTATGTCGGTTTGGGGAATGAGATACAATGGATAGTTCATAAACTTACCCAACCATCAGCAGGTAAACAACGTGAAATACTATTCATGAACTTTGTCATCCATCCGATCACAAGTTCCATAACCTCCTTGGTAATTGGTTTATATTCTTCTGTCAGCGTTTTTCTAACTATCACCAGTAACTTAAAATGAGAGGACAGAATTAGTATAAGGGCTGAAATCCGGTGGCTAGTTACATGTATTTTGAGTTATAAAATAGTGAGCGTGAGTTTAAAGTTGGCACGGAAACTTCTTTTGCTTAAATATCAATTACTGTTTACCTTCGGACAAATTCTCACCTCAGCCAAGTCCTGCCAGCTTGGACTCATGCCAACATAGTAAAAGTTCTGTACACATGAGTGTGAAAGATCTAAATAGGTATGAAGACGCCCTTCATCATCTGTACTAAAGAATCCGCTTACGTCTATATTCTTTACATAAGAACCTGGATGTGAAAGCAAAGTGTGGTCAAATCTGACTTTATATGTGAAAAAAATATTTTTGTTCTGCAATGCTAATCTATCATCAGATTTCGAGGCATAATAAAAGTTTGTACTTATATTGTAGACATGGTGTTCGCGATCCACTTCCGTACTTCTGTGGTTTTCCATCTCCGACTGCCATAAGGAGTGTTAACAAAACAATATCCTGGTAAACATTATGCATTTCTCCAGATGGAAATATAAACCAAAATAATTACTATATTTCTCCTATTCTGCAAGAACGTGATATCGTAATAGAATGATGTGTTACTGTATAAATCTTTACAGATTTGAGAATTTCCTGCGTCTGCTCAATGTTTGTGTTGTACGATTCAGTTCAGTGGAAAGTTGATTTCGTGTAACACGTTTTTCACGCATCATTCATAATATTTGCTATGAAGGTTTTAAAGTGACTACAAGTACATTGCTAGTTAAATGCTCTACCTAATTCTTCTATAGAGGCTACGTAGTCTTTAAACAGAGGAGCCGACTCCACATTTTCACGCCCGAGAAAATTCTCAGCGTCAGCTAAAGTAAAGGAACTGGATGATTTCTTAGACATCGCTTCTCTAACACTGCAATTAAGTACAACATGCACATTAATATACTTTGTAGAACATGAATGGAACATGGACTTTCTGAAAAGTGTGAGAACAGTTAATATTCTGACTTTAGCTAAAATGTAGTTTTAGATATACTTGACCTTCACTTCACCAACATTGACCTTGTCGTGTTCATGATACCAGTCTGATAATAAAATGAGATAATATTTTATACAACTGTTGCATGTTATATAGCAACATTATGCATTCAGTACATGGACTGTACTGAAATGTTAGGTTAGCCATGCAAGCTACATGTACATGTATGCTGTGCATAGATAGATACGCCATAATTATAAAGCATGCAGAATACACACTACATATACATACATATACATATTACATATTACATGTACATGTACATGTACATGACTTAGTAATATCCACACATTCATTCTGTTCTGTATCTTGAGATTATTGATACCCAGAAATCATTGTCCTCTGTGGAAATTTAGGTTAGATTGAAGACATACCTGTCCAGGACCACTGCAACCAAGATCTGCTTACTAGTAGGCTGTATGTGTACATTAAATAATTCCTGAGCTGCAAGTCTTATGTTATCAGACATTTTGGATTTCTCAATATACAAATAATTGATGGAAAAATTCAAGATACAATGTAGATTTCTGCCAGCAGAAAATATCTACTTCTTTACCAGTAGCTGGTATTTTAAGAAATCAATACTTCAGAGAGAGAAATATGCAACAATGGTCTAGCACAGTGAAGCCAACAATACAGCCCAAGAATGTCAACAATTTGAGAAAGATAACATGAACTTGTTGCATAGTCTGCATTGTTATTTTTTTAATCTACCTCAGCCCGCTCCGTTCCTCATGCTTGATAATTCAGCAGTGATGTTGAGATGCATGTGTACCACTGCTGGTGTGTAAGTCAGAAGCTTGTGCTACTCTTGAAACATAAGACAGATCTCATTCTCCTGATCACATTGACATTTTCAACAATGTATTTTGAAGCACTTAGACCTGTTGGCTGAAATCAAATTTGATTTTTGCTCTCCTGCAAAATCAACCAATGCATTGTTTTCTCAAATATGGACAGTGTTAATTGTCCATCAAGGGGTGCAAATATGAATGTGTGTGAATATAATCCACTCACTCCAAGAAACATTTTATGCTTGTTTCAGTTATGAGTTGTATCACCTCCGGTGAGGTTACAGTACCTTTATTTCGTTTGAGTAGAATTCTGTAGAAGAATATGATTGGTTTTGCACACTATGACTTGTATTCCGATTACTCTAATATTCTTTGTGTTGATAAGATTGATATTAGGTGGTTAGGTCTACATGTAGGTCAAGTATTCGAGGTATTCGTGGAATGAAGCTGATTGATATAGGACGGACAAAGAGAGTTAGCTAAATACACTTAAGGTGAGCTAAGTACAAGCGATACATTTTTATCAAACATCATTTCTGTAGAATTAAAAGAGAGATAAAAAGCAGTCTAAGTAACAATTTACAACGCAATACATACACTGTAAGCTGTATTAATTTAAATTAAGCATTGTGCTGATACTTGTTCTCTTCTAGGGAACAACACAATTAATAATATGCTCATGAGGTGTATTTGGAAACTGTAGTACTGGCTCATATAAGACCGCTTTAAGCTTTAAATATCCGAACAAAACTTGAGGGTTCAGGCGTAACTAATGCTTAATTTGAAGGGGCTTCCCCTTATTTACAGTAATATTATTACCAGGCACGCCTAACCTACCATTATAGCTAGCGCTATATTATTGAATAACAGAGTCATATATGTTGTTATTGCCGCAGATTGCTATTTATAAGCTTGCACAGTGCAATATCCGAATATGCCTAATAAGCGGTGTTTGGTGTGATGCATTTGTTCTTACCTTTACTAGTTATTGTATTGCATTGTAATGGTTTCTGTGATTTGGTGCAGTCGTCCTGCACCAAGCCCCAAACCCCAAACCCCAAACCCCAAACCCCAAACCCCAAACCCCAAGGAAAATTTCACTATAATTGGCAATAATACACTCAGCTTTCACTGTTACATTGGATAAAACAACAAAACTGTGAGTAAAATTAACCACCTTCTCAGTTAGACTAAATTATGAGCTAATAAATTCCGTTACTGTCTTTGCTCCCTAATAATAAGGCTTTCACAGTGTTGATTTCTAGAAAATAGCATGAGTTAACACAAGAATATCAGCTATTGCCTTTATACTTTGTACACTATAAAATATATGGCTAGTTCCTCGACAGTCATGTAAAACATATTATAAAAAAAAATTAATACCAAGCTTTAATGCAGCTCACTAGAACAGATTACAGAGCAGTATAGAAAGTAGTGATAAAAAACTCCGAAAGGTAGAGAAATCCTGATTCACACAGTCATCTTCATTGGTGAGAAACAAAAAAATGTGCTTCAAATAACTCATATACTCAAGTTTTTATGTATTTTTGACTTCATTTTAACTTCTTTATGCGCGAAGGTAATTATCATGAGTTGGAAGTGATACACTCTGCTCACACAATTACTGTACATTCTTTGGTAAAACAACAAAGCTACATGTGGAACTAAACACATTCTCAGTTTAAGATTAAATTATTAAAATTAGAACTAATAAAAACTTCCTTTACTGTCTTTGCTCCCTAAAATTAATGCCCCTGTTGTTGATTCCTAGAGAATAGCATCAAGTTGATGCAAGATAATCAGTAATAGCCTTTATACTTTCTGAATTGCTAATTTATATACATGTAGAGTATATTGTCATAAAAAAATTATTACTAAGATTTAAATGAATTTACTGTAATAAATTACAGTGTAAATCTGCTCTCTTGAGTTTTGCAATAAATAGATTTGATGTCTAGTTCAACGAGTGTGTCGATCCCTAAGTATCATTTGAATGTTGGAATACGTATCTCTGTGTTTCTCTTGATAGCAGAGTTATTGACTGGTTCCATGTAATCCATGTTGTGCTTCTTGGTAAGGTGCTTTGTCACCCCACTCTTGTATTTTGCTTTGTATGTGCATATCGAGCATTTATATCCTTCACATAGTCTACATTTGCTGATATACTGGTTGACTTTAAAGGCATCATTCGATTTACCAGAACAGTCATCTACACAAGGTAGTGGTACAATCTTATCACTAAGGGGTGGAGCTAAAGAGAACGGCTGTGGAAGTGGACGGTTCGGATGTTCAGTAGTGACACACACTGTACCGTCTCGATGTGAGGGATCATTTACTGCATGTCGCACACATTTCATTAACGTTTGGAACTCATCTCCACAGTCAAGGCACTGGTACCGTTTGCAAACCTCACAAAAACTTACGTTCTTGTAGGGTTTCTTACTCACAGTGTTGATAACATGCTTCGGACCATTAGCAGCACCACATGAACATCCTACTAGGGGTTTTATCTCTTCGTCTGCTTTCTTCTAATAAGTAGAGATAGACAGAACATTATACAATCATGTTATACATACTGTACATCATCATTACACATGTACATGTACATGTTATGTCACTATAATATTATGCATGCATTATACATGTAACTATTATCATTAGAGAATTTTTCTTTGTTAGGAACTTCATAAAATATATGTTAGTAAATATGCATTTGAAGCGTTCAAGCACATCTTCATGTTGGTATTCAAAATCTACAAGTATTGAGCTTCCATTTGAGTATTTGTTTGACTTCCTAGACCCAAGGGTTCAAGAAATACGAGTCGTAGAACTAGAGTATTACCAGGAATGCCTGCAATTGTAGGCTATGGCATAGATGCCAGGCAGAAACAAAATCAAAAATTTACTGAATCGCTATAAATATTTGTTTGCTTTACATTTATGGTAAAAGTGATTAATCACTAATAATAGCATTTGATCCAAAAGAGAACTAGTCAGTTACAATAAAAGTGTCAGCATATCTAAGAAACACAACTGGTTTTGTAATTAGGAACACATGTTTGGATATTTTCCATGCAATGCACACCAATGAAAACATTGCTGCACACTGTTCAGCAGCATTGACTGTGTCACAGTTATTTTCACTATTTGCTTGGAACCTGTGGGTAACTTCCCATGAGTAATTTGGCAGGGACTAGAAAGTACCTGAGGCTATCAATTGCTGAAATACTATTGGATTTTTCCCTTAGATTAAAATATATTGTGCTATTGGAGGTTACTACGCTGTATACAGTTACCACTACAGTGGTTCGGCGGTCTGGCATCAACATCACAGGTCAAAGGTCAACACAATTGTTTCTCATCTAGCTAAGTTTGTACGAGCCTTTTTCTACAGGGTAGATTTCTGGGGGCTATATCTCTGAATATACTAGGCCCATGAAGACAACCAATAGCTCAAATTGAAGCTCAATACCTCTAAATGGAGAATATACACATGTGAAGTAGTTTCCTTAATGCTTTAAGTTAAAATTGATTCCCTAATAACTCTAAAGATCACCCTAATAACAATATACAATGGTGTAGCTAAAAAAAAGATGTACTGTCAGATTGAATTTTCTGTCACTGGCCCTGTATTAAATCCTGAATTTACTCTACCTCAATGTTTACATTTTGATTTTCTTCAATTGCCCGTGGATCCACTGGTTTCTGAAAATCGAGTTCATGTTTGCCTGTTATATGCTTATCTAGTGCATTCTTAGATGTTGACTTGTACATGCAGAGAGCACACTTATATTTTCCACAGATTCTGCATTTACTCATATATTGGTGGATTTTAAATGCATCGTTTATGGTACCAGAACAGTCATCTACACATGGTAGAAGTTTGATCTGATCACTCAGTGCTGGAGCAGGAGAATATGGTGCTGGAAGTGGACGGTTTCGGTGTTCAGTAGTTACAATTGCTGTGCCGTCTTGGTGTGTCTTTTCACCTGATATGTGTGTTTGGCAGGTTATGGAAATTCCAAATTCATCGCCACAAATCAAGCATTGATATCTCAGGCATACTTTACATCTGCTCATGTTGGTGTGGTATTTTAATGTGAAACGACTTTTGTAGTATTCCGGACCCCCAAGAGCACCACAAGAGCATCCTACCAGAGGTTTTGCTCCATCAGGTACAAAACTAATGTTGCCTACCTGTGATGTTGCAGCTGCTCTCTTTAACTGTAAGCACAAGTGTCACATTAGTTTGAAATTCCAGGATAGAATAAGGCCGAGATCTGTACAAATTGTTTGTAGTACTAGGCAGTGTGATTTTATAAATTTGAACCTGTCAGTGGTGCAAGAAACCTGAAATTTACTCTTTACCTAAAAGGGTAATTTCAGATTTATGAACTTCAAGCCGTAACTACATGACTGACAGTAGTTTATGGATGAACTGTATTGCCTATCCTTACATCTAGATCAAAGTATAAAATTTAATTTTAAAATGCATTACCAATGAATTCATAATAAGTTAAATAAACTCACAGAAGCTGCAGCTTTCTTGTGCTGTAGTATTGCCTCTTCTACAATATCCAAATGACAGTCAAAGCCATGCGTATACGTGATATGCGTATCCAGAACACTTCGGGGCTTGTTCTTATTCATACAGATTGCACATTTATATTGTTGACATATTCGACATTTAGTCATATACTGGTGAATCTTGAAAGAGTCCCCTTCTGCACCAGGACATTTACCACCACATGGTACTAATGCTATATTATCATCAAGTTGAGGAGCCGACGTCTTTGTTGATAGAGGACGATTGGAATGTTCAGTTGTAACAATTGCAGTGTTCTCTTTGTGTGTTTTTGTGCACAATATGTGCCTTTGGCACAAACCTCGAGTTCTGAATTCATCTCCACAATGAAGACATTGATATTTCTGACAGACAGTGCAGGTGCTCATGTTCTTATATTATTTTCTAGTGTGACTATTCAATACATATACTGGTCCTCCAACAGCTCCGCATGAACATCCCACTAGAGGCATACAGCCGTCATGTGCAGTATACTCGGCTCCGGTCAGTTCTGCTGTCTAAAAGTTATAACTTTATTCGACATAATCACATTAAAGCTGTAAATATACTCATAATAGACGTACACACATGTGTATGAATATTATGATATGCACACATGTTGCAAACATCTTCTATGATAAAGCTCATCATTAACTGCTATGGAAAATCTACTTTCCCACAAGACTTCTATTCTCTACACTTATTTAGATGACATTTCGATTCTTCTAAGAAAAGTGTTACATCTATTGAAAGAATGTGCGTGTCTAAATACTCCTACGTACACCATTAGCAGTTACATGTAGTCATATGAATTCATATTTTTTACCTGAAAATATTTTCCAACTTGACCATAAGATAGATAATCATTGACACGCATTTACATTTGACTTGTACTGCCAATTGATCAAGCATAGTGCTCTAACCGCACGAGAATTTGTGGCTGTTATTTATACAAGATTGCACGGTTGGATTCCATTCGCTTAAATATTCACTGTGGAATTGAAAACAGTAGCATTTTGTTTACTATGTAAGACAATGAGATACTCATACCGAGGAAGAAGATTGTGGAAGTATATTCTGTAGCTCGTCTGGTTCGCCACATTTCTCTTCTACGGTAGGCTGAGATGCCATGGTGTTGTTCTGAGTAGTCTATCACTGGTCATCTGATCATCACATGTGTCTACTTGTGTACTTTCTTCTTCCGCTTGCAAAAATCCTTAAACCTACAGATACATATACAACATAATTATGATAGTGCAAGCTGGCCTACCAAGCTGAGAGTTTCTGCATACGCCAAAAACCCTTTATATGCTATTATGTGCTTTTTAGCTATGTGTATGTTATGAGTACTATCCTAACTTAACTTTGGAAACCTGATAAATAAATAATATTACTACCCATGTATTTTTTTATTCATAGTAATTCATATTGAATTAATAGATAGTCATTAACATGCATTAATAGTTATGCAGTGGCATCCGATAACCCTCTAAAAAGGAACACAACACAATGTACATGTATAAAGTTGCATAAAATATCAAAATAGTGTAGTACGATGTTGCGCTGGTTATCAACAAGGTTATCAACAACGACTACACATACATGTACATTTACATTAGCATGTGTATAGGCTACCTGTTCACTGGTATTATACACGTATATTAGTACTGTATAGTGTGTCTAGACCCTAAAGTAGGCCTACGTGCCAGCTCTGTTTCAACATGGTTGTACATTGTATATTGGAATTGACTCAAATCAGTAACTCACCACTGCCTGTCCCATGGTTTCATTGATCAATTGTTACAACAGACTATTCTCTCCTCTCAACACCCACCAGTGGCATATTTTGCAATCAACGGAAATACTGGTAATTTTAATACACACACTCTATCACGCATTGATGGTACTTTATAATCCAAGAGGCGGGTTTATGGCGCTACAAATGTGGCTAGCTAAGCCATTAATGAAAGGCTCCCAATGGTATGAGAAACAATTTAAACAAGTAGACTTCATGATTGTTGTAGACTACTGGATGCTAGTCATCATTTCATGTTTTAGCTAACATAGAATGAGTATATTCGTAACTTGTCATATAGCAGCTCAACAAATTTTGTATACAAGTATTAAGAAGCCCTTGAGCCTCCCTATTGACTATGAAATTTGCTGTTATATCCATTTGCATAGTTTCTAGACAAACTCAAGAGATCTGCATATAAGAACATGGATGTAGATAAAAATAATGAACATGAACATAATTATCCATTCTTTGGTGGCATAATATCATTCTCATTGTTGCATGTTTGCAATAAACATTGAGGCTCAATAAGCGAGCTCTATTGCCATACAAATGGAAGTCACTGCCTTTTTACGTTTATGCATTTGAATATTTGAAGGATGAAATATAAACTAATTCTCCCGTCAAAATCAAGGATAGAGGATTGGCCTATCTCAATTTGCAATTCCCTGATAGGAATTATCCTATGGGTTTCTACACTAGCGGGCTGTGCACCGATTGACCGGCGGGAGATAGAGATTTCCTTAGATGCAAACCAGCCAGGCTTGGAGAAGACTACAGCATAAAGAACTATATTGCACATGTACAATGTATAATGGGTTCCCAGATCTTATTCTCGCTAAATTTTGCATGATCTTTCCAGAACAACTGCAACCAGAACCAGGTTACTAGTAGGTCATACGTACATATTACATGTATATTATAATTCCTGCAAGGCAAGTTGTATATTGTTAGACATTTTTCAATCTTCAAGACACAAATACTTGATGGAGACAAATTCCTGAAGTTGATGAAGTTTTCTGCCAGCAGTAAATACCTACATGTACTTCCTCACTAGTAACTGATGCTTTTAGAGAGAACAACAATTAGACTAAACATAGGATAACACTGTTCTGTTTTTTATTGTTTGGTGATTAAGGGGGGAGTTGTGACACACCCGTGTCACTGTGGGTATATAAGGCAAGAAGCCTGTGCTACCTTGTGTTTAATTTGTTTGTATAAAACTGTTGGTAGCAGCTACGTGTAACTCGCCACACGGAACTCTCCACTAGAAAAATATGATTAGTGTGGTATTATAACCTAACAATAAGAATTATATTGTGTTGTGGTGTTATTTATTATAACTGTCTGTATTTATCCTTAAGTCTATTGAATATATGGTGTGGTAATTTAACCTAACATTTGTACTGATAGTGCACCGTTGGTTGTCTTCTAGTCAACTATACAATTATACAGGGCATTGGGAAACTATTGATTCAGTAAAAGGTGTAGAAAGTAGGAGACCAAAACTCCCAATCTACACAAATAATGTAGACATCTTCATCGGTGGAAGACGAAAATGTGCTTTGACCATTTCAAATACATAAGTCTGTATGTATTTTTGATTGCTATTCAACTGAAACTTTTATACATGTATGCTGCGCGAAGGTACCGTAATTTTCATTACAATTGGCATAAATACACTGACAATTGCATTGGCTGGAACACGCCAGACTAAATTATCACCAGAGGGTGAACTATTTACATTAATTTACTATGTTAGTTGCCCTACAATACTACTGCCATCATAGAAACTAACATAAGTTGATCCAAGTACATTGTATATTAGTGGTTTTCATTATATTTTGCATATATTGTTAATTCATATAGGACATTTCACAAGATTTTTAAGCTTTACCGCCACAAGTCATAATGAAAAGATTAACTCTGCTCATTTACATTGTACATTTTGCAACAAATACATTTGATGTCTAGTACCACGAGCCTGCTGATCTTTTAGTATCACCTGAATGATGGAATGCGTATTTCTATGTTTTCCTTGATCGCAGAGTCATCAACTGGTTTCATGTAATCCAGCTTGTGCCCCTGCACGATGTGCTGCGACACCATTGTCTTATTTTTTGATTTGTTTGGACATATAGAGCATTTATATCCTTCACATAGTCTACATTTACTCATATACTGGTTGAGTTTAAAGGCATCATTCGATTTACCACGGCAATCATCTGCACAAGGTAGTGGTACAATCTTATCACTAAGTGGTGGAGCTAAAGAGAACGGTTGTGGAAGTGGGCGGTTCGTATGTTCAGTTGTGACACACACTTTGCCGTCTAGATGTGACTTATCCCTTGCAGCATGATTTGTACAGCTCCTTAATGTAGGAAATTCATCTCCGCAGTGCAGACACTGGTATCGTTTACAAACCCCACAAAAGCTCATATTCTTCTGGTGTTTATGACTTGCAGTTTTGGGAAGATATGCGGGGCCACCAGGAGCACCACATGAGCATCCCACCAGCGGTTTCCTTTCCTCACTTTCCTTTCTCTTTGATGTTAAAATAATGTAACTTGTGTTATCATAGCATATGCGTATGAGTAACATGACTATTCAAATCTGTGCAATCAATGTTTGCAGATACGAATGTAAATATAGCACGGCATGCGTGTCATTTCAGGTTGATTTGTCTGTAGTCATCAGACCATGAAAATAACGCAACACTTACCGATGATAATATGCTTTCCTCCACTGGTTTCATGTAATCCACTTTGTGAGTCGTTCTAAGGTGGTTTGCCACCATACCTTTGTGCTTTGATTTGTATGTGCATATCGAGCATTTATATCCTTCACATAGTCTACATTTACTCATATACTGGTTGACTTTAAATGCATCATTCGATTTACCTGGACAATCATCTACACAAGGTAGTGGTACGATCTGGTCACTGAGGGGTGGAGCTAAAGATGATGGTGGTGGAAGTGGGCGGTTCGAATGTTCAGTAGTTACACACACTGTACCGTCTCGATGTGAACGGTCCTTTGAGACATGAAGCACACATTTTATTAACGTTGGAAATTCATCTCCACAGTCAAGGCACTGGTATCGTTTGCAAGCCCCACAAAAACTTACGTTCTTGTAGGGTTTCTTACTCACAGTGTTGATGACATGCTTCGGACCATTAGCAGCACCACATGAACATCCTACTAGGGGTTTTATCTCCTCATCCGTTGTTTGTGTTTTGTTTCTTGTTTGTGTTTTGTTTGCTGTCTGGACCTTAAAAAATATATAATGTTTCAGCAGTTACTTTAAAATTGAATTCTCAAATCTATCTCTAATGCAAACATATTATAAGAAAATCTATATAACTTCAGTTGAATGTTCTGTATAGATTAATGCACTGAAGTAGTGCCACACTTACCGGTGGGCCACTTATCAAGTCTTCGATGTTTTTTAAGACGATATCATTAACGTTTATATTATGATTTTCCTTGATTGCCCGTGGCTCGACTGGTTTCAGGAAGTCGAGTTCATGTTTGCCTGTTATATGCTTATCTAGTGCATTCCTATATGTTGACTTATACATGCAGAGAGCACACTTGTATTTCCTACAGATTCTGCATTTACTCATATATTGGTGTAGTTTAAATGCGTCGTTTACGGTACCAGGACAGTCATCTACACATGGTAGAAGTTTGATCTGATGACTCAGTGGTGGAGCTGGAGTATATGGTGCTGGAAGTGGACGGTTAGGGTATTCAGTAGTTACAACTGCTGTCCCGTCTTGGTGTGTCTTTTCATCTGATATGTGTGTTTGGCAAGTTAATAAGGTTGCAAATTCATCGCCACACATCAGGCATTGAAATCTCATACATACTTTACATCTGCTCATGTTGGTGTAGTATATCTTTGTGTAAGGATGTTTATAACATTCCGGACCCCCGGGAGCACCGCAAGAGCATCCTACCAGAGGTTTTGCTCCATCAGGTACAAAGCTAATGCTGTCTTGCTGTGGTTTGCCAACCTTTTCCATGAACTATTAACATGTGAATGTAATATACGTACATGTACATGCAAATCACCCGCAATGAGCATGAGTTAATTACATATATCACAATCTCATTTGATATTTTTCTGTTAAAAAGCTCATGATTACTCGTTGCAATAATAATAATAATAATTGTAATTTTCTCGATGTTTCATGAAGTAACTGTCTCCACTAATACAGTATGATATTAAAGCTCAAAACACAGTCAATTCATAGGCTATACATTGTACATGTAACATCCTTAAGGATGTGTCTTGCTTAAGTTGCAACGATGTGTTCACCATAGGTTAACTTAACTTACTAAATCTGCGGCCTTCTTGTGCTGTAGTATTGCACTTTCTACAATATCTTGATGAAAGTCAAACCCATGATCATCTGTGATGTGTGTCTCCAGGACTCTTCTGGGCTTGCTCTTTTTCATACAGATTGCACATTTGTATTGTTGACATATTTGACATTTACTCATATACTGGTGAACCTTGAAAGCGTCCCCTTCTGTACCAGGACATTGACCTCCACATGGAACTAATGCTATGTTATCATCAAGTTGAGGGGCTGACGTCTTTGTTGATAGAGGCCGATTGGAATGTTCAGTTGTTACAATTGCAGTGTTCTCTTTGTGTGATTTTGTACGCAATATATGATGTTGACAAAGATTACGGGTCCTGAAGTCATCCCCGCAATGAAGACATTGATATTTTCGACAAACAGTGCAGGTGCTCATGTTCTTATAGTATTCAAGACTCTTGCTATTCAATACATATCTTGGTCCTCCAACAGCTCCGCACGAGCAGCCCACTAGAGGCATGCATCCATCAGGTGCAGTGTCTGAGCTTCCAGTACTTGTTGTTGGCTAGAAGTAATACTTTATAAATGTATACCACCTCTCTCCAGAACTCTGAACAGACACAAATATGTTAATAAATGTGCCTATTATTGACATTGATATCACAACACACAGAAATAATACAAAAAGTATTTTAGAACACAGAATAGCCTCTGTACAAAGTACCTTTCCAAAACTTCTGTGTTTTAGACTCCTTTTTTTTATCTAAACACCCCTCTGAACAGAATATAGCCTAGTCTAAAATCCTCGAAATTTAGTTTTTGGTTAAAGGAGCATATCGTACATGTCGGTGTATGAAATATACAATCTTCTAGTGCAGCTGTGCTTGTCATTGGCATCATCTACAGAATACTAGTTTACTGGCTTAAATAATGATGGATGGTATGCCTAGCATCAGAATTAAGTTCTGTTGCAACATGGTCCTATGTTAGAGTTGATTCAAATAAATAACTCACCCCTGCCTGTCCTATGGTATCATTAATTACTCGTTGCGACATATCAGTCTCTCCTGGCATTTGGCCAGTGTTATTTGCTTCAGATGGCTCGGCAGCGAGATCTTCATCCTTTGACAACGGAAGTATAATATTGATACATGTACATTTAATGTATGTAAATATTGTAATAAGTAGGATTATGACTGTAATAAATGAGAGGGTTAGTAAGCTTAAGAGCATTCATTCAAACCGCATTAACTAGAGGGAAGCAAAATGAAAAATGTTAAAATTGATGCATCAGGTATAGATGTGTAGAAAATAGAACGTATCTACATTTCACTTTTGGAATTGCCACATGCAAGGGGATTTAACTACTTGTAAATGCCTATCAAAATATGCTTGCACAGGGTGTGTGTTGGAGATGGCTGCACCAACTCACCACTTTTCGTTTGCCTGACGACTTGGTATGTGTCAACTCCTCTGCGGGTTGAGAGTCTGTTTCCATATTTGAAGACTCCTTCGCAGGTGACTCATGCAAAGGTGACTCATGTGAAGGTGACTCATGTGAAGGTGACTCGTGTGTATGTGACTCGTGTGAAGGTGACTCGTGTGAAGGCGACTTATGTGAAGGTGACTCATGTGAAGGTGACTCGTGTGAAGGTGACTCGTGTGAAGATGACTTATGTGAAGGTGACTCATGTGAAGGTGACTCGTGTGAAGGTGACTCATGTGAAGGTGACTTATGTGAATGTGAATTATGTGAAGGTGACTCGTGTGAAAGCGACTTATGTGAAGGTGACTCATGTGAAGGTGACTCGTGTGAAGGTGACTCATGTGAAGGTGACTTATGTGAAGGTGACCCATTTAAAGGCGATCGTGAAGGTGGTGATGGTGGTGGATGTTGAGATAAGAAATCATCCTGCATTTCGTACATAACAAGAATTTTAAGCAAAGACAATTCCACATAGGACATTTAAATATTATGTTGCATGTTATGTAGAGGGCAAGCGACTCCATAATTATAGGGAAGCATACACCATTACAAGGTAAACTGCAGATGTAATACATACATGGTAGACATGCATGTAGTCGGGTAGTCATATTATTTTTCAGGGATGTCAGGAAGATGAACAATTTAACCTGGGCGCAAGACAAACAATGTCAAAGAAAATCAACTGGTTCTTTTAGAGTGTTACCGAAAAAAGAATTTGATCGGACGCAGAATGTTTTGCTGACTACTAACTTCTACATGTGGGGATAAGAGATGAAAAGACAACAAAACCTGAAAACTTCACCAAATTCATAAACTTACCCAACCATCAGCAGGTAAACAACGTGAGATACTATTCATGAACTTTGTCATCCATCCAATCACCAGTTCCATAACTTCCTTGGTAATCGGTTTAAATTCTTCTGTCAGCGTTTTTCTAACTATCACCAGTAACTTAAAATGAGAAGACAAGACAATGGGAATCTATAGCTGTCAAGACGAGAGGGCAGGAAGAGATTTGGAGAGGGATGGGGTCTAATAATTTTGGCCCTATTGTGCTGTACATAATACATGTACTATATCCTACATAATGGAAGATTTAGAACTCCAGGGAATGATTTATGATGCTACATGTGCATGTAACTAGTTAATACCATGGTGAAAAATTCTAAAAAAACAGTCAACAGTTATAAACAAACATATCAAAACCTCATGTTTTAAATGCAAAAAGTGGGTTTAGCACAAGTTCGCCACCAACCAGATCTACAAATCCAGCACACATGCTGTGTCACATATCACAAAACTACATGACTGTGTACTAAAACTGCACAATTACTGAATAGTTTATCAAATTTCTATCCATTTGCATAATAGGCATACTTGTAAAACAAATTCACTTGTAATTTACTGTCAATGAATCCTCACCTCTGCAATGTCTTGCCAGGATGGACTCATGCCGACATAGTAAAAGTTTTGTACACATGAGTGTGAAAGATCTAAATAAGTATGAAGACGCCCTTGATCATCTGTACTAAAAAATCCGCTGACGTCTATATTCTTTACATAAGAACCTGGATGTGAAAGAAAAAAAACTGAACATATATTATTTTTTATTCGTTAATATAACATCATGACCATGTTACTACAACATTACACATTTATCTTGCGCAACATCCTTGAGGCTAGTCCAATTTAGCTCTATTGTAATACAAATGAAAGTCTAATGGAGCTTTGTTCCTTGCAGAACCCAAGCAGTGTTAAAGCTGGGACCAGGTGGGAAAATTAACAGTATGCAAACATATCATCTAATAATATTCAGACACACTAACCTAATTCTTCTATAGAGGCTACGTAGTCTTTAAACAGAGGAGCCGACTCCACATTTTCACGCCCGAGAAAATTCTCAGCGTCAGCTAAAGTAAAGGAGCTGGATGATTTTTTAGACATCGCTTTTCTAACACTGCAATGAAATACAACATGTACATTGATATTCTTTGTAGAACATGAATGGAACATAGGATTTCTGAATAGCATGGGGACAGTGGATATTCTGACTTACAAAATGTAGTTACAATAAATATAACCGACTTGATTCTCACTCCAACATCATTGACCTTGTCATGTTCAAAATATCAGTCTGATGTTTGAATAATATGTCTGCACAACTGTTACAAGTCATGCTATATAGGAAAATGTTGACATGTTATGTTATATCCGAGGTGCATACAGCATTAGGAAGCCCAGCACCAGCTGAGCCAGTTAGCAATACCAGCAGGGCAATATGATGTATTGTAGGTTTATAAACATCACCTCACTGAAGCTGAAATTACATAAATGCCACAGCATAAGCATATACACAATACATGTACATACATCTACACAATACATATACACAATACATGTACAAAATACATATACATACAGTCATATACACCATACACTACATGTACATATACATACATATACACAATACATGTACATGTACATATACATACATATACACAATACATGTACATGTACATGTACATGTACATGACTTAGCAATATCTACACATCCATTCTGTTCTGTATCTTGAGATTACTGATACCCAGAAATCATTGTCCTCTGTGGAAATTTAGGTTAGATTGAAGACATACCTGTCCAGGACCACTGCAACCAAGACCTGCTTACTAGTAGGTTGTACATGTATATTAAATAATTCCTGAGCTGCAAGTCTTATGTTATCAGACATTTCGAGTGTCTCAATAATATACAAATAGTCGATGGAAAAAATTCAGGATATATTCTAAATTTCTGCCAGCAGAAAAGATTAAGTTCTTCACCAGTAGCTGGTATTTTAAGAAATCAGTACTTCAGGGAGAGAAATATGCAACAATGGTCTAGGATGATACAGTGGATTCAACAATATAGCCCAAGAATTCGAGAAAGATAACATCAATTTCTAACATAGTGTACATTGTTATTATTCTAATATACCTCAATCAGTTCTGTTCCCCATGCTTAAAGATGCAGCAGGAAAGTTGAGATGCATGTGGCACTGTGGGTGTGTAAGTCAGTAGCCTGTGCCACTGTGGGTGTGTAAGTCAGTAGCCTGTGCCACTGTGGGTGTGTAAGTCAGTAGCCTGTGCCACTGTGGGTGTGTAAGTCAGTAGCCTGTGCTACTGTGGGTGTGTAAGTCAGTAGCCTGTGCTACTGTGGGTGTATAAGTCAGTAGCCTGTGCTACTGTGGGTGTGTACGTCAGTAGCCTGTGCTACTTTGTGTTCAATTTTGTGTCATGAACCTATTGGTTATTACATTGTACAGTGTTATGTGAAGTAGTTGAGATGCTCTTATGCAGTAGTCAATTTTCAAATACACTTTTAGTCTACCATTATATCGCTAGTCTTGTTGTTCATCAAATATTGTAAATAATATATAACCTATCAGCACTACGTTAAAACAGCCTGTGTATTATATTGCATTGTCATGATTGTATTGTATTGCATTATTTAGATTTTTCCGTATCAGTATTTTGATTCTACAACAATCAATGTCTGATCAAGAATATTGGAGTGGTGGGAATATATGCTATGCAAATCCAACCATATCCTGTGCCACAGTATAATGTATTTTGATATCAATTGAATCCTTTCACTCAAGGAACTTATTTATGCTTGGTTTAAGTGGGTTATCTCCCCTCTAGTGAGATAGCAAAACATTATTCACTTTAAGTAAACTCCCCTCTACACACTGGGGGATTGGTTTATGAACATATGAACAGACATGACTCTACAGCAGAAAGATATGGTTGGTTCTGCATAGCATATACTCCTACCACTCCAATATCCTTGATCAGACAATGTTTTTTGTAGAATTAAAAGAGTGATACAAGCAACCTAAATAATGCAATACAATACAATACAACATATACATAGGCCGATTGACAGTGATACACTCAGCTCGCATAATAATACTGTACATCAGGTAAAACAACAAAGCTACATGTAGAACTAAACACCTCAGACTGAATTACCATCAAAGAGCTAGTAATTTCCTTTTCTATCTTTGCTCCCCAACAATAATCCTGCCGCTGTTGATTCCTAGAGAATAGCATCAAGTTGATGCAAGATAATCACCAAATAGCTTTAACACTTCTCATATTGCTAATTTATATACATGTAGTGTGTATTGTCATAAAAAAAATATCACTAAGCTTTACTGTAATAAATTGCAGTGTAACTCTGCCCACTGGAATCTTGCAATAAATACATTTGATGTCTAGTTCACAAGCCCACTGATCCCTAAGTATCATTTGAATGATGGGATACGTATCTCTGTGTTTTCCTTGATGGCGGAGTCATCAACTGGTTTCATGTAATCCAGCTTGTGCTTTTTGGTAAGGTGTCTTGTCACCTCACTCTTGTATTTTGCTTTGTATGTGCATATCGAGCATTTATATCGTTCACATAGCCTACATTTACTGGTGTACTGGTTGACTTTAAATGCATCATTCGATTTACCTGGGCAATCATCTACGCAAGGTAGTGGTGCGATCTGATCACTAAGTGTAGGAGCTACAGAGAATGGTGGTGAAAGTGGACGGTTCGGATGTTCAGTAGTGACACTTACTGTGCCGTCTCGGTGTGAGGGGCCATTTAACGCATGTCACACACATTTCACTAAAGTTGGAAATTCATCTCCACAGTCCAGGCACTGGTATCGTTTGCAAACCCCACAAAAACTTACGTTCTTGTAAAGTTTCTTACTCACAGTGCTGGTAAGATGACTTGGACCATTAGCAGCTCCACATGAGCATCCTACTAGGGGTTTCATCTGTTCATTCGTTGTCTTCTAATAAATGAAAATAGCGAATATATTATACCACCATGCATATTACCGTGATAGGGTGTGGCTTTTGCTACAAAAATTATAAAATATAGAAGACATTTTAGTCAAAACCGAGCTCCTATTGACTCTCGTCTAATCAGAAAAAAGGACTTAATCACAGATTGAATTTTTTGTGCCCAACAAGTTATTAAATCCTGAATTTTCTTTACCTCAATCGCGGGTTTCTTAATAGCTGGATCCTGGACTGGCTTCATGGAATCCACACTGTGAGTCTGTATGAAGTGCCTTGTCATCAGACCCTCGTATTTTACTCTGTATCTGCATATCAAGCACTTATATCTTTCACACAATCTGCATTTACTCACATGCTGGTTGACATTTAAGGTCTCAATTGCTGTACCAGGGCAGTCATCTCCACAAGTTAGAGATTCAATCTGTTCACTTAGGGGTGGAGCTAAAGGCGCTTGCACTAGAAGTGGACATTTTAGAATCTCAATTGTGACACGTACTGTACCGCCTCGGTCTTTCATGAAATCCTGAATTTTCTTTACCTCAATCATGTGTTTCTTGATAGCAGAATCTTCAACTGGTTTCATGTAATCTACTTTGTGTGTCTGTGCGAGGTGTTTCGTCATCAGACCCTTGTGCTTTGATCTGTATGTACATATCGAGCACTTATATTGTTCACACAATCTGCATTTACTCATATACTGGTTGACTTTAAAGGCATCATTCGATTTACCAAAACAGTCATCTACACAAGGTAGTGGTACAATCTGGTCACTAAGAGGTGGAGCTAAAGATAATGGTGGTGGAAGTGGGCGGTTCGGATGTTCAGTAGTTACACACACTGTACCATCTTGGTGTGATTTTTCCCGCAAGGCATGGTGCACACAGCTATTTATTGCCAGAAATTCGTCTCCACAGTGCAAACACTGGTATCGTCTGCAAACCCGGCAAAAACTTATATTTTTGTGGTGTTTATTGCCTGTCGTGTTGAAAAGATATGTCGGACCATTAGGAGCACCACATGAGCAACCTACGAGCGGCTTCCTCTCCTCATTTACTTCTTTCTAACAGGTTAAAATAAGTAAAGTATTAGATGACACCATAACAAGATGTACATACGTGTATCTCTGTTAGAAATGCTGTAAACTACACAATTATTCAAATACATGTACCTGTATGCGTAACCAACATTATTTTGCAAATTATCACTAATGCCAATAAAGTGCAATATAAGTGCAATTTCTGGCTGGATTTTTTCATGGTACAGACCGTGAAAGTAACATATGACTTACCAAGGGCTTTTTACTAGCATCCTCTAGTTTTTTTAGCAGAATATTGTTAACGCTAATATTTTGATTTTCTTCAATTGCCTGCTGCATCACTGGTTCTAGGAAATTAACTTGGTGGTGTTTGCTTATATGTTTATCTGTTCTATTCCTGGTAGCTGACTTGTATATACAAAGAGCGCACTTATATCTCCCACAGGTTCTGCATTTACTCATATATTGGTGGATTTTAAATGTATCATTTATGGTACCAGAACACCGATCTATACATGGTAGAAGTTTGATCTGATCACTCAGTGGTGGAGCAGGAGAATATGGTGCTGGAAGTGGACGGTTAGGGTGTTCAGTAGTTACAACTGCTGTGCCGTCTTGGTGTGTCTTTTCATCTGATATGTGTGTTTGGCAGGTGGTGGAAATTCCAAATTCATCGCCGCACATCAGACATTGAAATCTCATACATACTTTACATCTGCTCATGTTATTGTGGTATTTTATTGTGTAAAGATTTTTATAATATTCAGGACCCCCAGGAGCACCACAAGAACATCCTACCAGAGGTTTTGCTCCAGCAGGTACAAAACTAATGTCTTCTAGGTGTGGTTTTACAGCTGCTCTTTGTGACTGTAAGCACAAATGTAATGTCACGTCAGTTTGAAATTACAGCATACAATAAGATTGTGATCTGTGTGAATTGTTTATGGCACTAAGACAGAGTCACTTATACCAATATGAACCTGCGACAGAAAGATGATTTAAGTGTTGTAAGCCTCAAGTCATAACAACAGGTAAGCCATGAACTAACGGCATTGCCTCTCCTTAAACATGCAATAAAAACATGTCAAATTTAAATTTAATGCAGTAACGACGAATTCATAACTAAATGTAGGTTAAACAAACTCACTGAAGCTGCAGCATTCTTGTGTTGTAGGATTGCTGTTTCTACAATATCTAAATGACAATCAAAACCATGAGTATCTGTGATGTGTATCTCCAGAGTACTTCTGGGCTTGCTATTTTTCATACAGATAGCACATTTGTAATGTTGACATATTCGGCATTTAGTCATATACTGGTGAACCTTGAAAGCGTCCCCCTCTGTACCAGGACATTGACCTCCACATGGAACTAATTCTATGTTATCATTAAGTTGAGGGGCTGATGTCTTTGTTGATAGTGGGCGATTGGAATGCTCGGTTGTTACAATTGCGGTGTTCGCTTTGTGTGATTTTGTACCCAATATGTGCTTTTGACATAAACCTCGAGTCCGGAATTCATCTCCACAATGAAGACATTGATATCTCTGACAGACAGTGCAGGTGCTCATGCTTTCATAGTACTTCCTAGTGAGACTATTCAATACATATCTTAGTCCTCCAACTGCTCCACATGAACATCCCACAAGGGGCATACAGCTGTCGTGTGGAGCACACTGGTTTCCAGTTCTTTCAGCCGTCTAAGATATATAATTGTGTAATTTTAATGAATAGCTCATAGTCAAACGCTAAGTAAACACATATAAATGTAGACATGCATTCATATGTATGGATAATATTATAATGTGCATACATCTTGGAGGTATCTTCTACGACATAGTTCATCAATAAGTACATGTACTAGGGAAAAATCTACTTACACACAAGGTTTTAATTTCTACGTCTCATTTTAGCAAAAATTCTACTCCTTTCTCAAACGGAGCTGCATGTCTAAATAGTCCTACTTACACCATAGGAATATACATTTTTTACCTGCAAGTATTTTCAACCTTGACCATAATGTAGATCACCGCATTACAGTTGACTCCCACGGTCGATTGATTAAGCATGAATGCTCTAACTACATGAGAATATATGGCTAGTATTTATACAATATTACAAGGTTGGGTTCCATTGACTGAAGTATTAACTATGACTTGTAAGACAATCAGATATTCATACAGAGAGAGTAGCCACAGCTTGTGAAGGTGCTTCCTGTAGCTCTTCGTTTTCCATGGTAGACTGAGATGCTATGGTGTTCTCCTGTTTCTTAACACTCACTGGTTGTCTGTTTATCCTTTGTACCTACTTGCATACTTTCTTTTGCTAGAAAAAGCAATTAGACGCACATGGACAATGTGTTATAATAATGCAAGCTGGCCTACCAACCTGAGAGTCTATGCAATGCAGTAATTCTGTATACCCTGGATGCTATCATGTGCTTTTGAGCTATTTGCACAGTACTATATTAACGGTATTCAAGCTTTGTCCTCGAAACTCCATAAATAAACTGGTTTGGCATGTCTTTCTATAGATATTCATATTACACTTACAACTACATTTACGTTTAAACTTAAATTTATTGGGGTCTTCTGCAAGTTTACAAATGACATTATTTTTGTTAAAAGTTACTAGCTGACCACACATACAAATACATGTACTTGTGCATGCGTTATACAACTTATAGGAGATCATAAATGACTAAACGGAGAAGAAGAAAAAGGGAGGCGAGGCAAGCATTATGATTTACGATGACAGCCAAAAACATAATTATGTATTTTTATCAAGGAAATTATTTTTAACCAGTCAGAGACTTGTTTCAAATTAATGAAAATACCAGTGAACAGGACATGCTACTACTACACCAGCTCAGTAACCTTGAATTATTTACGCCGCACATTTTACAGCTAGATACATATGTTTATATTTTATTAAGTAATTTGATATGAACCTTTCAAAAATACAACCTGCAAACTCTTTTTCCAAGCAGTTTTTAAAAATATCCATTGGCCAATCAGAAGTCGATTGTTCTGCAAGAGATGGCAATTAGAAACCTCATTTCAAATGACCAACAGCAATGATTGCTATGACAATAGGCGTATTCGGATATTGCACCGTGCAAGCTTATAAATAGCAATCTGCGGCAATAACAATATATTTCATTCAATAATATAGCGCTAGCTATAACGCAAAGCAAGGCGTGCCTGGCAATAATAATATAAAGTATATTCACTTAGCGAGGGGATTTCCCTTCAGAGCAAGCACTAGTCATGCCTGAACGCTCAAGTTGTATTCGGATAGTTAGACCATTGCTATATGAACCAGTACAGTTTCCAAATATGCCTAATGTAGATGTACAAGGACTAAATTTGTATAGTACAAAGATAATAGGAGATAAAGAAGGTCAAAATGGAGATATGGGTGCTATATTAGTGTAAAATAGCAAAATATGCGTTGCACAGGCATAGAAAAAAAAGGAAAAGTATACATTGTTAACCATTAGAGCCAATATTATAACATAGTCAGCTGATAACAAGCAGATTATAGTAATCATCAATAAATGTGCATACATTTAGAAGCAGTAGATTAGAGACAGGTTGTTGTGTCAGTGTAGAATGACAAGGCACAAAAGGAGTGACCGAGAAGAAAAAATGAACAGATAGCCAACTACACCAGTGAGAAAGACAGGAAAATACTACAACAGATGGACTAGAAAGACAGCGCGTTATTTGATAGGTTTTAGGGCACATAATGCCAAAACTGAATTTAAGTAATTGTGTATCTATTATTATCAATTCATCTTAAAGGATAAAGTTTTTTTTTGAAAGAATATTATTCAGTGTAATTTTTTGCAGAAGGGTTGATAGATTAATTTGCCATAGTTGGTTCTGTATGAAGGTTTGACTATGAAGCAATTGCTTCGTAAAGAGTGTTTATTATTTTTGCGCAAGATGCCATATATGTTCTGAGGCTTTGTCTTCTGATATTTTATGTGAATTTACATGTATGTAAAAGAAATAGTCTCCGGCTGGTTAGTGTTGGTAAGCTTAACGGTGACCGGTCATCTGTGATAGAAAGTTTTTTTGGGTGCAGATGTTATTATTCTCATGGCTGTATTTTGTATGCTTTCTATAGAATATGTTGTTTTTTCAACCGTTTACTAATAGATTGCTGAGCGATATTCTTATATGGGGCGAGCATTTACTGTGTATTTTTCGGGTATTTTTTGGTTTAATTACTAACTTAAAGCTAATTGTAGTAGAAATATAAAATTAATTTACATGTAGATAGTCCAAGAAAAAGTAACTGTCATAACGCCTTTAAGGCAAAACTAAGATGCTTATTATATTAATTTCCTTTAGAATTTTTTTGCTCTGAACTATCCATTAAGTTTTAGTTTTGCAGTTTTCCAGATAAACTTTTACTGAATCTCAATTCCTCTTTTGAATAATGGTATGATTTTTTATTATGAAACAGTGCATGTTATGTAATATATTGTAAGCAGAACAAAGTAAGCGTCTTTGCAATAAATACATTTGAGGTCTAGTCCAACGAGCCTGCTGATCGCTAAGTATCATTTGAACGATGGGATACGTATCTCTGTGTTTTCCTTGATCGCAGAATCATCAACTGGCTTCATGTAATCTAGCTTGTGCTTCTGTGCTATGTGATATGCCACCATTGTCTTGTTTTTTGATTTGTATGTGCATAATGAACATTTATATCCTTCACATAGTATGCACTTACTCAGGTACTGGTTGACTTTAAAGGCGTCGTTTGCTGTCCCAGGGCAGTTATCTACACAAGGTAGTGGTACAATCTGGTTACTAAGGGGCGGAGCTAAAGATGTTGGTGGTGGAAGTGGACGGTTGGAATGTTCAGTAGTTACACATACTGTGCCGTCTCGATGGGACTTCTCCCTTGTAGAATGATTCAAACAGCTCGTTAAGGTAGGAAATTCATCTCCACAGTGCAGACACTGGTATCGATTACAAACCTGGCAAAAACTTATATTCTTCTGGTGTTTACGACCTGCAGTTTTGGGAAGATATGCGGGGCCACCAGGAGCACCACATGAGCATCCCACCAGCGGTTTCCTTTCCTCATTTTTCGATTTCTTCTACGGTGAAATATTAAGACTTGTGTCATACATGTATGAGTAACATAATTATTCAAATCTGTGCAACCTACATGTATGTTTTTGCAGATAACTACTCAAACTTCAAAATAGCGCAGCATGCTTGTAATTTTAGGCTGAGCTTTCCGTGTTGATAAGAATATGAAAATAGCACCACTTACCGATGATATTATGCTTTCGTCAACCGGCTTCATGTAATCCACTTTGTGAGTCCTTGTAAGGTGTGTTGTTACCTCACTCTTATATTTTGATTTGTGTGAACATATCGAGCATTTATATCCTTCACATAGTCTACATTTGCTGGTGTACTGGTTAACTTTAAAAGCATCATTCGATGTACCAGGGCAGTCATCTACACAAGGTAGTGGTACAATCTGGTTACTGAGGGGTGGAGCTAAAGATGATGGTGGCGGAAGTGGACGGTTGGGGTGTTCAGTTGTGACACAAACTGTACCATCTCGATGCGAGGGGTCTTTTAACGCATGCTGCACACATTTCAATATTGTTAGAAACTCATCTCCACAGTCAAGGCACTGGTACCGTTTGCAAACCCCACAAAAACTTACGTTCTTGTAGGGTTTCTTACTCACAGTGTTGATAACATGCTTCGGACCATTAGCAGCACCACATGAACATCCTACTAGGGGTTTTATCGCTTCGTCTGCTTTCTTCTAATAAGTAGAGATAGACAGAACCTTATACATTATACATGTTATACATCATTATACATGTACCAGTGTATGCATTCCTTAGAGGGTGAAACTTTATTCAAACTGTCTATAGCACAAAATGCTTGTAATTTCAGGTTAAATTGTTTGTACAGATTAAAGCACGAAGGTGTAACTACTCTTACCGGTGGGTCATTAATCACAGACTGAATTTGTTTTGAGAGAATATCATCAAGGTCTATATTCTGATTTTCTTTAATTGCACAAGGATCCACTGGTTGCAGGAAATCGAGTAAGTGTTTTCGCGCTATATGCTTATCCAGTACATTCCTAGATGTTGACTTGTACATGCAGAGAGCACACTTGTATTTTCCACAGAGTCTGCATTTACTCATATATTGGTGGATTTTGAATGCGTCGTTTATGGTACCGGAACACCGATCTATACATGGTAGAAGGTCAATCTGATCACTCAGTGGTGGAGCTGGAGTATATGGTGCTGGAAGTGGGCGGTTAGGGTGTTCAGTAGTTACAATTGCTGTGCCGTCTTGGTGTGTCTTTTCATCTGATATGTGTGTTTGGCAAGTTGTGGAAACTCCAAATTCATCGCCACACATTAGGCATTGATATCTCAGGCATACTTTACATCTGCTCATGTTTGTGAAGTATATCTTTGTGTAAGGATGTTTATAATATTCAGGACCCCCAGGAGCACCACAAGAGCATCCTACCAGAGGTTTTGCTCCATCAGGTACAAAACTAATGTTGTCTTGCTGTGGTTTTCCAGCCTTTTCCCGAAACTATAAACGCAATAGTGTAATACAATTGCACGCATGTCACATTTGATGCATATTCTGAATTCTTTATGAGTGAAATCAGTATAATTCTACATTTGAATGTTTGATGTATAAAGCCGTTAATTTTGTGCTTTTTTACGATATTGATAATGATTAAGTTTGCCTGACCGGAAACTCAAAGCCAAAGTTGTTTCATGAAAGTAAATGTCTCCACTAATACAATATAACATTCAAACTCAAAACGTTGATAATAGATATAAAGTTACTGTTAAGATATATTTTACTTAAATTTTAAATGTGTTCACCATAGATTCAATAAACTCACTAAAGCTGCAGCCTTCTTGTGTTGTAGTATTGCACTTTCTACAATATCTACATGACAGTCAAACCCATGGTCATCTGTGATGTGTGTCTCCAGAACTCTTCTGGGTTTGTTCTTTTTCATGCAGATGGAGCATTTGTATTGTTGACATATTTTACACTTAGTCATATACTGGTGAATCTTGAAAGAGTCCCCTTCTGTACCAGGACATTGACCACCGCATGGTACTAATGCTATGCGGTCGTCAAGTTGAGGGGCTGACGTCTTTGTTGATAGAGGGCAATTAGAATGTTCAGTTGTTACAATTGCTGTCTTCTCTTTGTGTGATTTCGTACTCAATATATGATGTTGACAAAGATTACGTGTCCTGAAGTCATCTCCACAATGAAGACATTGATATTTCTGACAGACAGTGCAGGTGCTCATGTTCTTATAGTATTCAAGACTCTTGCTATTCAATACATGTCTTGGTCCTCCAACAGCTCCACATGAACATCCCACTAGAGGCATACATCCATCAGGTGTAGTGTCTGGGCTTCCAGTGTTTGTTGTTGGCTAGAAGTAATACTTTTATATACAGTATGTATACCACCTCTCTCCAGAACTCTGAATATACACAAATACGTTAATACATGTGCCTATTATTAACATTGATATCACAACACACAGAAATATAATAAAAAATTATTTTAGAACACAGAATAGCCTCTCTACAAAGTACTTTTCCAATTTTTTTGCGTTTCAAACTCCATTCTTTTCTAGACACCTCTCTAAACAGAAGAGCATAGTCTAAAATCTTTGACAATAGGAGTATACATATATCATCGGAGTATGAGTTTGAGTACGAGCACAAGTACGAGTATGAGTATTAGTATGAGCTTGAGTATGAATATGAGTATCATGAATATGAGTATGAGCATTGGTATAAGTAGTGCAATTGTGTTCCGCTTTAACACCATCTGCAAAACACCAACTTGCTGCCTCAAATATCAATTAATATTAGCGTTGAAATCAAGTTCTGTTTTAACATGGAGTTGATTCAAATCGAAAACTCACCCCTGACTGTGCTATAGTTTCATTAATGACTTGTTGCAACAGATCGGTCTGCCCTTCTAACACATTTTGGCCAGTGTTACTATCTTGAGATGGCTTGTTGGCGAGCTCTTCACCCTTTGACAACAGAAGTGTATGCATCTACATTTGTGAAAATATGAGCTTGGAGATAAAATTACCTCCTGATTTAAATAATTTGTCACATAAAACATGCGCTTAAAATAAATATTATGATTGACATTTTAATGAAGAGAATTATCAATCTCTGTGACAGATCAGAGGGTAGGGAGCTCAAGAGCGATCATCCAAATTACGGTGATTGGAGGAGAGCAAAGCGGCAATTGTTGAAAGTGATGCATAAAAGTATAATTTGTGCAAAAGATACAATGTATGTAAATTTCACTTCTAGCTCTACATTGCTGCATGCAAGCTGAATTTAAATGCTTGTCGAAATGTGCCTGCACATGTGTGTTGGAAACGCTGTACCAACTTACCTCTTTTCGTTTATCTGTCAACTGCTCAGCAGACTGAGAGTCTGTTTCCACATTTGAAGTCTCGTGTGCAGGTGGCTCATGTGAAGGTGGCTCGTTTGCAGGTGACTTATCTGCAGGCGATTTATGTGAAGGTGACTCATGTGTAGGTGACTCATGTGCAGCTGACTCATGTGCAGGGGACTTATGTGCAGATGACTCATGTGAAGGTGACTCGTTTGCAGGTGACTCATTTGAAGGTGACTCATTTGAATGTGACTCACTTGAAGCCGATGGTGAAGCTGGTAGTGGTGGTGGATGTCGAGACAAGAAATCATCCTACATGTTGCATGTAACAAAAACAGTCCCACATCGAACATTTAAATAATGTGAGGCATACTCCATATTCAGAACACATCTAACATTGCAAGGTAAATGGTGCAGACATACTACATACATCTACATGGTAAATGTAGTCAGGTAGTCATACATGTATATTCATGGAGTGTCAGGAATATGAAGGATTTATCCTGGGTGCAAGACAAAAATGTTTGAGAAAATCAACTGATAATTTCATAGGGTTATAGCAAAAGAGATTTCAATCGGACACAAGAAAATTTCATTAACTGCTAACCTTTGCATGTGAGGATAGGAGATGAAAAGACAGTGAAACCTAAAAAATTCAGCAGGTTCACCGACTTACCCAACCGTCAGCAGGTAAACAACGTGAGATACTATTCATAAACTTTGTCATCCATCCAATCACCAGTTCCATAACTTCCTTGGTAATCGGTTTAAATTCTTCTGTCAGCGTTTTTCTAACTATCACCAGTAACTTAAAATGAGAAGACAAGATGATGGGAATCTATAGCGGTAGAGGCAAGAGGGAAGGAGAAGATTAGTGAAGAAATGAGGATGCATAATATAGGGCATATGTACATGTACTTCATCCAACATCATGAGCAGTTTAGAATTCCAAGGATAGAGTAAACAAACTCAAATTAAAACATCATGTGTTTGCAATGTTTCAAGTTTAAAACTTCAATTAGTACAAATTAGCTACCAGGCGTACAACGTAATTACAGTTCTTGAATCTATGCTGTATCAAAGATCTGTTAATATTAAAACTTCACAATAATTATTGAATAATTAATGAATGTTCTATAAAAAAAAAGTTGCATTCATTAAGTATAATAGATTTTAGTTGTAAAACAGATTCCATAAAGCTGTTTTTACTGTGGACTAATCCTCACCTCTGCCACGTCCTGCCAGGTTGGATTCATGCCAACATAGTAAAAGTTTTGTACACATGAATGTGACAGATCTAAATAAGTATGAAGACGCCCTTGATAATCTGTACTAAAGAATCCGCTCACGTCTACACTCTTTACATAAGAACCTGGATGTGAAAGAAAACTTTGACATATTCATTTTTTTGTTAAGTTAATATCATGACCATGTTACTATCTTGGCACAAAATCGTAGAGACTTGGCAATTGGACAATAGTTCCTGCGCTTCATGTTTCTTTATCTTATTATTTTATAAGAACACTAGCGAGGTACATTATTTCTGAATTTATCATCAATATTTCCAGTCACTTGAACATTTATTCAAGCTCTACGGATGTGGGTCTCCAAATATTTAACCGCATACTGTTTTAGTTCAATAAAACTCTTTCTGGCTTAGTTAAAATCAACCTGGTATGTTCTGTTCCAATAAGTCTTGGAAATTTTTTCCGACGCAATTGATGTACTGAAAACTTACTAAAACTATGCAACATAAAGACTTTCTAGAGAGATGTTCTAGCAGAGACTGCCATCACACTTGAATGACTGGGTGAGATGGCAGTCCCTGCTAGAGCTTTGTTTCCTGAAGAAAGTTCTCCCGAACAGTAGTAGGACTGAGACTAGGTTGACAAGAGTGAGACTTATTAGACGTTCAATTGGTTACATGTACAGCACCTTTATAGTCAGACGCACTAACCTAACTCTTCTATAGAGGCTACGTAGTCTTTAAACAGAGGAGCCGACTCCACATTATCACGCCCGAGAAAATTCTCAGCGTCAGCTAAAGTAAAAGAACTGGATGATTTCTTAAACATCGCTTCTCTAACACTGCAATTACAGTGTAAATACAATCATGTACATCGATATAAATTGTAAAACATGAATGGAACATAGGATTTCTAAATAGGATGGGAACAACTAATATTAATTTTTACTTATAAGTAAAACTGAGTTATACCTACTGAGTTATACTGAGTTATACTGAGTTATACCTACATGTATAATTGTACATGTAACTATAGTTACATGTACAATACATGTAGGTATAACTCACTTGACTATGCCTTTACCAACATTGACCTTGACATATATTCAAAGTACAGTATGTGTGTGTATGTGTATGTGTCCGATAATTGGATAGTATTTCTGCACAGCTATTAGATGTTATATGATAGCAACATTACATGTTTGGTGCATGGACTGTACTGAAATGTTAGGTTACAGTATATGCAAGCTGAATACACCCTTAGGAGGCCCAGTATTAGCTAAGCCAGTTAGCAATATCAGCTGGGTTATAGGATGTTTTTGTAGGGTTCAGATCTGCTACAAATTATGAATTACATCTACTTTGGGAGTAAATGCCAGACCACACATCATGAGCAGGAAATTTTAACGAAGTTTTTATCTTCATTTTGCTAAAAATATTAGACAATGAAAAAATAGGCATACACTGTAGATATATTATGTGGAACAAATGTTAATGATGTTCTTAGACAATCAAAATATTTATTATGTGACCCCTGCTATCAGAATCAGACATCGGGATGTGCCCAAAGATTTTTGCACAACTCAAATTTCACAGGCCATAGTCACTAGCCATACATGATTTAAATGAAGTAGTTTTGGTGAATGATAATTCGTTATCGATATGGTGGGTGTTTCTACTAGTCTTATAAGGATGTAAAGTTGTTGGGAGTAGGAAAAAATTTGCTTATTGATAAAAGCCTTGCTGCAATTTTATGAACCTCTTGATGTCTGATTCTGACGGAAGGGGTCACCTTTGTTGCAAGTAATTTCCAATAATTTTTTAGTTTGCAATTTCATTTTTAGTCATGTACTTCTTGCTTATAAATGAATGACGTAGTCTACTCACTAGTCTGGTGTGTTGGACTCGTAGCCTGCAGTACTATGACTAATAAAATCTGTTGCATGCATGTAGAGTGAACTGCATTCATTGTGAAAGCAGTTGGGGTTGCTTTAATTATATTGCTGCTACACTATGTGACCGAGTTGTTATAATCAAATGAGTCAAGGATAGACTGAATTGAACATTTACATACCTGTCCAGGACAACAGCAACCAATATCTGCTCACTAGTTGGTCTTACATGTATATTAAATAAATCCTGCGCAGCAAGCCTTATGTTATCTGACATTTTGAAAATATTTGTTGGTGAAAGATTTTGGAAGAATGTTTAATATTTCTGCCAGCAGAAAATACTCTTCACCAATCGGTCACCTTTTCAAAAACTTACTCTAGGGGGGAGATATGCCCAACAATAGACTAGGATAATGTAAGGAATCCAACAATTGGTATAGATTACTAAAATGATAATAAGAATAACTTAGCAATATACATATATCTTAGCATAATAGATATTTATACAATGCACATATTTCCAACCTTCTTTGCCCAATTACCCTGTGAGAGGTAAACAATGTGCCCCTTTGTAAAACTGTGTTTAGTCAAGGATATACAGTGGAACCTGCTTAATTCAAACCTCACATACAATGTACAATGTACAGTAGTTCAGAAAATTGATCTGTAAAAGCTATTACTGTGGTCCCTGCTGAGCACTATATAATGACTTCAATTAAGAGAAGTGATCTTATACATGTATGTACAATTCAAACTCAGGCCTAATTCAAACCAATTATGGTGGTAGCTTTGAGTTTGAATTTAGCCAAGTAGCACTGTAGTTTGTTTAACGTGTGTTTTATAAATTATAACTAATATGACTTTCATGGATTGTTTATGCATTGGCGGCTGAGTGTCAAGCTTGATCGTCTGTACCTGGAAAGCACAGCCAATTTTTTTTATAAGTTGATAAACGATATTTGTTGTATCCTCTAGATTCTGAAATGTTCTCCTAGGAGCAAATGTACCCCTGGACGATTTGTGGTAACTCGTCTTCTTGTAATTGTCTAAAAAGTATGGTGAAACCAAAATACTCGACAAGCTTTGCTTCAACTAAACTGTAAGTCTAGACTGACCACTTAGGCTTCATAAGTCGCGGAATATTTACTTGAGCTAACATAATTTTAATTGATTTTTAACATTAGACATTTCAATCCCGCATGACCAACATGGTGGCATTTCAATAGTGAAACCTTGTATGTGTACATAACTATGATTGCATTTCAATAAATATGTACGCGATAGATATTATAGTGGGATAAAGCAAAATAACTGCAAAACTAGTATCTTGCTGTATCTTCTGCTCACACAAGAGAGGGCAACTCAGAAATCGCTGGCCCAGTTCTCAATTGTGCCAACTGGAAAAAAGGCCAAACTGAGAAAATAGGCATTTAGTGACAAAACCACAATGAAGTTATATAGTAAATTCTAATATTTGAAGTTTCATAACAGGGCCAATAATTTAGCTAGAGCTTCAAAATTTTTTGTGATGATGAAGTTTGCCACTCTTTACTACAAGCAACTGATAACTCCATTTTTTCTGTTTTGCCAGTTGGCACATTAGTAAACTAGGCCAGCGAAATACTACACAGCCCTTTGGTACTATTATCTACATAAAAACCACAGAAACAATGTGTCAGAGGATGAACTTATATTTATTCTAAAGTATAGAGACATGAAGACAGATGTGAAAATGTGGGATTGGTTAATCAGCATGCAACATCACAACTATAACACAATGACTGTCTGGTTTTATCAGTCATAGACTATAATTATGTAAATGTAGCTTTGCTAAAAAAATTGGCTATCAGGTAATAAGTTGTATTTTTCAAAATTAACTATTATATTTGAAAACTTAGTGTGATTACTGTGTCAACCAATAAGTGTACCAGTGTACATGTACTTGCTAGAATTTATGTGTTGATCTATCAGTTCTTCAGCCTCAAAAATTCTCCAGGCAAGTATCATATTCGCTTGTATTCTGAGCAGGAAAATTTGGCTTGCAAGTGGCTAAAGAAAATATAACACATTAAATTCAGTCTTGAAATTAATTTGCCAAAAGAGGCGCCACACTATAAAAAGTTTATAATTTACATCTTGCTGTTCATAATATTTTTATTGCTGGATATCTGGACCTTGCCAAATATGAATTAGCTTATGTAATTGTGAGTCTATAGAGATTCAAACTCTATAGTTGAAAGTCAAACTCCATTGTAGAAAGCAGTTTTTTTTTGTTTTCGACTCTACATTAGAAGAACTCTTACCTATTATATGCACGCTGTGCTGTCCACTTGATCTATACATAAACTTCCAAATACCTGGCATAGGTTCGGGAACATTGACAATGTAATTTTCCGTCAAATTAACCTTGACATTGCTTCTTGAAAATTCCCGATATTCTTCTGTTGGTAAATGAGTAAGGAAATTGACAGACAATCTTGCAAAATCGAACGGGTACAGCGTGATTAACAAGATTCCTTTTGCACCATAAATTACACAGTACATGTTGAGTTGGAATCTACAATTTACGCAACACAGTTTCATATGACCATTATATTAACCATTTGTTACATGTATACAAACAAGTACAAGCAAGAGAATAAAGTGTTGACTGTTCATTATCTTCTCTACATTGAATTTCAAAAATTAGTTATGTTTCGTCAAGCTTTATCTGGCCTGAGAGCATTCATTGGTCAGGTCAAGCGGGTTGAGGAGCAGTGCTGGTATGGTTTCCTGCAGCTGACCAACATTGGCAGTTGGTTGAATCGACATACAACCAGCTATCAATGTATTTTTTTATTCCATGAATTTGCACTTAATAACATAGTGGGATGTGAGTGTTCAAGCATGACTAAACTGCTCACTGTAATTAGACGTCCTATAGTACGCAATAAAGTACATGTAAATGCATTGTATAATTTATTACCACCTGGAACAGCTGGCCTAGTGGGATTACTTAAAGAAATTATTCATATAACAAATTAAACGAAAGCCATCTAGCATGTACTCCGCAAATTTTGAATACGCTAATTAACAGTTTTTTTATGTCTGGTAAGTAAGCAATATATTGTGGTTGAATCATATAATAATAAATAGCATATCGTGTGGCTATAGCTACATTGCAGGTTTACTAACCATTGCTATCTCCAACCATGAGACCAGCATTAGCTCCAACAACAGATATGGCCAAATTAGACATGGATGGATGAACTTGGAAATACAGAGACACGGTTGCCCCATAATGACGGTAGTGAATCAGTCCAGTTATATCTCTAGGCTGCAAAAGCAAATCTGTTGCACCCTGAACGATCTGCAAAGAAAATACATAGTTATACAAGTCATGTAAATGGAAGATAAAAAAGCAACTAATGCTAACAATCGTCTAAAAGCAATTTGACACATGCATGGAAATTCTATTCAACTATTAGAAATACTGTAAGAGACCCCTACAGACATGGATTCCAAATACTCATAGAGAGTAGAACGGCGGATACCTGGCAGTTTGCCAACTAATTGTAGTATTTAGACATGCAATGTACTCATCTCAGGGCTAGTGAGTTCAAACAACACTATGTACATGTTTTACTTATTGAAGAATATTCTTGTCATGTTATTGCAATGTTATGCAGAACGATTGATACACCCATCCATCAGCAACACTAGAACTGTCCTTATATAAACTCAACTGTCTCCAATCCACTTTGATGAGCTCTATAAAGAAAACTACTGGATGTTGTAGCAATATCGTAATATGGGGAATAGCCATCCACAGTAGGAATCACATAACCATACACAGGATCTCTGTATTCCGTTGCACGAGCCTCTGCCATAACGTCATATGCTATGCACATACCAGTCATTAGAAAAGAAATCTGTATAATATAATATATATACATGTATGTATATATACTGCTGTAGCAGAGAAACAGGGCTACCATATTGAGTGAGGCAGAAGTAATTGAAGTCAAATCGTTTGAGGATTTTTCACTGAATGTTTCACAGTTCTATTCTGATAACCATTAACATACACCGATATAGTAATAACTGCCATGTACATGTAAGTCTATTATTATGCAGTAAAATTTTGTTACATATTCTAGCCATTCTATATTCATCATCTCAGGTACAGCAGACATTTCCACCTTCATAAAATCATAATAATAGCCCATGTAGCTGTAATTACATGTATAAGGTCATGATCCTCCAGTACCAATAAGTCATACTCACGTAGCTTTAAGTTATATAGGTCAGTACCGATAAGTCATACTCACGTAGCTTTGAGTTATATAGGTCAGATTCTTTACTTCAAGTAGGAGACTCAAATCACTTGCCGGGGAATTGGTAAAAACAATCAAGTTTGATTCATTCACAGAAACTGTTAAACCTTCTTTAATTGCAGCCATCGAACTCTTCGCGCAGTCTCCTTCACCCTTGAAAAATTGTACAGCTTTTTAATATTCAGTTTTACCAGTTAGCAACACATGTTGTCAAATGCGAGGGGCATATTGTCTTTAATTGAACTACAATATGCGCAAACATACACTTTGCGTCATGCAACAACTCAACTTGAAAACTGGCAATTCCAGGAAGCTACATTGTATTTCTACTATGAAAAAAAGGTTTGGGTGAAATCCCTTCATTGTTGATAGAATAAATCAACGACTCACAGCTATATGTGATCTACATGTACAATGACACAATTACAATACTTGAGTATACAAGGTACATGTAAACGTAGTCCCTACTGTCGAGTAACTGTGTCAGAATGTTAGTGAAGCAAAGAAAGCTAACACTCTTGTTAGGAACAAACTACATGTAGAGGTCAAAGCTGTGAGTGATATTTTCAGCAACCATTTATTGTATCTCCAGTCATTTTTAACATAAGTTACTTACTGCGGCTGTCAGGGAATGAAGGGCATTTACCATTTCTTCAGAGCTTTCTGTTGTCATGGTGGAGAGTAATTCTTCAAAATATTTAGCAATTTCAATACTACGGTGCTATTTGCCAGTACTATTATGTCAATTAATCTTAGGCATGTATTACATGTCAATAAAGAGAATGGCTAAATCAATGCGTATATACATGCTTTAATTTTTAGACAGGACATCTACATGTAGGAGATACGTCATGTACCAGGTGAGACATAATACATGTACTACTATACAGTGCGGATGTATGTGCAAATACAGTGTCTACTAGTACATATAGTTAGACATGCTTTGTTAACATACGAGTTGAATGGAGCGTGTTGTACATTGCCCTATTGATAGGGTACTATTATTAGTAACGTATACTAATCATTGGACTCTCGGCATATTTTGTTATCCGGCTTTCAGTTCTTAAACGATGCCAAACGGCTGTACAAACTCACCATTGTGTCTGAATCTCACCAAGTTGTATTTGTTATATATCTGGCTTGAAACTGGTGCTGTTACTAATGAAACTGCAGCCGATTTTACCTACAATGTATAAACTATAATGAATTAAAGGGTTTGTTGCATGCTTCAGGGACATTTAATACTCTTAAAGCCAACTTTGAGGAAGGCCAGCGACTTGGAAATCTTCAAATCAGACATCAGACTCTACATGTATGTACTTTGTCAGACTATCATAACATGCATATAGAAAATGGGTTCACGACCTTATATTAGGTATTATGTGTTTAATTTATATTATTACTTACTGCTGTAATTTGATTGGTCATGGACCCGCTGACGTCAATGATGAAGGTCAGCGAAACAGGGGAAGTCTGCGATGTCACGGGAACTAAGGCTAATGGAGTCAAAATCATTGACAAATAAATATGTACATGGCTCCAACTCCATGTAGTAGCCATGTTTCTTTGTTGCTAAAATTCAACATCATTATGCATTGATAAAATACATGTGATTGACTACATGACTTGTATAATAGGCAAAATGACAGAAGTATAATTTATACTCATTTTTGCAATACAAGAAAGGTTCCGAGTTCATAATGAATAGTTTATTGTTAGAGAAGTACCTGGATGCCAAGAAAAAGCTGACCATCTGCTATGACTGATGGCGTATAATCTACATGTACATTAAATGCAATTCCCTTACGAAGGGATCATGAAGCCTAGGAGTGTTTTATATCGTTTAAAAGGAAGCATCGAGCCCCAGGCAGCTATTGTGAGTGTACTTTAGGTCATTTTAGTGATAAACAAGCACAGAAACAAAAACTTGGTGACGGTCTTGCAAAGTATTGCAAGTTGTCCCCTCATGCATTTGAAAGTAAGATAACTCCGAAATCTCACAACAAAAATCCCTTATGACTTTGAGCTTGCTGGGTTGTTAACTTTTGACATAGTACATGATCGTGCTTGCATAAAATGTAGTTGCATACTAGGATACTAGGAGTCAGGAGACAGTATTATTTTAGACTGTTTTAATTATCTATTATAACAATCTTTGTGCCGCAAACAGGAATACACTAAATTAAATTGGGTTAAAATTATCATACAGCATCACTCAGTGACAGGCACTGACAATGGAATTGATGGTACACATACAATGCTGCAATGGCTGCACCAAGTTTTTTGCTCTCAGCTTGTAGGCAGGTCGGAGCACACCTGTGGTACAAAGACCTAGTAGTCAGTAGAGATCAGTGGGATTCGAACCCTGAACCTTCAGCGCTTTCGTGCCTCAGGGCAGGCGCTCTAACCCACTGAGCCACATCCTACTTCACCTGGTTAGCCTACAGTGTAGATTTGGTCAGTGTACAATATTATGAAATAATAGTACTTGAGAATTTAATGTCTACTCAGTGTTCAACTTATAAACAAACACTAACATAATGGTTCAATGACCAGGGATTATTCTGCTCTTAGTACAAAATGTGACAGAGAGTACTCATTAGGATATCAGCTACAATCATGCAACTGTATGACTAAAAACCAACCATAACAATCTAGAATTTAAGAGTTAGGGTCATACAATACAACTGACAAGTAACAACACTTGGAATTTGTTATTGCTAAATGTACAATGTACTCTTATTGTTATCTCAATAAAGCAGTGTACTACACGTACACAGTTATTATACAATGTACATTACATGTAAATCCTAAAGTTGCACATTTTTAATTCACTTGGTTTGAATATTGCAGTACAATATTATACGTCATGTACTTCTGGAAATTAAACTCAGAGTTCATTATTTTATTATATTGTATAGAATGTGAATGCGAATGCCTCGACATTATGCCATAGTTATCATTATTGATTTGTTTCCCCCTGACTGAATACTAGAGGTAAGAAAACTCCCTGAATTATGTCCAATTACTGTTGCGTACTGCATGAAAATTATACCAGTTTCAAATGGAATGTAAAGTATATTTCAAAAAACTAATTTGTCTGTAATTTCTGAGTACATTATTTTACACATGTACATGTATGTCATCAATGCTCATCAAAATAGATAATAATATAATAATGTATTACTTACTATTCTAGGAAACTGCATGATAATGAATTCAATCTTATAACCGCTAGCATGGGTTAATATTCGGAGTACTGTTGGTTGACAAGTCATTAAGTCATCTTTTATATCAGTCAGTTATATACTAGACAATAATTCAACAGTATAAATGTCACTATGATTGATAATTAATGTTTATTGTGTAAATTTAGCATGTCATTTGGCAGTATATTGGGTCTAATTAGCATAATCAATTGTAACATTGTTTTAACAATAATAACATTATTTTTCAATGCTGTGTTATTGTTGATTCTAATTCTAGCACAGTTTATTTGATATTTTACTGATTAAAAAGACAATGTACATGTACATGTAATTAAGAGCTGGATAAGCTGAAGTTATAATGATTTAGCTGCAAAGGTACAATGTACAGGGTGTATATCATTGCGTCATTGCCCTAGTGGTCTGGCCTCGGAAATTTCATGTGGACGGGTCAGTCCAGGTCATTGGGGGTATGGGGGCATCTAACCTTATAATTCGCCTACGCTACATGGAGCGGTTATTGCAGAATTTGAATAAGTCTCGCAAAACTCTGGTGTTTGTGATAGAAATGAATAAGAATATTTGAGATTATCAGACTTCTAAGTTTTGGTCAAATTGTATAATTGTGTAACATGCTTGTCTAAACCCCTGTAGTTAGTGAACATCAACTCCAATCATGATTGGATTAGCAACCTGGCATCTACTAACATTCTTCTATAATGCATTCATGTTTGCATTCCACAACACTATTGCATGCATTGGTGATTTCATAAAATTGTATTATTGTGCGGAGTTATCACCTCTCTGCTGTTAGAAAAAAAAGGAGAAGATCAATTCATTTTATTTTGAGTATGTGATTATTTAACATGTCAATAATTTTCTAAATATGATACACATATCACTCATACGGATAAGCATACGCATAAGCATGCGCATAAGCATACCCACATCACACACACGGATAAGCATAAGCATGCGCATAAGCATACCCACACACACGACACTTACATGGCGTGCAGATTCACACACACATCTACACACATGTCTACACGCATACATACATGCATACTTTCGCGCATTCTGTTAATATCTCAAAGGTTATAATATAACATTTTAGATATTATAATATTGTGGGTAACCGGTAGTACTTGGGATTGGCTAATATAAAAATGTTCGCCAAACATAATTATGTATGTTAGTATGTAAAACCTATGAATATCAAAATATAAAAAGACATTAAGATGTGAGCCTGCCTGCAGTATTGTTAAAGACCACCCTGGCCCATACATATTATAACATAATATAAATTATTTGCCTGCCATCATTAAAGCCCCATATCTCCCAATAACTCTGCCATATCATACATGTACATTTTTACAGCCATGATTGACCACTAATACTAGCTGTATATCAGCTAATCCTTCACAGCAGTCATATGATTGTATTACATAGTGTTACTTTGGAGCTTTGTAAAGCCTAGCACAAACAAGATAGTCCCCAATCACAAGATAGTTTCGTTATTACATAATTTTGAACTTTAATGTTTGAAACGGAAGAGTTAGACATGGTGGCATATACTATTTTGAAGAGTACCCTGGCAGCATCGTTGGTATAAAACCAACTACCAAATTTCTTCTCTTTGATTTTATTATAACACACTATTATTCTATTGACAGGACGTATCACCTGCTGACTCTTGCACTGGCAGTTCAACTTTCTGCTGCAGATTGTAAATTCAATTCATTCTAAATTACCTTCTTGTTAAACTACGATTTTGGGCACCAATGAAATATACCTTTTTAATAACTTAGCCTGGGCTGTTTACAAATTAATCTTATATGAATTTATTATGCTATTAAAACTCCCCTGCATTGTTGTTTTAAAATATAGCTTGTAGTTCAGTACTATAACAAATAATTTGCAGCTCAGTACCCTCCATCTAGACTCTAGTGGGACTCGCGCAGTCGATAGAGTGCACCTTACACAACCATTACACAATCAATTGGCTTAATATCAGGCAGTACGCTGGTCCAAATTGGCATTATACACATTTGTAGTGAGTAATATAATTAATACACTTTGTAGTGAGTGAAACACGAGAGTACATGCCTGCTGGCCGTGTACCATCTACAGTGGATACACACAGTATAGTCACATTTTGAACACTGTGTAGCTGGCCTCTAAATACACAGTTGTGAAACTGGGGAGAACTAGGTCAGTCATGGGATCTCAGGAGTCTATAGAATCACCTCCAATAGAATATTATTAGGGAGGTAATTCATGTTTCATACTACATGATTGGGCAATTGTAACATCCGTAACCAAGGCAACTTCATCCACACCAGCAAGTGGAGTGGATGTACTACTAGTAGTGAATTCACTCAACTGTGACTAGCCAACTAGTAGCTAGTAGTCACTAAATGCAATAAGTCTGTCTGTTGCGCTGGTACTAGATGGAGCTATACACTGCTGGAATGTTTGTGGCATGAAACGGGCAGATATTTATATTGTAAATCACTCAACTGTGTCCAGTTAACCAGTACAGTGAACATTGACTACGTGGCATCTGTAGGGTTATGAGCTGACAGACTGTTTGCTGCTCTGCTGATGTTATTGTACATGCAAAATCATGCATGCTGCAACTACACAGAAGCATACAAGAAAAATAATGTAAGTATCATACTTACATATACACATCAGAGAATATTTACTAAACCTACTACATACTTAGTATGTAGTAGGTTTAGTAAATATTCTCTGCTGTGTAGCCTATATTTTGGGTGGTTTATGTACATTCCGATACTACAGTGCGGTTCATCAATCATAACTGTTCTCACTCACTGTTCAGATTGACTTGTTTAGCTGTATGGAAAAACTAGACAGCGGCTCAAACTACTCGTAGTTTACAATTTGTTAGAGTAATAATTATTGATGTGGGATGATGATATTGTAGTTACTAATCGTGATTATAATCATCATGAATTTATGAATTTCATAATAATATATGCTGTATAATTATGCTGTTTTTATTTGTATACTACATGTACAGTGATGTACATGTACATGTAACACCTGCGGCTCAGCTGTTTTATACTAATATTGCAACTTGCATGTACATGTATCTTCATTATTTAGTTGTTGCTCTGTTTTCTTCATGTACACAAAATGAGTGTAGGATACTGCCCAACCAGGTGTAAGAATCTAAGGCTGGTCAAATTCCTATGCTACTTTTATATCACACAGGAATTTGTGGATAATTTATTACATTATTATAGTATAGCCCAGTGAGAATGGGTAGCCTATTAGCTGTATCTGATTCCATGTAAATGTAAATTATGTAATAGCTATTATTATTGTTTGAAAGGCAGACTAGTAGATGTTGATATGACAATGGATGTATTGTTAGCTGGATTTTTGTAGTTTACACATATATATCTATCATATTTATACTGGTCAACCTTTCTGACACCCAGTTTACTGTATTTATACAGTAGAATTAGTCACACAGCAGCTACTAGGCTACTCACTACAATTGTAGTGAGTAGTCTAGTGGCTGCTGTGTAACTAACTGTACAATGTACACATCCTGCAGTGTTATCAAGCCAAACATTGATGTGTACAGAACTAGTTAGTGGTATGTGTTCTTTATGTTGGTGGCACCACATAACCCAATGATTGATTTGTTTTTTTAGTCTATGGGTATAACTCAAGCCTGCCAACAACTACTACTGACATCCTGTGCTAAACCACTAGACTCTAATAGCTGATCCACCATCACAGTCATGGTAAGCTATTTTGTATAATAATAACTACTGCAGTATTAAGTAGTATGTCTACCACTAGAATGATATATAATTATTATTTGATTCACAAACATTTGATGATATTGCATCATACCAGTGCAGCTGTTCACGTTGCCAAGGGATGATACCAGCACTTGTATAGAATAATGTCAGGAAAAGACAAAAAATGAAAAATGACACTTGGCTACTTACTATGATATATTATACAGCAAAGCTCCTTAGTGGTACATCACATGACATACATTGTAAGCTGATATACAGACACTGGTTCCTGTGGGAACTGGGTTATGTGGTAGTATAGAGTCAGATAGTTTGATTGGTGATTTCCTCATTTTGGAGTTGATGGATGTCAATGCTGACATATTGTGGAGATTAGCTATTAGCCTAGTTGACTACACCCCATTGCACTAGGAATAGAATAATGTTGCCAGCTTGTTGATCCAGTCTTGCTATATACATTAATTATCTCCTAGCAAACAATTTTTGTTCAATACTTGAGTTAGTGCTAGGTGGTTTTGATGCTTTCGGTTTTTTTCTGATTTTTCAAAAATACTGAATAATGCCAAATTTGTCTTCTACCCTTTGGAACAAAAACCGCATGGAGTCTACAGCTCCTTGCTCAATTTTTGAGCCGTCCCACTTCGCATTCAACTATTAACATTCGTAGTTTTTATTTTTAACTAATAAATCGTAATCATTGAACGCTAATTGTTTGCAATGATAATGCAGCGCCTAAGTATAAGCACTAAAACAGAGTAAAACTGCATGAGCATATGCATTTTTGTACATGCACATGACTTGTAGATGTACATGACTTGTAGATGTACATTGTATTATGATCACAATGTAGGCATACATGTAGTTGCTGTGGCATGCATCATTTGCTATGTATATGTTGGGTGTATTATAAATTCTCATGGTACCTTCAGGTACTTCTCTCTATTGCTAGTACATCAGTGGTCACACCCATTGTCCAGCTCTATGCAGAGGGAATCTACATACTTGCACCCAAACTACCCTTAGTTTATAGTAATACAGTGTACTACATGACTTATAATTATTGCTGTACCATGATTAATATTGTTTTTATCAATCATGATGAGTAGTATAGTCAGTGCACTTCTAGACAGACACGCACTCATTGACCCCTGTTTTCAACCAATCACAAGCCGGTATTTCCGATTTCAACCAATCACAGAAGAGCACAAAAATTTTGCACACGACCTTGCCAAGGTCACCCCAAAATCCCCCCTTCTGATTGGTCGAAAAAACATTTGCACACTTGACCCCGAACCCGGCCACGACCCCTTCCCTTCCTCCTTCCCACCCTCCTCCCCTCCCCCTCCCCCACCTCCCACTCCTCCCTCCTCCCCGCCACCGCCCTCGTCCCGTCCGCGCCACCGCCGTCGCCGCCGCCGCCACCGCCGCCCTCACCACCGCCGCCGCCGCCGCCACCACCACCGCCCTCACCACCGTCGCCGCCACCGCCGCCGCCGCCACCACCGCCACCACCACCACCGCCGCCACCACCACCACCGCCACCGCCGCCGCCGCCGCCACCACCACCACCACCGCCGCCGCCGCCATCACCGTCATCACCGCCACCCCTCCTCCACCGCCGCCCACCCTCCCCACCCCGCAACCCCCACTCACCCGAACGACCAATCGTTTGAGGCGGTCAAGCCGCGTCCGCCCACGTTGCGTGCGGCGCCGACCGTACACGTGGAGGCGACGCCGGTGCCCCGTATCCACCGGGCCAAGCGACTAGGCAGCGGCCCGCCGCCCATTCCGAGTTCCACTGGGGTGGGACTATAATGTAATATATTAAATTGTTTAGCCTCCCTATAAAAATATATAGTAGTAGGGTGTGAGTTATTTTTTAGCTTGATAGCATTTTATACAATAAACACTTCACAATTGCTGCCAATTACTCCATTTAACACTAACCTTATGTTCTACTTGTTGACATCTCTGATCAGGCACTGACTAGTAGGTAGCTGTCTCTGTTTACTCTCACTCTGTTGACTAGAGGCTGATTGTTCATACTGCTAGAGTGAGAAACTTATACCTTAAATAGTAGTATTCAGTGGGCGGAGTCTAACCATTTCCCCACCCCGATGTGAATCCGAAGCCTCCCGATGTGAATCCGAAGCCTCCCGATGCACCCCGATGTGAATCCGAAGCCTCCCGATGCACCCCGATGTGAATCCGAAGCCTCCCGATGCACCCCGATGTGAATCCGAAGCCTCCCGATGCACCCCGATGTGAATCCGAAGCCTCCCGATGCATCCCGATGTGATTCCGAAGCTTCCCGATGCATCCCGATGTGATTCCGAAGCTTCCCGATGCATCCCGATGTGAATCCGAAGCTTCCCGATGCATCCCGATGTGATTCCGAAGCTTCCCGATGCATCCCGATGCATCCCGATGTGATTCCGAAGCTTCCCGATGCATCCCGATGTGTCAATTCACATCGGGATGCATCGGGATGCATCGGGAAGCTTCGGAATCACATCGGGATGCATCGGGAAGCTTCGGAATCACATCGGGATGCATCGGGAAGCTTCGGAATCACATCGGGATGCATCGGGAAGCTTCGGAATCACATCGGGATGCATCGGGAAGCTTCGGATTCACATCGGGATGCATCGGGAAGCTTCGGAATCACATCGGGATGCATCGGGAAGCTTCGGAATCACATCGGGAAGCTTCGGATTCACATCGGGATGCATCGGGAAGCTTCGGAATCACATCGGGATGCATCGGAAGGCTTCGGATTCACATCGGGATGCATCGGGAGGCTTCGGATTCACATCGGAAGGCTTCGGATTCACATCGGGTCACATTGGGATTGGATAAAAAAAAGGGAGGAGTCAAGAAATGAGCAGTTGTATAAAGGGAGAGTGGGATCACAGTCTCAGCATTCAAAGTTCACCACATCACTACTGTACAGCTACACTACTACAATAGTACATTATCAATGGATACTGACAACATAGTACAAAACCAAGAAGAGTTATTTGCGGGCTTAACGGACTCACAAATGGATGGAATTATTGAGGAAGAAGAGTGCAGTCAGAAGAGGAAAGAAGAGGTGGATGCGTTAAAAGAGGCACGGAAGAAGGGGAAAATAATAGGAGTGGGGAGTCCTGCCCGAAAGGATCTTTCTAACATGGTGGACTCTCCATCCTCCCCGGAGCGGGCCTCGGATAGGGGCGAGACCACAACAACCCATGGATGAGTATTATTCCAAGATAGAAAAGATGCAGCTTTCTTCAGTAGTATTGTTTTATTACGAGGTGGACTCTCCGTCCTCCCCGGAGCGGGCCTCGGATAGGGGCGAGACCACAACAACCCATGGATGAGTATTATTCCAAGATAGAAAAGATGCAGCTTTCTTCAGTAGTATTGTTTTATTACGAAGATAAATAGAGAAAAAATAAAAGAATCAAGAATCAAGCAGAAATCTAAAAAGCAAAGAAAAAAAAAAAGAATGCAGGTAAGATAAAAACTATTGGTCTCTTTTTTTTTTTTTTAGTTATAGTAGTATAAAAACGAATTATAAGTAAGGTGAAGTATTTCTCTCTAGTCAAAGTGAAAAGGTGAAAAAAGCATAATATTGTTTACATGCGTTGTGAGTGGGAAAGTATTATTTCTTTTATTATAGTATAAACGTTGTAATAGAGCTCTTATAGAATGATCTCGAACTCTTCCTTCTACTCTGCTTAGCCGTGTAATTATTCCCTCCATACTCCACCCTCGAGCTCGAAGGAGACAGAACAAGATGCAGTAGTCTCCACACACGTTAGTACTCTCTTCTTGTAGACACTCTCCATTCCATACTATTGGTATTCCCCATTGTTGTAACATCTTACCCACATCAGGATAAATAGAAGGGGGGAGACCATAGGAGTCGAAATACTCTATTTCTTTTCCATTCGAAAAAACAGAGATCCAATGCTCGCCACTTTTCTCACTTGTTTGAGTGTTGAAAACAAAAGATCCAGATGGGGAGAAGGAGTCTAAGAAGTGATCCCTTGGCATAACCCCTCTAAAGGAGGTTGATGAGAGTTTATCATCAGATAGAATATTCGAGATTGAGAATGTATCCATTTTTTTTTTTACATCATCCCGGCTACCATAGATACTTCGTGATTTGCATTCAAGTAGATAATGTCATCTTTTTCTTCGTATACAAACAGTCCAAGTGTATTTTGAGTTTGATTAGCAAATGCTAGATTAATAGATAGACTCCCATTTGATAACAAGTGAAAGTTGTCATCACACAAATCTCCTGAAATGTCAAAGGCGTAGAGAGCAGCGCAGGACTTGTATTTGCTAGGGGAGATCTCATTCCCTGTGTCAGCATCGGATGTATTTGTGACAGTGAACAAATTCATGAATTCACGAGCAAACTTTCCACTTGCAAAATTTGGTTCATATCTTCGGGTCACCGGTGTTCCATCAATTAGTAATTCTAATGAACTTAGATTGTTATGTCCAAATTTGAAGGGATTTTGCTTATACGTTCCACTCTTTGCAGTATGGTTGACTAGTCCGACAAAGACTCTGTTTGGCTTCTGTCCCGCTTGATCAAAGTTTACTCTCACTGACTGGTGTCCAGCAGGGATGACATGGAAATGAGTTTTTATTCGGTCAATTGGTAGTTTTATAGACTCTTGTTGCACAACCCAAACATCCATTTGTGCTTTTTGTAAGGCCGGATTGGCTTGTACACGTCGAATCCACAATTCTGTCTTAGTTATAGAAATCTTCGCCCCTCCTGCAGGGTTGTCTGTTTCTGCTAAGAGGGCCATTTGTGGAATAGCACGTTGTAGAGTAAGGCGAGAGCGAACTCCTGGTGGAATAAGTCTTCCTTGAGAAAACATACTCAACCTAGGTCTCCCATAGAAGCTCATCTCTTTACTTGTGGCTATAAGTTTCTTTCTTTTTTCAACCACTTCGGGAGGTATACCATCATAGTCTTCTCCAGTTCCTTCATCCTCCATCCACCCACTCCCAACTTTCATATATGTGCTCTTAGCATCTTTACCATAGTTTAGGAGATTCTCGACATAAGCTCTATGTCCATAGTTTGGTTCATACTCAACATCTTGCCCGGCCAGTTGAACAGTGGCAGAAGAAAAGAGACTGTGCATAAAATTGTCCCCTGGAACAACCTTTAGTTGTTCTTCCGCAGGTAGTACGCTTCCATCAGCCTTGCTCACCTTTACTGTGGTGTGTAAGTAAGACCTTGATAGATCTGTGTAGAGTTCGTCTGCGGGCGGGATGTTAAATTCAATAGTGCCATCAGGGGAGTCCGTAACAGGAGCCAAAGGTACCCACTCACCTCTGAGCACGCTAGTATGAGTTGGCGGAGTGGCAAATAAGTCAAAACTGGAGTCAACCGTGTCTGGAGAGTCTTCAGAAACCTTGGAGAGAGAGATGGCTCGATGTGTGACGGACATGTTCGATAGTGTGAGAGTTGTTCCATCTAGTACTTGCTCCTACAGTCGCTTGTCTAAGAGTGGGGAGTGGTGAGTCTAGGTGTGGATTATATATTTATCTTTCATTTAGTCAAAAACTGTTTTTCTTCCTTTACGCTTTTTCTTTGTAGACTTTTGACTAACTCGTGCACGTTTGGCAGGTGGTTCACGTAATTCATCTTCTACATCACCTAGAAGATCCCCACCAGCTTCACGAAAACGTTTTGCTGCAGAGGATTTGAAGTTCTCTCCCTTGATTACATCTCCCAGAACCGAAGCTCCAGTAGTCAATAGCTTTTTCCCAATAGTTTTGGCACCATTCTTTAGCATGGGAAGGACCCCTCGGGCCAGTCCAGAAAAGAGTGAGCCGATCCCATTACCCGTCATAATAGGTTTTCCCCTGTACACACTCATTCCCTCTCCCACCTGGTTTGCATAATAGTCTTCATACATCTCACCTGACTCATCAGGAAAATATGGAACTATGCGAGGGGCCATGTTATTTCTCTCCACGCGGTCTGAAACGAACCGTCAGCACAACCTTTCCACTGCGAAATGAGACCCTTTCTCCATCATCACGTCTTATATCTACCTCGATGAGGTCTGTGCTTGTATTAGACACTGGAGAGTATTGAACATTCGAAAACTCAAAGAAAACGGTGCTATTTCTTTCACTCTCTGTTATAGGAACTGTGCGAAGTAGGGGGACTAGACTATCTCCAACATGTCTTGGTGAGACTACGGAGGAGTAGACATAGAGGGATGTGAAACCAGCATTGATGTCTGGAGGGTTTTGACTCCTGTTGATTTCCGCAGCATATTCTACATCAGGTTCGAATCCCAACACCCACGCAACATCACGTGACATCATGACAGAGTGTTCCTGTTCTCTCAACATGAGGAAGGTTTCATTCCGTAGACTATCATAGTAAAAGCTCACTACTTTTTCTAAGTCGTAGTTTATTAGTATTCTATTGATCTCACTCAAAAGTTCACCCATGGAAGCATACCTTCCACTCCTGATTTCACATTTTCGTTTGACTCCATCTTTTGTATTCGTAACCACTACATAGCCATCTTCCACATTTCTCCAGGATGCAGGGTACTGAATGTCAAGTAACCCAACCTCCCACTGTGATGAGTGAAGCTTCAATGTCTTGGCTAGCTTCGTAATGAAGTGAGCATTGGTGTTTGTGTCACTCCCACCGATGCGTACATTTGAGGTAAGTGTGACATTGAAGGCCATCTTTGAGAGTGAGCAAAACTGAACTTACATATCGAATTTATACTACCTTTGGTCTTACACAAACTGACTAGAATCTATCCAACTATTAAATGAAGAGGGATAACCACTCCATTTCACGAAACTCTCTTCTTTTCCTCTCCTTCTCCGTTTACGTATGACTTTCTCAACTCTAAAGATTTCAGGTAGGTTAACATGTTGCAATTCTTGTGCATAGAATGTTCCATCTACTCCTTCTTTGTTTAGGTCTTCCAGTGTATAGACAGGAGGTGAGGTATGTGCCTTGACTGCTTTTATGGTGAATATCTCGGTTGACCAGTTTGGTGTGAACCCTCGCTCAAAGCTACTACGAGCCATCGAAATCCGAACATGATCACCTGGTGAGTATTTTACTCTTGTTTTCTTTAACCATCGTTTAGGTGAGAACTCATTTAACCGAACCCAAACCTCTTCTTGATTATCGTAATCAACCTCAATAGGTTTCATTCCAATTGACCTATTAAAACTGTTGTTATATCCTTGGACTAGGTCTTCTACATCTTCTAAGTAGCGTCCATCCCCTCTATAAGTGAGTAGACGATGAATTTTCCCTCTCAATGTTCTATTAAAGCGTTCAACAAGAGCAGCCTTGATGATCTCATTCTCAGAGGTGAAATGGCTAACTCCATACTTCTTTAGCACTTCACTCACCCTTCTGTTTAGGAACTCCTTACCTTTATCAGTTTGTATTTGTCTAAAGCTTTCATTTTCGAATAGAGAGATGAGTGCATTGGACACTTCCAGACCAGACTTGGAATGAAGAGGAAAGACCCATGCTTTCCGTGAGAAGGCATCTATGCAGGTGAGCAAAAATGTTACTCCATCATTTGAGTCCTTGTGCGCACGCACATCCACGAGATCTGCCTGGAGTTGTTCACCAATCCCACTCACAAACGTTTTTCTCCTTGTAAACTTCATTCTAATCGGGCGATGAAGAGTGTATGCGTCTTGACTTCTCAACCACTTCTCAACATCATTCTCATTAATACCAGGAGGAGAAGCTAAAACTAACTTTCTCTTTCCTCCAAAAGATGGTGGTTGAGGAGGGGAGAAGTAAATATCACGTAGACCTTCATCTATATCATCCATCTTTCTGTTTTACTATTGCTTGCAAGAGGGGTTTTAGGAAGCTTTCGCCTAGACCTAGTTTTGATAGGACTTCTATTTTCACCCTTCCCACTCCAACGTGCGCCAGCTTCTGACCTCTCTGGTTTTGTTTCTCTCCTATATGGGTGTGGTAGTGGTGACCTTGAGCCACTTCGCCTCTTTTCATCATCTCTTTTTTTCTCTCGCCCTCGCTCTTGTGCTTCTTCTTCTCTTTGTCTCCATGTATGCATTTCATTAAACCTAGTGTTAATTCCCTCTAATGTATTATACAACTCCTGCTGCGGATGGCGTGATCTCTCCAACTCTTTTAGGAACTTATTCATTTTATGAGCATGTTGCTCTAGCTGAGAGTAGATGTCTGTATCAGAGTTTTTGAGGTTAGATATTACATCTTTTCTGCTTTTTTCTGCCAGGAGTAGATCCCCATTTGTAGAGAGTGAGGGTAGATGCTCTCCTTCTTTTTTGTTGTTTCTACTATTCATTGATTCATATGTATGTTTATCCATAAGAAGATACTTTTTAGAAAACTTGAGACTCATTTCACCTTCGTCCACCGCCTAATCCACCAAGCACACCTCCGAGTAAACTTGCCAATGGCTTCAAAAGAAGACCTAAAAATCCGCCACGTTGTAGGATTAACTTTTTCTGCCTCACACTAGTACGAGAGTTGGTGAGATCCTCAATGGCCCTTCTATGTCGACGTAGAGAGTTCAACTGAGCGGTAGTTAGATGAACATTACCTAATAATACATTTCTAGCACACTCAACAAGAGCGAGTATAAGGTCTTTGTTAGCCTCAGCAATGGTTGAATCTCTGATGGTTGCAGATGCTTTCGTCAGTGCATATATACTCAAGGCATTCCTCCTCAACCTTGGAGAATACTCGGGTGAATTAATGTATCTCATGCTTGATGATGGATGCGCTCTCTTCGAGTCCAAGACAGTTTATGGAGAGAGTAGAGATGTGAATGCTACTTATATTCCAGGGTATTCGGGATATATACAGTCATGGGAGAGTGCTCAGAAGCAAAATTACCGATCAGTCTAGCCCACTCCGGGGTTTCCTGGCGAAGATTCAAGAATAGAAAAGAGTGTGGCTTACGTGTAGCATCACTAAAAGCTTCTTGAACAGCTCTTGTACTCTGAGGAAAAGCCTGCTTTGCAAGATTGGTAACAGACATTCCGTCTCTGGGGTTCTTGAACAAGAAAAAGTACTGCGAGTTTATTGACACTGTTCTATTATCTTTCGGGAAAAGGTTCTGTAGTAAGAAAAAGACGCTTATGTTCAGGTGGTGACTGAACTTTGTAAAGATTGCATTAGTAGTCTCTTTCCCCCCGACTTCACCCATCAAGTCATCAATGATGAGCCAGCGATTCTTCCCATCACGCTCTATATCCATTTCTACATCAATGAGTCCTGAATGAAACCTTACTTTATCCTTGTAATCCTCAAAGCGGCGTTGCCAAACTCCATAGCAGTAAATGATTTCAACAGGAGTGGGTGAAGCAATTTCATCAACTCTCCTAATAAGACTAAATAGTAGTTCCGTTTTTCCACTCCCTGTTGGACCACAGACTAGAGCTGTGAAGGGACTCTGCAAGCGAAGATCGATTTCTTGGTGTGGACGCATGCTGATCCAGTTGAGTAGCTAATAGAGTTGTGTTTGTTTTTAAAAAGTGTCCTTGCTTAAGTACTCCTTTGTCTTTGCCATTGGGTGGTTCCCTATCACTTAGATATGTGTAAACTGATGGTGATAAAGATGAGCAAGAAAGTATAAATAGTATTATGATTATGTAGAATGTGAACTTCTTTCTTTTGTTGCTTCTCTCTCCTATTTGCTCCCTTCCCTCTTCAGCAGAGATAGCTACTACTTCATCTAAGAGACCATCAGCCACATCTTCATAATTCTCATTTCTACATACTACCTCTTGCTTTGACATCTTGCCCTTGTTTGAGAGAACGATTGGAATCTATACACTTTTATTCATCATTACTTTCTCCTGTTGGAACCCACTGTGGCAGTTTACTATCTTCCCCTTCTGCTTTTGCATCATTATCATCTAGTTTGTTAGCCAGGTGGGGAATTATGTGATCAATAATTGATACACTATCCATTTTTTCTTCTTCTTCTTCTTTTTGCAAACGCTCGATTTCCATCATTAACCTCTCTTTTTCCATTCTTTCCTCTGTTAACTTTTTTTCTAAGAAGGCAATGCGATTTGTTCTTCTCTCTTTTCTTGCATCAATTCTCTGTTGCATCTCTAGTGCTTCTTTCCACCCCAGTGCTCCTGCCAATTCCACTTTCTTTAGTGCCAATTCTTGTTCTATCTTTCTAATCTCTTGTTCCCTTTTGTCACACATTTCAACCTCTTCTTTAGTTTCTACATGAGTTTGCTCTTCTATCATAATCTGCTTATTCTCTCCTGTAGAAGTCTCTCTCACTTCCACCCTAGCTTCTCCTGGTGAAGGGCTTCTTATCTCCTCTAACCCGTTTTTGGATGAATCTAGTTCTCCAATGTCACACATTTCAACCTCTTCTATCATAACCTGGTTAGTCTCTCCTGTAGAAGTCTCTCTCACCTCTAATCTAGCATCTCCTGGTGAAGGACTTCTTATCACCTCTAACCCATTTTTGGATGGATCTAGTTCTCCAAACAATCGCCCTGCATATAGCGTATTACCTCTACTAAGAATTAAACCAGGGATGCTTTCTTCATTGTAACTCCTCTTCGCTCGCGATTTCTCCTTCCCATCCTCAAAGCGACATCTTCTTGCCCCATCCTTTAATATGTTCAATACTCTATGATAGAGTTCATTCTTTGAACCTTCCCCACCAGGTTCATTATCCAGATATAGTAAGAAGTGAGTGTTAAAAGTGGCCTCCGCTCCCACACCAGTTTCATCCCAGTTTCTATCTTCAATAATCTTCTCAACCTCCACTCTACACCAGGTTGACAACTCTGCATTCCTAAGAAGGAGTAAGGGAGAAGAAACGGATGCGTTTTTTGTTTCTACCATAGATGAAAATCTTGACCTAGCTCCTGTTAAGTCTTCATAACAAAGTGCCATTTTCCTCAACTTTTCCTCTCCTATCTTAAAAGGGATATTCATAGAGAGTGAAAGTGTTCTAAAATAGATGGCAAGCTCTACCACTAAGGAATTATGAGCGAGTCTGTCAACCCAATACCACATCCATGGACTATTCGTTTCTTCGATATTACTTTTGATCATATAATCCCATACAGACTTCGGGAGGACTTCCTTTAAAAGTACATATCTCCCCGCTGCTCCTTTGGTGAGAAAAGACATGTTTGCTATGACTAAGTCTTCTTTGTATTAATACTATCATCAGTCAAACTTATCTTTTATAGTCCCACCCCAGTGGAACTCGGAATGGGCGGCGGGCCGCTGCCTAGTCGCTTGGCCCGGTGGATACGGGGCACCGGCGTCGCCTCCACGTGTACGGTCGGCGCCGCACGCAACGTGGGCGGACGCGGCTTGACCGCCTCAAACGATTGGTCGTTCGGGTGAGTGGGGGTTGCGGGGTGGGGAGGGTGGGCGGCGGTGGAGGAGGGGTGGCGGTGATGACGGTGATGGCGGCGGCGGCGGCGGCGGCGGTGGTGGTGGTGGTGGCGGCGGCGGCGGCGGTGGCGGTGGTGGTGGTGGCGGCGGTGGTGGTGGTGGCGGTGGTGGCGGCGGCGGCGGTGGCGGCGACGGTGGTGAGGGCGGTGGTGGTGGCGGCGGCGGCGGCGGTGGTGAGGGCGGCGGTGGCGGCGGCGGCGACGGCGGTGGCGCGGACGGGACGAGGGCGGTGGCGGGGAGGAGGGAGGAGTGGGAGGTGGGGGAGGGGGAGGGGAGGAGGGTGGGAAGGAGGAAGGGAAGGGGTCGTGGCCGGGTTCGGGGTCAAGTGTGCAAATGTTTTTTCGACCAATCAGAAGGGGGGATTTTGGGGTGACCTTGGCAAGGTCGTGTGCAAAATTTTTGTGCTCTTCTGTGATTGGTTGAAATCGGAAATACCGGCTTGTGATTGGTTGAAAACAGGGGTCAATGAGTGCGTGTCTGTCTAGAAGTGCACTGACTATACTACTATGATGATATCATGTATTTATGAATTTCATAATACATGTACATCCTACATTATTGCATACTACATTTTGTTGTTAATGGCGCCTACGTGTACATGTACATCTAATGACAGTTGTTTATACACATACATGTATTTGCAATGTTGCATTATCTAGTTGTTGCTCTGTATTCTACTCACAATGAATGTAGAATGGGGAGCTCAACTGACTAACCAACCATATTATTTTAATAGCTAAGGCTATTTAAATTCCTCTGCTACTTCACCAACAAATTTGTGTAGTGTATGTATAATTCATTACATTATTGAAACCAGACCAGTAAGACATGGTCCACTGCTAATGTTGTTATGTAATTCTATGTATTATGTAACAGCAGTTATCATCTTTCATCAACTGGTATCATCCTGTACTGTAGATGGTGATGTGGCCACAGCAGAGTACTATGAAATAAGTGACCTACTTTTAGTACTACATGTAATACTTGTCTATCTTTCTGGCACCCAGTTTATAAACACCATGACACCTGCCAGTAGACTAGTAGCTGTGCTATTGATACAATCATGTGGTTGATGTACATGGATAGGTACTATGTATCTGTAGATGCACATGTACACAGTGTTATCAAACCAAACCTTTGATTTTTACATGTACATTGTATATGTACATGTACTTATATTTATAGACGAGGTAGTATCTACAGGGTAGTATCTACAGGACTAGTTAGCGGTATACATGTATGTACATGCATGTTATGTTGATAACACAATGATTGATTTGTTTTTTTTAGCCTATGGCTATAATTCAAGCCTGCCAACAACTACTACTGACATCCTGTGCTAAACCACTGAACTCTACAATAGTTGAGCCACCATCACAGTCATGGTAAGCTATTCTCTATAACATTAATAGCACAGTATAGAGTAACAGTAGTGGTAAAAGACAGGTGTGAGCGTGGTGTGCAAGCGTAGTGGAGAGGGGGGGGGGGACGTGAAGACAACTCCAACCAACACTAGAATACCTATGCTAGGAGGAGCTAATGACAGAAATAAAGCTTTTGGTTACAGAGTTTGGGTTATGTGGTCATTAGCTCCGCCTAGCATAGGTATTCTAGCCCTAGTTGAAATTGTCTTCTTTGACTCTCATACCATTTCATTCCTTCATTTTACCACTGCCTATAGTAGTACAGCAAAAGCTAGCTATATTTGATCTGTGTTCGATGCTATTGCATCATAACAGCTCAGCTGTTCTCGTTGTTAGACGATGCTACCAGCACTTGTATAGAAATGTCAGCAAATACGGACAATGACACTTGGCTAATTACTACAAACACACATTACACCACAAGTCTGCTTAGTGACACATCACATGATATAAGCTGGCACACAGATACTAGATACTGTGGGAACTGGGTTACAATATTGTAGTTAGCAGTATAGAGTCAGATAGGCATGATTGTTTACTTTCTTCATTTTGGAGTAGATAGAGATGTCAGTGTTGATGTATTGTAGAGCTTAGCTATGAGGATGAAGGGATTGCAATGACGGTTGCAGCAAAGTCAGTATGGCAAGGATGACATCAAATTATGAAGTTTGGAAGAGGCACAATACGCATTCATGTGAGAGTAACACCAGCCATTGCTGGAAATTGTGGCCATTTTTGTTTATTTTTTGAATCGGAATTATTTAACAATTACATTATATTATTATTATATTATTATTATATTATTATCATATTATCTAATAATACTGTTTATTACAATATGCAAGTACAGTACCATTAGTGCTAGTACTGAGTAAAACTACATGTATAGCAAATCACCACTGGGTGACAATGATGCCGAAAGCTAAGTCAGTATGGCAAGGATGACATTGAATTATAAGTTGAAAGAGGCACAACATTACCGGAAATAAGCATGCTGAAGGGCCAGATTTGGTTTGAATTTTAAAACTGGATTGCATCGAACCATTAGATTATGTTTTGGTTCCGCCCTTTTTTGTGTCATTTTTTCAACTAAATAATCACTCTTTTCAAAGTTGAACAGTACAACTTTGATAACTTCTTGATAAGGGGAATCGATGACCCCAGCGCCTACATGAGACCCACATTTACAAGTCTTACCTCAGTGCAGCTCTACCATAAAATTGTGCTGCTATTGGTTAATCCACTGCCCGTTTCATTCTTCTTATTCGACTATACTGTTGCGATTTGGCGGTTTGTTTGGTATGTGTTGGCATATAAACATAGCTACATGTATATACATGTAGCTGGGTACAAGATCTGAACTGAATAGTTTCAAAATAAATCAGATTAGCCTTACTTTTACAAAAGTAGCCCATTTCATCTACTGGAATATCGTCTAGCTTGATCTCGTGCACTGACAAAGACTAAACAAAATTTCATTTTTCACTTTCTTTACTGTACCATTCTGAAGTAAAGCCGTAAGTTTTTACGACTTTTTGCTGAATAGCTCAGAGAATGGCAATAATTTAGATTCTCTGTTTAGACATTTTTGATTCGGCAAATTTTTCTGGGTGCAAATAATATAATGTACATATTACATGTAGCATTCCACAAGTGAGGCTTGTTCGCTTTTACCATAAAGTTTGACAGGCTCAGTGCCGTAGAAGGTAACAAGTAATGTGTTGCTTGTGAATAATAACTGGTTGTATACTTAACAAGATTCTTCACTTGAGGACAATCAAATATACTGTGTAATATATCACATAAATAGAAACATTATCAAATAGCACATACGGAAGTGCAAAAAAAACATAAACACATTACATATCGATGATAATAATAAATTATACATGTATGTCTACATGTATAATTACTAGACATCAATTGATAAAGTTGAAACTCCATTTTGTCATAAAAATATGTAGCTCCAGTAGGGAGTTGAGAATAAGTATATCATTACCTTTTCTGATAAAAACCCAGATTTCTACTACACAGATTTTTTTGTCCACAAAACCCCTAAAAGCTGATCATGTGTACCACACCCCTGGTCCCAGTTCTATATAATCAGAGATTCTGCTTAGATGGGTTAATGCTGCTGTATGGTCCTTGGAAAAAGTTCCATTTTGTATAATGGTATTCCTTCCGACGTAGACAGAGGCTCTGGATATCATGGAGCTTTGCATTGCCTTCTCAATAGTGTTTGCTTGTTCAGAGTAATCACAAGCAATTTGAGTCTTGTGTCTTTGTATAGCAATTCGGAACAGACAGTTTGTTATAATGTTGCCGGCCTTCCTATTGGAGGTCTTGAGTGTGATCTGCCTGGAACAACATTTTTAAAATTAGTAGGACATAATGTACAAGTATATTACTCTCAAGCTGCTAGATGCTACATCACATCAATGTGTTTGGGCACCGTCTGATAGCACACATCCGTAATACAATATACAAATATATAATAATATCTAGAATGCGCATTATAGTTATAATACAGTAGATCACACCTTATTTTATTAAAGTGGCGCTCAGCTTCCTCTGCCACTATTGCCTGTCCATTTATTAGCCTCAGCATCTCTGGGAGGTGTACTACCAGAGAGTGGAACGGCATAACAAACAAAGCCCTCTCACTGCTTTGTCTAGGGAAAGTACCAAAGGTTTTATACAGCGTAATGTATCTCAAAGGAAATACAAAACTCCGATTGTACGCTCTGAGGACCATCTTTGGGTGTCCTTTTTGACTCTCCAGAGTAAGTAATTCGCTGCAGATCAACCAGGGCCACTAGCATAGAGCATATATCTTTGCAATTAGCAACATCTTCATGGACTTGTAACAAATTTGTCAGTCTAATGAGATTCAGTCTACACTCTGTGCCCTTCATCTCTCTGTTGAGCGCTGTGGGATGTGCGGTGTACCACACCCCTGGCCCCAGTTCTATATAATCAGAGATTCTGCTTAGATGGGTCAATGCTGCTGTATGGTCCTTGGAAAAAGTTCCATTTTGTATAATGGTATTCTTTCCGACATAGACAGAGGCAGAGGCTCTGGATATCATGCAACTTTGCATTGTCTTCCCAATAGGGGTAGTCAAGAATACCTCTTTTTTCCATTGTGCCATTTGAATGTAGTACATGTTAAATTTTGTGGATTATAAAATAAGTTTAAAAAGTATAAATAATATGATTACTCCGTGCGGAGATTAGTACAAATTGGATAGGAATTTGGAGTTTCTAGTTGCAATGACAGAAGAAAGATTTATTGGATTGTTTAGAATGGTCTCATGGATGTAGGTCTGCGCAAGTGCATCGTAGATGTGCAGGTAAATTTACATAACAAATTTATTGGATAATAAAGAGGCACAACATGCATCCATGTGTATTTGATGCCAGCGATTACCGCAATGGGCACGCTGAAGAGCCAAATTGGTTTGAATTCTAACACTGGGGGGTATCAACTATTAGATTATGCTTTGGTTTACATGTTTTCTGTGTCTTTTTTTTTCAACCAAATAATCACTCTTTCCAAAATAGAACGATACAAGTTTGATAACTCCTTGATTAATGGGAATCGTTACCCTCAGCACCTAAATTGAGGCCCTTATTTACTAGCTAAGTCTTACCTCAGTGCAACTCTACCATAACAATGCGCTGCTATTGGTTAATCTACAGCCCGTTTCATTCTTCTTATTTGACTATACTGTTACGATTTGACAGTTTGTTTCTCTCTCGAGATGACCAGACCAGAAATAATCATTTTTTTACTTTTCTGACGGTACCATTTTGAAGTAAAGCCGTAAGTTTTTCAACTTTGCTGAATAGCTCAGAGAGTGACAATGCTTTAGATTCTCTGTTCAGACATTTTTGATTCTCCAAATCTTTCCGGGTGCAAATATAGCATCACACAAGTGAGGTTTGTTCACTTTTACCATAAAAATTGACAGTGTGGTAGACTAAAATATTGCAATCATGTACCGCCTTTACCTACTAAATATACATGCAACATTTAATGATAACAAGTGATTTGTTGCTTGTGAATAATAACTGGTCACATACCTAACGAGATTCTTCACTTAAAAGCACTCAAATATACAGTTCAACAATATATTGTCCCATAAATGGAAACATAACCAAATATCACATACAAAAGTGCAACAAAAACATGACGTATTGCATGACCATGATAATAATTACTATCACTACATGAATTGTACATGTGTGTCTACACATATTCACGTATAACTAGATATAAATTGATAAAGTTGAAACTATATGTTGGCATAAGAAGTTGTAAGTCCAGTACGGAGTTGAGAGTAAGTATATATGTCATTGCCTTTTCTGATAAAACCCGGATTTGTACCACACAGGCTTGTTTGCCAACAAAACCCTTAAGAACTGATCACGGGTAGGGTTATTTTGTCTCTTGTTTATTCCCTTTGTACTAAACTTCTGTACATTGCCTCCCCAACTGTCAGTAGTAGGTTTTCAAGTTGAGAGCCACCATACCTTCACATTGGAACTGATCTTTAAATAAACCAGGAGTTCGCCTATCATGAGTGAACTATTGCTTACAACATTCCCTTTAGCCTTTGGGTTAAAAATTCTTCATAGTGTTTGGGGCAGTAAAGTTTTGAGAACCAGTCATGGTACTCTTGTTGAAACTGCGTTCTCTTTTCTGGTCTAACAGCAGACTCAAGTTTACCAGAGAGTGCCATATGCTGAATCAGTATCTGTCGCATAGCCTACTGGAGGATTGAAAAACCAAGAGTCACGGTTTATCAAGACGTACATAATTATTTGGAAGTAAAGTGAGTATCTGTAGCAAATGTTACGGCAAAGAAGTGCTACAAGCAAATTGGCAGACATACAGCTCTGGTTATGGAGAACCAGAACGTTGTATATCAGGACATAGCTGTGTGGCATTATTAAATAGTACAGTGAGTTAGATACTCACCAGTAAAAAAGTTGGCAAGCTTGTCAATAGAAACGTTAAAACAGGTACCTTTCCGAAGGCCTCTAGAGTTGGCACTTCCACTTGGCAAAATGGGCAATTCACAGCAGTTTTGGGAGTTCCTCTCAGAGTGCTTTCTTCAGCGTCTATAATATACTGACACCGTATGCAGAGTTTCTGTTTGCAACATTTGTCGTGAGTTTGAGTTTCACTTTCTCTGTTGCAAATAATGCCGTTTGCAGTCGTTTTTTGTAATCTTAGGTAGTCTAGTATTAATAATGGTGATAGTTGTATACTTTTTTTATTCCCATCAGGTTTTTTGCAGCTTTTATATGATTTTGATGCCGTAGGTGGATCTAGGAGATTGACCACGGTGATTCCGTGGGTGGATATTCTCAGAATTTTGTTGTTTCTGGAATATACTATTTTAATCACTCGGGTTATCATCAGACTTCTCTGTAATCACTACCTCCTCCTCCTCTGCTCCAAAGTGATTTCAACTAAAGGGAATGTTAGTGACAAATTTGTGTTATTCATTAGCATAATTTGCCTTACTGATTATTCTTTTAATTCTTCAAGGCGAGTGCTTTTTCTTCCCCACATGTTTTTATTACTCTTTTTTTCAACTTTTTCCCCAGTAACCATTGTCAATTGTAAAATAACTGTTGTGATATTTTTAGCAGTGATGTTTTTTTTTCGGTCAAAGAGAATGATGCGAGTATAAATTAATATTAAAAATATAAAACTATGATTTCCACATTGTAGACAAACAAACATTATACATGTACATACATGGATGGTTATAAAGGTTTGATCCATGTAATAGATAGTTTAACAATATTGCAACATGGACACCAATAGCTAAAATAGCACAAAAAGAGCATTGAGATTATGTTGATGGAAATATCATGATGAAAGAATCACGACGGTGTTATCAAAATTGGACGCGGCATGGGGCATGCCAAGTAGGTATGTATTCTGTTTTTCAGCATGATGAAATATATACATGTAAATGTGAGGTGGGAACAGTCAACTTATGGTCTGCTGGATGAGGAATGGAGTATGTCGACTGGGAAAACTTGCATAGATCATCAATCTTGCATCGATTGTCTCTCGAATGAGTTGCCAGTTCTTTTTTAGTATGTCCATGCTCTTAGCATTGACTTCAGGTGGGCGTTCCGTTGAGACGTCTCCCTCCACACGTACATCCTGGTGGACACAGCAGGAATGGTTCGTGGGACGTGAAAGTAGTTGTTTTTTAATTTTCTTTTATATTTGCATTGTTTTGTTGAGGCAAAGGAAGGTGTACGAGAGTGTATATTATGTAATATATAGGATTGTATTGCAATGTTCAAACTAGAAGGAGTGGTTCAGGACTTGATTATTCTCACAACTATTGCTGAGCCAAATTCTCTAACTTTTTCAATTTTCTTTTCCCTTTTTTGAAATGTGCAGAGTAAGCTCTGCATTGGGTAGAGTTGATTTCCCATGAGCATATTATGTCATCTCGATTGTAGTGTGGTTGTAAACACACATTTACACGTATAGTAGCATTATACGTAAAATACCCAATTATTCCCACCGTATACTTATGTAGTTAGACTTGCAAACAGAAAAGTCGAAAAGCTAGTAAGGTAGAAAAATATGCCTGATACTTTACCCATGGCTTCTGTGGTCACCATCTCCCTGATACACCAAGGACAGCGGAGTTTGTCTTTGGGGGTAATCAAGAATACCTATTTTTCCATTGTGCCATGTACATGTAGATGTGCATGTACTAATTAGGCAATTAAATGTGTACCGTTAGTAGTTATGTAGGCGTATGTCATGAATAGATTAGAGAGATTTTGTGAATTATAAAAGTTAAAAAAAAGTTTAAGAAGTACAAACAATATTACTGTCTGGGGAAATTAGTACTGATTTGACAGGAATCTGGAGTCTCTGGTTGCTATGACAGAAGAAAGATTTGTTGGATTGTTTAGAATCGTCTCATGGATGTAGGCCTGTACGAGTACATCATAGATGTGCAGATAAATTTACATAACAAATTTATTGGATAAACAAGAAAATACTGATTATAATAAGGATATTCGTGTCAGTAAATGCGTGATCTAGTAACTCATGAATAATTTTTATGGAACTATCTATAAAAAAATAATATACATTTATACTATTGAACAACTCGTAGCCAGTAAAACAAGACAACAGGAGCGTTTCAGTTTTTACACAAACAATTAATAAAACTAATCTCTGAATGATAGTTATTGGTAAGGAAAAAATCATTCTCTTCTTAGTAAGACTCATCACCAAGTTAAATGCATTATTGGAATTTGCTTAGTATTATCAAGAGGGCATCGGTAGCCAGTACTGGTCTCAGTAAACTGGATGGAGGCTGTCAGGATACAAAGAGTGGATATTGTATTTACATGTAGATGGTCAAGGATACAGAATATATAATGTAAGCATTATTTGCAGTTATGATAGCAGAGGCCCTTACCAACAGAAATAGGGACTGCATTGACATATAGTATAGTAGTGTGGTTATTCCGCTATAAGACTCTGTGCTAGGTAGCGATGCTCGGCAGAATGTCTGAAGGTTGAGGCGACGGGGTCTCGACGTTCATGATTATTTGGTAAATAATATATATACATGTATAACCTACAAGTGGATACTATCGAGAGCGTGGGTGTGAAATTTTAGACATGGCTCAGTTTTTTTCAGAAATTGCCAGCTTCCGATGGTGACAACTCAACAATTAGTAATTTCTGACACATTCAAAGACCAGAGGAATTCATCTTAGTGGTGTTTAATAGGACGGCAGCAAATTACTCCTGTCATCTTCCCAATGGTGTTCTCCAATTCATTCACAGGTAGAAGCATAGCTTCCCCATATTTTGTTCTTGCCTGAAGGCACATTTTGTGTTCGGACATTTTATCTTCGCTGTCTCTCACAACGTCAACAAAACAGCCAACTACAACTGTAATTGGTTATCTTTACGATAATATTTAATTTTCTTCCTAATGATTTCTGAGGCAGTTTCTCTAATTTTTTCTGAAGTATCACTTTAACATACATAGTAGGCCCTGCATTTGGTAAACCAACTTATAGCATTTCACTTCATCAAGAAACTAATCTGGTTCGATAAATTCGCTGTCATTGGTCAAATACACACCTGTGTATTTCTCACCGACTTGTTCTTCGTCAGCTGTCCTAAAATGAATAATGATAGCTACTATGTTAGTATCTAGCTTGTTGAAAATATAATTAAACTGATATATACAGTCATTCTTCACTTCACTGCAATTTGGAGCAAACAAAGGAAAAAAGTAACATTAATTAACTGCCCTGGTGAACGACAAATTCACAGAGATGACGCTTTACCATTTATCTGAAAGTATAAGTTTAACCTCTATCTTCATTAGAGAGGACTTTAGCAGACTTAGATTTGGCTTCGCTGTCTTTATCCGCATCCACTTTTCTCTTTTGAGATTTCTTTTCCTGCTCGAGGTGTTTCTTCTGCACTGGGGTTACTTCTTTTTCAAGCATTATGATTTTCCCCATAATTATGACTAAAGTTGTAATAGAATGAGACAGTTTGCTTAGTTAGACAATTAATGTTAACAATGGAAAATATTTTTTTTTAATTTAATGCTAGACAAAAATTATTATATACGTCCAAAACATGCATTGTAAATATTTATCCAACTCACATTCAATTGCAGAAGTTGCAGCAACATTGCCGTCCATGTTAATTGCATTTCACCCAAATGTACATGTGTATTCACCTATTTACAAACAGCGAAAAATTCTGTATGATGTAGACTTCTGATTTGGGAAGTGGTTATATCATTTAAATGTGCTATCTGATACCCATGTGATCAGTTTAGAAACCTGGCAAAAAGTACACATAGTTCTACTTCAGAACAGCATTTTTGAGTTTCGACATGGGCCAAGACAATAATTTAGGTTGACCCTGCTGTATCTCAATCCGTTAGCATATAGCCAGGTCAATTTTCATGCTGTAAATTTCTCCAAAGCTTACCCTCTTGTTTTGGTACATTATTGTATTGAGGTAATTATAGAGAGCTTTTAAATGAGCTGTACTCATGCTCAGGGCAGATAATTTAGATTCCTTGAATACAAACTGCTAACAACAGCTTTGCCTAACAGTACCCTAGCAACGGTGTCTGCAATAACTATTTTGCAGCTTTGCACCTGAGGATAGTAAGCAGTCAGCATTGTTTCCTTAATAATGTTCAACGCCATTCATCAGCGTAGCTTTCAGCTTTTTGTAGCTGTCATTTGTTATAAACCAGTTAAACCAAAGCCATCGCACCATCTCGAGGTAGTCTCGGCAATCTCGTTGATTTTACAAATTTTAGACAGCGAAATTTTCTCACAAATTAATTAAGCAATTCTCTGTCCTTTTTCGACTAAATAGTCATTCTCTCTAAAATTAAACAGTACAATTTTGATGACTCCTTGATCATCAGAATCAATGACCCCGGCTCCGACATGAAGCCCGTATTTACTTGCTAAGCCAGACTTCGGTGCAATTCTGCCATAACAATTTGCTGGTAAACGTATTTGCAACCCTGTTGACATTGTTTTGTGACTCTTCGCAAGAACCAAGACACGCTCAGAGCTAGATAAATCCATTCTAGCTGAATACGTGCTACCAGGAGAGCGTGGTAATTTTGCATTCAAGAAGCTGTCTGCTCTCAACTATATAGCACAGCCTGATGGATTTTACCACAAAACTTTACATTTTTTTAACAGTTCCGATATTTCTGATCTCATTTCTTCTAAAGCTTTTGACTTTTAACGTACAAACAAGCTGACCCATCAGCTAAGGTAGATTGATAGATTTTAAGTTCACCCAGAAATTCATAAGTGGGAATGTAGAACTTCTTGGAGTGTATGTACGTCACAAATGTTTTGTTGCCGCCAGTAAAGTAGCTCAAGTCTTGGCTGTTAACAGGATTAGAGACCACATGCCACTAATCATTACCTTTAGTCACTTGATTCCAAGCTCCGAGCAACATCACCATCATCTTCATTGTTCGAATGGGAGGTCAGGTCAACACTAAAACAAGTTAATTTATAAAATATTTTGGAGTATCCTGCATCTAGGTTAGATTTCATACCATTTCAAACTTTGCTGTAACTACGTTATTATAATATTTACCTTTGGATTTCATCTACATCCGGCTCTTGTGACCTAGAGCTACCAGCAGCAGCAAGAGTCTTCTCAGATTTTGACTTCTTTGGTGATGTAGGCTTATGCTCTCCACAACGAGTCAGGGTATATTCTAACTAATCGCATAGTAAAGTATTTACAAATCATACTAAAAAGAATCGTCATCCTCATCTTAGCTGAAACAGGAGCTGGATTCTCCATTTGTTTGAGGTGGTACTTATCGCGTCTTCACTGATGACGACGTGGATGGTGGACTTTCCTTTAGTAGAGTTAGTACGGTAGGCGGACGTGAAATATCTATGAATGAAATGTCGTGAAACTCCTTGTTGCTTTGGGTGTTATTATAAGGCACTTGCCCTCTACATCACTTTTCACTCGGTTTGGGATGAGCAACTTCTCTTCTAATGGTTCTCTCTTTTGTTCTGTACAAAATTCCGTTAGCAGTCCTTCCCCATTTTTCGTATCTACCTCTTTGCACGATAAGACCTTAAACACAGTTCTACTCCAGAACTCTCCCAACCGATATAGCTTGCTTGTCATCCCCAAGTCTGTTACAGTACTTCCATTTTCCTGCAAGCAAAAAACACAGCTTTTGTAATAAATCGAGGAATCACAGCTGTCTACTTACTAAACATTTCTGAACTAATATACTTGAGTTATCTGCTCCTGGGTGAGAAAAGAGCTTCTATATTGCATGTTACATGTCTGTCCATGAAAGATTCAGGGATTATGCTTTAACTCTAACCACAATAAGGAGTGGATTTACCGTGATCACGCTGAGGAATTTAAGAAACAGCTTTATACCAAAAAATACTGTCGAAACAAGTCTATATTTTAATAGTTGGATAACTATGTTAATTACATGTGCGACGGTAGCACTACAGGACGCTTGACAATAATTTCTTGTGATCACAAACTAGGTTCACCTGCCCAGTAGTTAAATTATCAATATTCAATAGCTCAAATAGTTTCTCTCTAATTGATTGTTGTATGGAATTAATAATAATAAAATAAATCCATAAGGTTGTTTGACAATAGATCCACGATCCAAAAACACCTCTGCCTATGATGCTGAAATATTATATTGGTTCCCGTAGCCTGCAACGTTTGATCTTCAATTAGACTCTAGTGTCTGGTTGTTCCTCTCTAATATATTTAGTGACTGACCTGTGATTATCATAGCAATGCCGTACGCTGTGGCCCCCCCAACCTTTCAGTACCGCATATACAATATGTATTTGTTCAGTCCCAATATTTTCATGCGTTTGGGCGGACCTTTCCATTTATATTGTTATACATGTAGTAGCTACATGAATAAGTTTTTTTCTTCTGACCCCCATATACATACTATGTTAGTTTGCTTTCTGTTTTTCCTTCTGGCATTCCTGGCATCAATCAGAATACTGATACAGTCGGTGCCATTTAGCCTTTCACTAAGAGCTTGCTGGAAACCGAGTCTTGCCACCTACAGTACTATGTTCTCTCTCAGCCTCATTTTTTGTCAGTTTTGTCATTTTCTCAGAGACACGCTGCCCAGGATGCGAAAGCCTAACTATAAAATATAATACAAATTATAAGCTACAAAATTAATAACTACATGGCAAAACTTACAGTTTCAATCTTTCTGGTTGCATCTGAGTTTCTCAACAAAATATTTAATATACGACTGTAAATAGAATTGTTAACAAGCTCTATTTATTAGTCTTCTCTCCCTCTATCTGTCTCTGTGTGTCCCTCTCTGTGTCTCTGTCTCTGTCGCGTTGCCTCTTTTATACCACCCAGATTGGTATGTCATATAACTGCCAAACTGCGTGTACGATGCATCCAGCAGACCTGGGTATATCTAGATGGTACTAAGCTCCGTTTTTGTCTTGACTAAATCTATTTTTTTCTGTTTGAAACAGTATAATGTTGCTTGTAGCACGCTGGAATATTCTTACGATGTGTGCTGTGATACAAATGTGATGCCATACCCATTACATCATGATCTTAACCAACTCTAAGTTTTCTGTCTCAGACAGTAAAGTCAATGTTCTGTGCTGTTTGTACTACACCAGGATATTCTCACAATATATACACTGGCATACGAATTAAATAACTAATGTCATTTTTTGTGTGTGCTTTCTGTAGCACACCACAAACAAGTTCTGAGCAAATCAAAATAAATGTCAACCTACATGTATATTACCATACAATAATAGCTTCCTTCTCAAAACCGTAAGAGAATTAAAAATGAATCTCTCACCTGTTGAGTCATTGATAAACATGTTGATGCGCACTGATGGCACCATTTCCAAGAATACGAAAGGGGTAGCCAATCAGTTAGTCCATAGTATGTAATAAAATCGCACCTGGTTTAGGAGGGGCTTTCCGCAAGAACCCCTCCTGGTATCCTATCCAGCAGTATCATCTAACTTAGTGCCCATAACACAACACTTCACCTTACATGGGTGACATTCACTGAAAATATTAGGCTGGCTAAGGAATTCATGAGATAACTTTGTAAAATATGTATACTACATGTGCAGACATGTAGTGTCCCATCATATAAAATACCAGGTTTCAAAGCAGCTTTATCTATGTAATAATAATCAAAATCATGTATTTATAAAGCTATGCAATAATATTCAAAAGCATGTATTTATAAAGCTATGCAATAATATTTAAAAGCATGTATTTATAAAGGTATAATATGTGTTGTGTATTATCTATAACACCATACTAGTACAACACTAGTGCGTACTAGTACTAGTACAGGCAGTTGATGTTCTTGGGTGCAGGGCCTGCCTCACTCCAGTCCTCACTTATAAAATAGTCCATGTTGCTCTTTGGGTCTTTTATCCACTCCTCATCTGGCTGACTACTAAACCAGGACCTCCAAGCACTGCCAACATAGTTTGGTGGATGGGTTGTACCACCTCCAGTGTAGTAGCCTGGACCAGTACCATCATCATCAAAGTTTATCTCAGCTGTGCTGAGGGCAGCTGGGAAGAAGCATGTTGAAGTATGTTTGTTTTTACTTTAAAGGGGTTTGTCATGTTAATAACTTTAAGTCTTGAGGTAATATTATTTGTGTGGTCCTTTGGGTCGTAATTGGAGGTAATTATGAATGGTGGCATCTCCTTGGTGACTGGGTCTCTGTTTTTGGCCTCCACTGCACATGCATTGCCATCCATTGCTGTTCGCATCTGCTGGTCAATGACCCTCCATTGATCCTGGGTTACATCGTCTAGGACAAAGACTCTAGGCTCATCCCTTGAGTCTTTGGCCAGTGAGGAGAATATAAACATGTTGTCGTTTGATACAGTAATGGCCTGGTAGTTCCCCATACTGGCTGCCATGAGCTTAGCAAATGTGGATTTAAAACATTGTGGCTCCCCATAGAGGCATAAGGAATTGTTTCTAAAAGATTTGTTCACAACTATCTTCTTGAAGGTTGAGTGTATTTGTAAGAAGTTACCCACAGCCTCTCTGAGCGACATGGGATATGGGGCTGCCAGAGCCAGCATGAGAATCACCATGCACATATGAGGTGCCATTTCTGCCCCAAAGGCCACCTCAACCAGTGAACCATAGTATGGTCTTTCCATCTCTTCTAGGGCAGCAGTGAATGAGCTGTGGAGGTAGGCCCTCTTTGTGCTTAACAGGGCTTCTGCTCTTTCAATTGCACTCCCTATGTAGCTTGTACCTATGAGGCCTGTGTTCTTGTCATATGTCTGTTCCTGGAGGAGCCCCCTGGTCCTAAAGCTTAGCCCACCCAGATAGATCAGGTCGTCTTGCTCCAACTCAGGTGGGAATTGGACATCTTGCTGCCTGTAGAGGTAGCATCCTGTTTGCCTAAGGGCTTCTTGTGAGGCTGCGCTATGGATGGATATCAAGAGGTCCAGGGCCTGGTCTATTGTGGTACCTGCCATGGCAACAGCAGATTGGCCTTGTAGCTCATAATTATATGGGTACCGAACATCCACCATTCAGAAGTGTCCTAGTTGCCATGTAATACCCAATTCTGGAATGGGTGACTGCACGGTGGACCTCCCTTCCCCTGTTCCAGTCCCAGAACTCACTATTCTGGGGCTTTTTACCAACTGCATCTGTGCACATGCCAACAAAGATCTTAGCGTTCCTAATGATGGTAACTTTTGAGCTCTTGAAAAAAGCTTTTCCATAGCTGGTTGGTACCTGCTGTGCCAGGCCTGCCTAAGGTCGCAGCCCATGTCATCCCATGAGAGGCCATCTGATACCATAAGCTCCCCCAAGGTTTCAGGGATTGTTCTGGTACAGGCAGTAATTACTAGTACAACTAGTAATATAAATAAATACATGACAGCCACCTACAATGTGCAATAAAAACAAGTTAATTTTCTTCACAACTAGCCTATACACAACATCACTGTAATTACATGTATTATGCCCCTCTGTCAGTACTGCATGTAACCTCTACACCGTGAAAACTGAAATAATGGTTTATGTGATGGATGAGACAAAGGGGTCTATTCGAATTATGTGGCGCTACTTTTTCTTTTAAATACAATGCTAGTGGGTTCTGACAGGAGGTCTGAGTGGTCAATGATAGGCAGGACACCCAAGATATCTAATATGTCCACCGGACAAGCATTGCACATAAACACATGAACAATGTAAATCAATTAAGGTTATAGATGTACTACTATCCCAAATTTAAATATCTGCCAATTAATCTAGAATTACTTCTATTCAAGTCTGTATCGAGGTAATTATATTTCAACTAATATTCAATGAGGTTTTATGCCACAATAATTGCCTATTTATATCTTCATTTATGACTAATAAGTCAATACTATTTTCCCAATTTTACCGCTTTATTGTACTCACTCAGAATTCATTGCGTTGGTATAAGTTGAAGTTATATTTAATAAATCACATCATGAAATATTCTATTGAGCAGGATAGCAGTTATTTCTTAACTTCAAGCAAAATCCTACTTTTAAATATTATATCAAGTTGGCATGAAATTACATATTAATGCCAGTAGATAACAAACCTTATACCGAGTAGATAATTACCCTATACCGAGTAGATAACTACCTTATACCGACGGTACAACAAAAGAATATCAACTCAATAAAAATATCATGATATAATATTTATAAGAGAATGCAAAGCAGTAGCAGCTTTCATTAGGAGCATGTGTCATTTATAATTTCATTGGCTAGCTCAGGGAAACACGTGCCTACGTATCAGTATATACAAGTATAAGAATGTTAGTAATGTTAGTCATATATGCAGTCTTTACACCTCCTCATCTAGAACAACGAATTGGGTCTGTTCTGGAAGAAAAGGGCCAAGTAGCTGTCATGGTAGTCCTGTAGCAGCCTGTATCGGTACATGCTGGCGTGGCCCTGAAAAGGGCCTTTGGAGTTTGGTCATTATTCCTGTAGTAGCAGCAAGACGGGATATCCATGATCAGCACATCAAAGGGGTCCATTGTCTGTGAACCTAATCCCGCGAAATAATATATGGTATATGCATAACGTATAATAACCGGACTGAGATACAGTTCCATAATCCGTACTAATTGTCTGTACGCATGAAGATAAATGGGGTGACCTCTCAGAATACCTTGCTGTCGTCAGGTTCACATAAAGGCTGTATCTGGAAGTACTTGACGATGAATATGATAAGATTGGTAGGCATAACTAAATCGTAAGGTCACTTTCCCCGTTCGACACGTGACGTCGTGTCTATTGGTCAATGTTCGTACACTGTGTTCCCTTCACTAGCTCAGCCAATGTCTATTTAAAGCCGAATCCATCCAAAAGCTCCCGACAATTGCTACCACTTTACCATAAACCTAGATAACATAAAGAAAGTAAGTTACTTCAAATAGATTATACAGCTACACCACCATGTACTAGAAATCGTACCTTTTTTAGGGGGAATTCATTTAGATATCAATGCCCCTCCATTGTGGCACTGTTGAGAGCAAGATAGTCCAGGGTGATAGTTGTCCTCCTGTTGTCCAACGTCTAACCGACGATCTTCAGAACAGGGACTCCCGACTACATCAGGGGCATCATCATCCTCAGCACTGGGGCAAAAGTCCGAGCTTCGAAATATACATTCATGAAGGGAAAACAATAGTTCCAATTGGTAGTAGACTGACTATCAATGAAGATAACACCACTTTCGAAAATACGAAAGCAAGCACCCCTCCTGGTATCCTATCCAGCAGTGTCATCTAACATAGTGCCCATAACACAAAGTTTCACCTTACATGGGAGTGAGCTGTACTCCCCTGTCTTCAGTCAGCTACCAACCACCTTGCTGCAAACTAATGTACAATCATGGGGCCATTGAAAACAATTAATTTTGAATTAGACCAATTTTGAAAATATTACATCACATTGAGCTATATTACAAGAAATGTTTGACAATCTGAATAAAGGGTTATGCACTCTACATAATTTGGATTAGGCACTCTAATCAGACTCGTTACAATTCATTGTGCTATCAACACTCCGATTGGTGCTTCTACTACTGTAATTACAATCTCAAAATCTGAATCTCTAGGCATTAGAACTTTCAGGTTTTACAATTAATAAAATATTTCTACTCACCATTACTTATTTTGAGAATTTACAATCAATAAAATATTATACTCACCAACTATATATCTATTACCTGGGTCTATGATTTATCTGTTCTCGTTCCCTTATGAATAAAGTTAAAGGGTCCGGATTATTTTGGAACTTAATAAACTCCACAAGGTTTTCCCAAGTTTCCCTGGGTTGTCTCAAGTCTCTAAAGGGCCTATATTGAAACCACCTGGACGGAGGACCGTTCAAGCGTTCCCGAACCTCTTCTGCCCACTTGGTCAATAAAAGTTGGTCCTCATTACTAATCGGTGGCCGCTGAACTGCTGGGACATCATAGGTCATGGCGTCGCGTCTGCCTTCGCCCTTCTTGGTCTTTGCCTCCGAGGTTCCAGAGATGCCGGATTATCCTGTTATCTCATCCTCATGGGCACCACTTCTCTCGTGGGCAAGTTCACTGCCTTCTGTCGAACCTCAAACTCAGAAATTGAAGTTTTTTAAATGCACTCAGCTGGCACAACTTACCCCATTGTCGGTGTAAGTTGTGCCATGATAAAACGATCATTTAAAATTGCAAGTTTGCATACAAGCAGTTCTCAACAATAATGGAGACTATACTTTTCATTTTTGCATAGCTACAAAAATATATTAACATTACCATGTCAAAATATAACCATATAGCATGCCAGTTGCACTGCATGTAGTTGATGCATCATTTGCTAAATTTTTCACTCAATTGGGAAGGCCATGGAAGCAGTTAGCTAGAGCCACAATGTGTTCTGCTAGCATGATACTCCTGTTCATCGCTGAAGACAGTGTGCAGGGCCAAAGTGAACGACGGGTCAAAATGAATGACGGGCCAAAGTCATTCTATTTATACCACATTTCTCAGCGGCAGCTCTAATGCTGATCTTTTTTTGTTTAACAAGGCAATCTGCTTGAGACCACTGCTCTTCTGTTATATAGCCTATTTTTTTTTGTACTCTCGCTATTGCATGGCATTTTGCTCAAGCTAAAAACAATGCATGTTTCCGGTTTAATATGGTTAGTGACAGTCACTACTCACACTGATAATTTCATTTTGAATTTTTCTTTAAATTTATTTAAAACGTAAAACAATACATTATTGTATATATTTTATTAAAGAAGTGCTTAAAACCACAAATTAAAAACTTAGTTTAAATGCTGAACAAATTTTAGTACATGGGGTAAGCTGTGCCATAGCACAACTTAACCCATGACCCTTGCACAACTTGCCCCAAATGATGCTTTAAAAAAAATTTGACAGAAAGAAAGACAATTTTTTTCTGATTATAATAATTCAGAACTAAAAATGACCACTATCTACATGTATGTACCAAATCATGTGCTGATGCCAAGTATTACATACCAGTTGGTATGTAGATTCAAGTCTAAACTTGGGGTTTGAAATTTACTTTTGATTGGAAATTCAGTGAATATCCAATAGCTGCTTGCCATGTGGATGAACACTTTAGATTTCCAGGCAAGATGGCTGATACTCTTTATTTGTTGCATGTAAATGAGAACAACTCACTAACATGTAATTATAGGGTCTAAAGGGCACTGGCACAACTTACCACATGGCCCAACTTACCCTACCTTCCCCTACACTGGCATATGAATTAAATAATTAAATAACAAAGAGTGGATATTGTATTTAGATGGTCAAGGACACAGAATACATAATGTAAGCATTGTTTGCAGTTATGATAGCAGAGGTCCTTACCAACAGAAATAAGGTGACTGTATCGACATGTAGTACAGGAGTGTGGTTATTCTGCCATAAGACTCTGGGGTTGGGTAGAGTTGCTCTACAGAATGTCTGAAGGTTGAGGCGACGGGGTCTCGCCGTTCACGGTTATTTGATTAACATATACAGTATATAACCTACATGTGGATACTATTGAGTGCGTTCCATCAGGGAGTTCGAAGGGTTTGATTAGGCTACTATTCACCCAAAAAAGAGAGACACCAATGATGCCAAAGAGAAAACAGCTCTACTATTATAATAAAGCGGGTCAGCCAGACAAGCACTAAACAAAGACAATAGACAAATTTACCTGTAAATATATATTTAACCCAGATTAATAATTTAAGCAGCCATTTCTATCTATCAATTTACATATTTCTGCATGATACTGTTAATACAACCAATTACTTCATATCAATGATTCATTTCTGCTGCATCTACAACGTACATGGTCATTTTTCGCTATTCTTCCCAGTTTAATGAAGTGAACTTTAATTCATTATTATCACGTCAATATTACTATTGATGGCCAACAAGGTCAATATATCCCACTTTTACTTTTTAATCATCCAAATATATTTTGTAATTCTGTAATACTAATACATCTACATAACATGGCATAATATAATCCAAGATCCTGATAGTTACAAATTATATAAACATTACTCATATAATACTTTTTTACTTTTTACCAATTTCTCCAATCACAATCCTAAGTTGGTGTTTTCTGTACATATTAAGTAGTTGACATAATAGCTGAAGTTTTGAGTTGAATATATCGGCATCAGGGGGTTGATACAATAAGGTCTCGTGAAGTTAAGCGCATAGTACATATTATATGGGTGTGGAATTTTAGACATGGCTCAGTTTTTCAGAAGTTGCCAGCTTCAGATGGTGACAACTCAACAATTTAGTAATTTCTGACACGTTCAAAGGCCAGAGAAATTCACTTTAGTGGTGTTTAATAGCACCGCAGCAAATTACTCCTGCCATCTTCCCAATGGTGTTCTCCAATTCATTCACAGGTAGAAGCATGGCTTCTCCATATTCTGTTCTTGCCTCAACGCACATTTTGTATTTGCACATTTTATCTTTTACTGTCTCTCACAACTTCAACAAAACAGCCAACTACAAGTAGTGGTATTGGCTATCTTTACGATAATATTTAATTTTCTTCCTAATGATTCTTGAGGCAGTTTATCTAATTTTCTATAAAATTTCACTTTAACGTACAGAGTAGGCCTTGCATTTGGTAAACTCAACTTATAGCATTTCACTTCACCAAGAAACTTATCTGGTTCCATATAGATCAGTTTTTCTATTCTCATTGACGTAAGCGGATTTTCTTTCAATAAATTCACTGTCACTAGTCAAATGCACAACTGTGTATTTCTCACCAACTTGTTCTTCGTCAGGTGTCCTAAAATGAATAATGATAGCTACTATGTTAGTATCTAGCTTGTTGAAAATATAATTAAACTGATATATACATGTACAGTCATTCTTCACTTCACTGCAATTTGGAACAAACAAAGGAAAAAGTATCCTGTTAATCAACTGCCCTGGTGAACGGCAAATTGACAGAGATGAAGCTTTACCATATCTGAAAGTATAAGTTTAGAGAGGGCTTTAGCTGACTTAGATTTGGCTTCGCTGTCTTTATCCGCATCCACTTTTCTCTTTTGAGGAGATTTCTTTTCCTGCTCGACATGTTTCTTCTGCACCAACTATATACTTTACATGCATACGTGTAGTGCATACTACACGTACATAATTATTAAATACATACACCAGGTTACAATGTACAGTGTTATGGTCAACTGACTGAATAGACCTACTATGTAGTTTACATGTATCTATGGTCTGGATGTAATACCATGCACATGTATGTATTGTATGCAGTTAATCTTGAAGGCGGGGTAAATGATAAATGATCATATCGCCTAGCTGTACAAGGTAGCCTGGTATTAGAGTATAAGTATTAAATACTTATACGCTAACAGTCCTTATACGTAACAGCAAACATAAGCCTCTGTGTAAGGTATGTGATATCTGTTTAAAACGCAATTATCCATATTTTTATTCAAGGAAGCTACACAAGGAAATGACAGGCAGAAATAGAATTTGATTAACGTTGGCTAACAGTCAATTCAAGCGAGATAATATAAACATTCAAATATGTAGTACGTGACAATAAGTCTTTGTAACATATGTACAGCAATATTCTGTTTATGCACCATTATATACAGTATTAAATATGCCGTACTTGAAACGTCTGGGTTGTATTGAGCTTTGTATTATAGAGATGCTATATTTTATGTTATTACGGAGTGGCATATAATGCTACTTTCCTTACAGTAATGCTACGTTTAATATTAATAATAAAAATGTAGCATCGTGCTAGAACACAATGCTACAAACCGACCGAAAAACTTTTTATAGCCGTGCTACATTTCATAGCCGTGCTACATTTCATAGCCGTGCTACATTTCATAGCCGTGCTACATTTCATAGCCGTGCTACATTTCATAGCCGTGCTACATTTTATAGCCGTGCTACATTTCATAGCCGTGCTACATTTCATAGCCGTGCTACATTTTATAGCCGTGCTACATTTCATAGCCGTGCTACATTTCATAGCCGTGCTACATTTCATAGCCGTGCTACATTTCATAGCCGTGCTACATTTCATAGCCGTGCTACATTTCATAGCCGTGATACATTTCATAGCCGTGATACATTTCATAGCCGTGCTACATTTCATAGCCGTGCTACATTTCATAGCCGTGCTACATTTCATAGCCGTGCTACATTTCATAGCCGTGATACATTTCATAGCCGTGATACATTTCATAGCCGTGATACATTTCATAGCCGTGATACATTTCATAGCCGTGCTACATTTCATAGCTGTGCAACATTTCATAGCCGTGATTTTAGGATGCTATTTCCAACCGGTATCTTTTGGTACTGCATACTATACTACTCTGAGGCGTTAAAGGTAAATTAAGAACGTGCATAGGTCGAGCCGGTACCTGAAAAGAGTTTAAAGCTGCTACCCTAGGCTGAACATCAGCAGATATACCTTTAAATGAATTGCATTTTGTACCGACTGTACATTAACTCTTTAATTCTTAATATCAGGGACAATGGAACCCAGCTCAACTGTAACTGCCCTCCTAGATTGGTGAGGTAATGAGTGTATGTTTAGTCTTTTATTCCCAATTAACACTGTGAAAATACACTCCATTCGTCATCCTCATCTTAGCTGAAGCAGGAACTGGATTCCCCATTTTTTGGAGGTGGTACTTATTGCGTCTTCTCTGATGACGATGTGGATGGTGGACTTTCTTTTAGTAGAGTTAGTACGATAGGTGGACGTGAAACATCTATGAATGAAATGTCGTGAAACTCCTCGTCGCTTTGGGTCTTATTATTAGGCACTCGTCCTCTACATCACTTTTCACCCAGTTTGGGATGAACAACTTCCCTTCTAATGGCTCTCTCTTATGTTCCGTACAAAATTCCGTTAGCAGTCCTTCCCCATTTTTCGTATCAACTTCTTTGCACGGTACTTAAACACAGTGGTACTCTCAAACTCCCTGTGGTGGGATACGCTGATTTGTGTATATCAGACCGCTTGGAATAACAATTCGATATCAAGGACACAGGGTTAGCACCAATCACAGGTCCCACAACATGACATTGTGTACACCCAGTGATTAGTGTCAATAACCTATGTCATCAGCACATTCGCAGCGAGGTGCAGAGATATCAACTTGGATGTTGGGTTGACCTTTTGGGTCATCCCTACTTCCATTATGACATCCAAAAGTATTATAACACTAATTTTAGCCACTGATATACTTGTAAATAATCTTGATCTGATTGGTTTACCATAATACACTTAGCACATGTAGTGAATAAGGATCATAGCACACGTCTAACTAATTAGCATATTTTGTCATCTATCCCTACTACTACTACTTGATAATTCAGGTTCCATGTACACGTAACATACAATGAGATAGTTAGCAACTCTAGACTCTTCACGACTGCTTTGTTTCCATTTACATGTACTTGTGATAGCAAATTATTCATTACCTAACTTATTATTACATGTATATAACAGATATCTCTGATTGACTATCAACTAAACCCTGCAATCTAAATTCAAATAGCGTGTATTAATGTCTGAGTTATTATGTTCCTTAAATTACATTCATAACCAAACGTGAGATTCAAAGTTCAAGACCCAACATCACGTGGCTAACGATGCTAGAGGCGTTGGAGTATGGTCTAGTCAGTTACCCGTTTATAATTTGGAGGATACAACTATATCTAGGCTCGACCAATGGTCTGAGACGGTTCGCCCAATGGTTCTTGGCCAATCTGTTAACGTGAAAGTTCACTCTAGTGTAGATCGGATTGCTGGCAAATGGCTTAATGCTTCTTCTAATGATTCTGTTTTGGATTTACCGTCTCCTGATTTGAGACGTTGGGTTTTTGTACATATGATTCATAAGCCTAATATTGTTGATTTGAATGCATCAACTGCTGATTTTCGTAAGGCTATGGTTGATTATGCTAGACGTATGATCAAGTTTGACCAGTGGTTGAACTCTGTTATTTATAAGTCTAACCCAATGTATGCGTTTTATGCATCTATGATAGAAGATGATTCCAAATTACAGTTGTTTTAATATACTTCATTGCACACAGGTTTTGGTATTCCATTTTGTCTCGGATATTTTATTGCATCATGCTTATTCATCATTTTATTATTATATATATTATACAATAAAGATTAATATTCAAGACTTTCATCACTATATAAGTTAATGTTAACCGGACTGCCTGGTGGTGTGAACAGTCTACGCCTGGCTCTCATTGGTCTCTCCTCTCTTCTCTCTCTCCTCCTCTCTGCCTCTTCTTCTCTCCTCTGTCTCTCCCTCTCCCTGATCATTAGTGCTCTTCTGTCTAGCTCCTCCTGAAATTCCCTCCCTGCTTGGTGTATCCTGTTCTCCAGCTCCTCCTCTGCTCTGTTCCATTCTCTGTTCATTATCAGTAATCCTGGTGCCATCTCCAGTTCTGGACTCTCCGGCCTGGAAGGTATTTTAACCAGTGGTTTAACAGTTAATGTTGGTTTGTTTGTTTCAATATATATGTCATAACAGTTTATGCTTAGTTTTACCTTGAGCATTTCTATTTCTTCTTTTGATTTTCTGCTCTTTCCTTTTCCTTTTCCCGTCAGCAGGTCATTATCTGTCAGGAACTTGATGCTATGTATTTTATTATTCCATTTGCTGCTTGTTACCATTCCACAGTACTGGAGCCATACATGTTTTTCTTCTTTTTCACACCACAGATCAATAAGTTGTTCACTGAATGTTTTGTTTAGGGCAAGCCATTTCACTTCCTCGTCATCCTTTCCTAGTATTGCTGCCACCAGTCCTATGCCGTCCCAGGGTACGTTTCCGTATACCACTTCTTGTACACTGTACAAGCCTCCTAGATCTAGGTCCTTCATCCATGTTAATTGTCCTACAAAATGTATGCAGTTTAGTGCAGTAGATTTGCAGTATCAATGCAGTAACTATGCAGTATTCCATGCAGTATTTCTATGCAGTTTTACTGTGTTTAACAGTAGTAATCTATAAATAGCTCACCTTTTTCAAACGTTCTTTCTGGAAGGTTCTCTTTTCCTCTCCTGTTTGTCGCCTCTCTTTTCTCCCACTCTTTCCAGATTCTCCTTCTGTAGGCCTCTTCTTTAGCAGATCTGTATTCTGTTAGTTTCCGTTGTTTTAAAGGGGTATCAGTGTCGGTAGCGTCATTGGCTCTTCTGTTGGTGTTGTTGTTGCCACTTGTTCTTGCTTCTCGTTCCCTTTCTGAAGTCTCGACAGCCTCAAGGCATTCCACATCACTATCAGTGTCAGTGTGGCGGTCCAAATCAGTAATGTACACCCCGCAGTATGTCCGTTTAGCCATCTTCGATTTCTTTGATATAGTCTACGGATAAACGATCTGTTATTTGTTGTCTCCTCTTCCTCTTCTACTATTCTCATATACTCCATGCAGTGTACTGCAGTATAGTTAGATCTTTATGGACCAGCTGGTACCGGCAAGTCAACTCTCTCAAGATTTATGACCCAACATCACGTGGCTAATGATGCTAAAGGAGTTGGAGTATGGTCTAGTCAGCTGCCTGTATATAATTTAGAAGATACTACTATTGCTCGACTCGATCAATGGTCTGAAACTGTTCGTCCTATGGTACTTGGCCAGTCAGTTAATGTTAAAGTTCATTCTGCTGTTGATAAGATTTCTGGTAAATGGCTAATTGCTTCTTCTAATGATTCTGTTTTAGATTTACCTTCTCCTGATTTAAGACGTTGGGTTTTTGTACATATGCTTCATAAGCCTAATGTTGTTGATTTAAATGCTTCTGCTGGTGATTTTCGTAAGGCTATGGTTGATTATGCAAGACGTATGATCAAATTTGATAAATGGACTAGTTCTGTTATTTACAAGTCTAACCCAATGTATGCTTTTTATGCTTCTATGATAGAGGATGATTCCAAATTACAGTTGTTTTGATATACTTCATTGCACACAGGTTTTGGTATTTTATTTTGTCATGGATATTTTATTGCATCATGCTTATGCATTCTTTTATTATAATATATAATATACAATAAAGATTAATATTCAAGACTCTCATCACTATATGGATTAATGTTTGTTGGACTGGCTGGTGGTGTAAATAGTCGTCGCCTAGCTCTCATTGGTCTCGTCTCCCTTCTCTGTCTCCTCCTCTCTGCTTCTTCTTCTCTCCTTTGTGCTTCCCTCTCTCTGATCAGTATTGCTCTTCTGTCTAGCTCCTCCTGGAATTCCCTCCCTGTCAGGAGTATTCTCTCCTCCAGCTCCTCTTCTGCTCTGTTCCAGTCCCTGTTCATAACTAGTAGTCCTGGTGCCATCTCCAGTTCTGGACTCTCCGGCCTAGAAGGTGTTTTAACAAACGGTTTTACAATCACTGTTGGTTTATCTGTTTCAATATAAATGTCAATATAGTCAATGCTTAATTTTACCTTAAGCATCTCTATTTCCTCTTTTGACCTCCTTTTTGTTTTTCCTTTTCCACTTAGCAGCTCATTATCAGTCAGGAATTTTATACTGTGGATCTTGTTGTTCCATTTACTACTTGTGACCATCCCACAATATTGCAGCCATACGTGTTTCTCTTCTCTTTCACACCACAGGTCCACCAACTGTTCGCTGAAGGTTTTATTTAATGCCAGCCATTTTAGTTCTTCATCCTCTTTTCCTAATATCCCTGCAACAAGTCCTATTCCATCCCAAGGTACATTGCCATATACCACCTCCTGCACACTGTATAGTTCTCCAACTTCCAGGTCTTTCATCCATGTTAATTCTCCTGTAATATTATATGCAGTCTAATGCAGTAAGTCTGCAGTATTCATGCAGCACCAATGCAGTAGTCTATGCAGTAAATCCATGCAGTATTTTTCTAGTTATATGTTGTATACTATTAATAACTCACCTTTTTGGAATGTTCTTTCTGCCAAGTTTTCTTTTTCTCTCCTTGTGGAGGCCTCTTTTTTCTCCCAGTCTTTCCATATTTTACGTCTATATGCCTCTTCTTTACTGCTTCTGTAGTCAGTTAGTTTCCTTTGTTTCATAGCGGGATCATGGTCGGCAGCGTCACTACTTCCTCCTTTCTTGTTTCTTATATAGTAGTCTACCCACAATCCCTGGCCGACCGCGTCGCGGGGTGAGACTCACCAGGCCAGGGATTGTGGGTAGACTACTATATAAGAGTACACTGCATGGGAATACTGCATTAAGGACTGCACTGCTGCTGCATAAAGATCTAACTATACTGCAGTACACTGCATGGAGTATATGAGAATAGTAGAAGAGGAAGAGGAGACAACAAATAATTTTAGCTGGTTTACTGCATGGGTTTACTGCATTGGAAACTGCACCATGGCAAAACTTACAGTTTCAGTCTTTCTGTCCAATATTTTATTCTGGTTATATATACAGATAATTGTGTTTAGTCGCTATCTATATTGTCAGCATGTGTTACTCCCCATGTGTATAAGGCAGCAGTTTCCATTGGTACGTTGGCTTGTATGTCCTCTCCTGGTCTTCGTCCTTTGAACTCGTATTCGTATTTCATTGTCATTGTGTATGAGAATTTTGTCGCTACTCCTGTCGATTTTGGTAGTGCTTTTACTTTTAGATAGAAGACCTTGTTTAGGTCTTTGTGGTATAGGAATTCTTCTCCTGGATGGTTTTTGTCGTGTTGTCTTACTGGATTTGTTATTATCTCTGCTTGTCCTTCATTGAGTTGTGCATTGAATGGATGGTAGTAATGGAAGTGTCCTCTTTGTGGCCTTCTCCATCTTAGGTCAAAGAGGTTAAAGTCTCCTCCCATGTTGGCCGAGTCTAGATCTGTGTAGTTTCTTGCTCCTTGAGCTATTCCTGCTCTTCCTGGTGTTTCTATTATTGGTCCTTCTACTTCTATCTTTATTATTAAAAGCCTAACTATAAAATATAATACATATTATAAGCTACAAAATTAATAACTACATGGCAAAACTTACAGTTTCAGTCTTTCTGGTTGCTCTGCGTTTCTTAACAAAATTATATAAAATGTTTACTGTAAAACTGTAAAATAGATGTTAGCAAGCTCTATGTAGAAGTCTTATCTCCCTCTATCCGTCTCTCTCACTCTCTGTGTCTGTCTCTATCTCATTGCCTCTTTTATACCAGCCAGATTGGTATGTCATATAACTGTCAAACTGCATGCATGATGTATCCAACAGACCTGGGTATATCTAGAGGTACTAACCTCCGTTTTTTGTTTCTGATGCCATACTCATGACGCCATACTGGGTCTATGTTGCTTGTAGCACACTGGAATATTCTCACTATATGTGCTGTTATATGAATACATGTCATACCCATCACATCATACTTGATCTTAACCAATTCTGTCTCAAACAGTAAAGCCAATGTTCTGTGCTGCTTGTACTGCACCAGGATATTCTCACGATAATTAAATAATTAAATAACTAATGTCATATTTTTTGTGTGTGCTTTCTGTAGCACACCACAAACAAGTTCAGAGCAAACCATAATTGACATCAACTTATATTGCCATATAACTTCATAAAATAACTTTATAAATAATATGTATACTACATGTATATGCATGTAAAATCCCATCATATAAAATAGTGCTATGCTTTACTAAATTTCAACATGTATTTATAAAGCTATAATATTCAAAACCATGTATTTAAAAAGCTATGCAATAATATTCAAAAGCATGTATTTATAAAGCGATAAATGGTGTTGTGTATTTATAACACTATATCAGTACAACACTAGTGTGTCAGAGGGTAGTCATATAGATAAATACATGACACTCCACTAACTGATATAGCTTGCTTGTCATTCCCAAGTCTGTTATTTTCATTTTCCTGCAAGCAAAAAACACCGCAGTGTTAAGAAATCGAGGAATCACAGCTGTCTACTCACTAAACATTTCCAAACTAATATGCTTGAGTTATCTGCTCCTGGGTGAGAAAACAGCTAATGTGTTGCATGTTGCGTGTCTGTCTATGAAAGATTCAGGGATTTTGCTTTAACTCTAACCACAATAGGAGGCGGATTTACTGTGATGACGCTGAGGGATTTTAGAAACAGCATTATACCAAAAATACTGTCGAGCAAAACAAGGGATATCTATATTCTGATAGTTGGATAACTATGTTAATTATAGGGTGTATAATATGTGCAAGTGTATGTAGAAGCAAGTGTATGTGTATGCAAGTGTATGTGCGTATGAGTAATATACGTATGTGCAAGTGTATGTGCATGTGTTTATATAGGGGTCTACGTGTGCAATGGTAGCACTACAGGACGCTTGCCAATAATTGCCTGTGATGACAAACTGGCTTCACCTGCCCAGTATTTAAATTATCAATATTCATAGCTCAAATAATTTCTTTCTAATTGATTATGGTATTTAATTAATAATAATAAAATAAGTCCATAACATTGTTAAATTCACAATAAATCCGCGATCCAAAAACAATTGTTGCCAGTATAAACTTTTATAACTCGGACGCATTCACTTACAACAGTAGCTTTCTTGAGGCCATGCAAGTATATGCAAAGAAAATTTCAATGTTTACAGCATGGAAAGACAGTGCTATATTCAACTCAATTCCTTTTGTTGCATTTTATACTGATTTAATGGTAAATAAGCAGAAACAACAGCGCCATAAATTGTAAACAAATATTTTATAATAAAGCATGACATGTGTAATGTATTGGTGTTTGTGTGCACTGGCAAATCATCATGTCTATGTCAGCATAACATGAATCAACAGTTTTACAACCTAATGCAGAAATATTTCTTTGTTACATAGTGCAATACTGAAATATCTATTTCCAGTTGTTTTGCTTTGTATGAGTCTACCTCATCACATGAGGACTTTGTTGACAAAAGCGACAGCAGAAAAGAAGTACTAAGTCACAAGCAGCCAAGCCGGAGAAGGGAAAAGCTAGAGAATGTTTTAGATGTAAAAGAGTGAGCAGCATCTTAGTAGCAGCAGTCAATGTCCAGCTTTGGACCAAAGATGTAACACTTGTCTCAAAAAAAGACATTTTGCGGGAGCAAGGTTTTGCAAATCGAAAGCTGGGAAGTCAGTATCAGCAATCAACAAGGCAGAGAACTGTGATGATACGAATCTATTCACTGTTCAACATGTGAGGAGCAAGATGCCAAGATGCAACATCAACATATCTGGTGAGCCTGTTCCATTCATACCAGATACAGGAGCATGCAGCAATGTCAGATGTTGATTGGTACAACAAGCTGAAGTTGGAACTTTGAAACCAGTCATGGCTATGGTAGTAAAAGTAAATTAGATTTACGTGGTTCATTCAGTGCTAATGTGCAGCGTGGAGATAAACATGCGCATGCTGTTTTCTTTGTTTACAATGGTGTGGCAAAATGTTGGTTATCACACGAGACAGCTGCTAAGCTGCGTTTAGTTTCCTATAGTGATAATGTAATGTGTAGTGTTTTGCCTGAAACTTCTGATGACATTATTAAAAGATTTTCTAGTTTTTCAAGGCTTAGGTAAGCTGGTAGGATATAAGGTCAAATTCCACAGACCCTACAGTAGAGCCAGTGGTTCAACCTTTCAGGAGGGCCCCTTTTGTAATTAGGGATAGTTTACGTAGGAAGTCAGAATCTATGGTGGGTGATTGTGTCATAGAGCAGGTTGTAGATATCCCGTCCCAGTGGAGCAGTCCTCTGGTGTGTGTGCCCAAGGACAATGGTGATATCAGGGTTACTGTTGACATGCGCCAGGCAAATAAGGCCATTACACGTGAACGCCACCTCATCCCCAAAACCAAAGAGATGTTGGCTAATTTAGAGGGAGGAAAGGTTTTCTCCCGTCTGGACATGAACCAGGGTTTAATCAGGTCGAGTTGGATGAGGAATCGCGTGATATTACCACTTTCTCTACTCCATTTGGCCTGTACCATTACAAGCGCCTTACCATGGGTGTAAATGCTAGTCTTGACTGTTTTCAGTACATTGTACAGCAAGCTCTTTCTGGTCTTGAGGGTGTAGAAAACATAGCAGGTGTTTTTCTGCAAGCTAGCACTGTAGAAGAACATGACCTTAGATTGAAGGCTTTGCTTGAGAGGCTCAGAGATGGTGGTATAACCTTGAATGCCAGGAAATGTCAGTTTCGCTGCAGATCGGTTAAGTTTCTGGGATTTATTGTGTCGGACAAGGGTATATCTGCCGATCCCGAGAAAGTGAAGACGATAGTAAATTTCAAAGCACCACAGAACGCAACTGAGTGTAGGAGTTTTATAGGTCTTGTAAATTTTGTTGGTCGTTTTATTCCTGAACTTGCTACTGTTTCAGAGCCTATCAGAAGGTTGATGCATAACAATGCAGAAGACGTCTTCTGCTGGGCTTGTGCGCAACAGGAGGCCTTTGATAGAATAAAACATCTGATGAGTAACACCGACATGTTGGCTCATTATGATCTGAACACTAAAACCAGACTCATTGCCGATGCATCTCTATTTGGGTTAGGAGCAGTTCTTCTTCAGACACAGCGTGGTGTTGATTGTGTGATAGCCTATGGTCACCGATCACTGTCTGATATTGAGAAGTGCTACAGTCAGACGGAGAGAGAAGCACTTTCGCTAGTATGGGCTTGTGAGCACTTCATGTTGTACTTGTTGGGTACAGAGTTTGAGCTGGTTACTGATCACAAAGCACTGCAGTTCATTTTCAACAATCCTCGGTCTAAGCCGGTACTTAGGATAGAACGGTGGGTACTGAGACTGCAGTCTTTCAGGCTCAATGTTGTATATCAGAGCGGCAAATCCAACATAGCGGATCCATTATCCAGGATGGTTGAGAGTGTTGCTATTTCTCCTTTGATAGCCACTGTTGTTGGTGAACGCTTTGTAGAGCATACAGCTCGTGAACCTGTGCCTAGAGCTATGACATGGGAGGAAATTGCTGATGAGTTCAGGCAATGTGAAGCAATCATGGTTGTCGTACAGGCTATTCACAACAATGATTTTGGGAATTGTCTACTCTCGCACAAAAGTGTGTCTCCTGAGCTTAGCGAGGTTTAGGGTGTGCTAATTAGAGGTAATAGGATTGTTATACCTAGGAGTCTGAGAGATAAGGTTGTTGAACTTGCTCATGAAGGCCATCAGGGCATAGTTAAGACGAATCAGAGACTACGAACTAGGGTGTCGTGGCCAAATATTGACAAGCAGGCTGAAAGCTATTGTAGAAGTTGTGTTGAGTGCATGACTGTTTCTCAACCAGATCCACCACTGACAGTGACTATGACGAAGTTTCCAGATCAACCGTGGTCATACCTCAGTTCAGACATTCTAGGTCCGTTACCCGATGGTCGGTCAATTACTGTTCTTGTTGACTACTACAGCCGCTACTTCGAGTGTGCATTCCTTGGTTCCACTAAATCTGAGAAGGTGATCGAGTTTCTTGATACTGTGTTTGCTAGATTCGGTTATTGTGAGACACTGAGAACCGATAACGGCCCTCAAATTGCAAGTTTGCATACAAACAGTTCTCAACAATAATGGAGACTATACTTTTCATTTTTCCATAACTACAAAAATATATTAACATTACCATGTCAAAATATAACCATATAGCATGCCAGTTGCACTGCATGTAGTTGATGCATCATTTGCTAAATTTTTCACTCAATTGGGAAGGCCCTGGAAGCAGTTAGCTAGAGCCACAATGTGTTCTGCTAGCATGAGACTCTTGTTCATCGCTGAAGACAGTGTGCAGGGCCAAAGTGAATGACGGGCCAAAGTGAATGACAGGCCAAAGTCATTCTATTTATACCACATTTCTCGGCGGCAGCTCTAATGCTGATATTTTTTTGTTTAACAAGGTACTCTGCTTGAGACCACTGCTCTTCTGTTATGTAGCCTGTTTTTTTTGTACTCTCGCTATTGCATGGCATTTTGCTCAAGCTAAAAACAATGCATGTTTCCAGTTTAATATGATTAATAACAGTCACTACTCACACTGATAATTCTATTTAAAATTTTTCTTTAAATTTATTTAAAACGTATAACAATTCCGTTATTGTATATATGGTGTTGTGTATTTATAGCATCATACAAGTACGACACTAGTGTGTCAGAGGGTAGTCATATAAATAAATACTTGACAGCCACCTACAATAAAAACGAACTAATTTTCTTCACAACTAGCCTGTACAAAACATCACTGTAATTACATGTATTATGCTTCTGTCAGTACTGCATGTAACCTCTGACACCAAGATATGAGAAAGAAATCTCGACTGATGTTGATGTTGTTTATTTAACGTTGAAACATCGTTGTTTTACTCAAATAATAATTATGAGTTTACACACTTTAAGCAATACTGCTGTTGAATTTATGTGATGGATGAGACAAGGGGGTCTATTCGAATTATAATGTGGCGCTACTTTGTCTTTTAGATACAATGCTAGTGGGTTCTGTCAAGAGGTCCGAGTGGTCAATGGTAGGCAAGAAAATTCAAAAGACACCCAAGATATCTAACATGTTCACCGGACAAGCATTGCACATATACACATGAACAAGTGTAAATCAATTAAGGTTGGATGTACTACTATCCCAAATTTAAATATCTGCCAATTAATCTAGAATTACTTCTATTTAAGTCTGTATCGAGGTAATTATATTTCAACTAATATTCAATGAGGTTTCATGCCACAATAATCGTCTATATTTTATATCTTCATTTATGACCAATAAGTCAATACTGCATGTATTTTCCCAATTTTACCGCTTTATTGTGCTCACTCAGAATTCATTGCGTTCATAATTGCTTGGTATAAGTTCAAGTTATATTTTAATAAATCACATCATGAGATATTCTATTGAGCAGGAAAGCAGTTATTTCTTAACTTCAAACAAAAACCTATTTCTAAATATTATATCAAGTTAGTATGAAACTACATATTAATGTGAGTAGATAACAACCTTATACCGAGTAGATAACTACCTTATACCGAGTAGATAACTACAATGTACCTTATACCGACAGTACAACAAGAGAAAGTAAACTGAATAAAAATATCATGACATAATATTTATAAGAGAATGCAAAGCAGTAGCAGCTGTCATTAGGAGCATGTGTCATTTATAATTTCATTGGCTAGCTCAGGGAAACGCGCGCCTACATATCAGTATATACAAGATAGCAATGTTAATCATATAATTATGCAGTCTTCACAAAAGGAACATGCCGGATATTTTGCCCATGGCTTTTGTGGTTGCCACCTCCCTGACGCACCAAGGACAGCGGATTTTGCCTTTGGGGGTAATCAAAAATACCTCTTTTTCCATTGTGTCATTTACATGTTGTACATGTACATGTAGATGTGCATGTACTAATTAGGCGATTGAATGTGTACCGTTGGTCGTTATGTAGGTGTATGTCATGAATGGATTAGAGAAATTTTGTGAATTATGAAAGTTAAAAAAAAGTTTAAAAAGTATAAATAATATTGCTCTTTGGGGAAATTAGTACTGATTTGATAGGAATTTGGAGTTTCTGGTTGCAATGACAGAAGAAAGATGTGTTGGATTGTTTAGAATCGTCTCATGGATGTAGGCCTGCACAAGTACGTCATAGATGTGCAGATAAATTTACATAACAAATTTATTGAATGAACAAGAAAATAATAATTACAATAAGAATATCTGTGTCGGTAAATGCGTGATCTATTAACTCATGACTATTTTTATGGAACATCTATGAAAAAATAACATAGTTTTATGCACTATTGAACAACTCGTAGCCAGTAAAACAAAACAACAGGAGAGTTTCAGTTTTTACACAAAGAATTAATAAAACTAATCTCTGAATAATAGTTATTGGTAAGGAGAAAAATCATTCTCTTCTTAGTGAGAATCATCACCAGGTTAAATGCATTATTGGAAGTCGCTTAGTATTATCAAGAGTGCATCGATAGCCAGTAAATTGGGTGAAGGCTGTCAGGATACAAAGAGTGGATATTGTATTTAGATGGTCAAGGATACAGAACTCAATGCAACAAAGGTACGGCCGAAATCGCAATTTTTGAAGTTGTCCCTAATCAGCCCTTGGTTCACTATAGCGTGATAGCCTGTCAACTGCGCGCTGGGCATGGCTTCGGCAGGGCGGATGAAACAAGCCTCGACAAAAACTTCTTCAGCAGATAACAAGAGAATGCTTTCACCAAAAGCTTTGAAATTTGGCAGAAAGGTTCTTTATAGTTCGAAGTTTCTGTTGTTTGCTGTGGAGCTTACAATTCTTCTTGATTAATGAGCTATTACAGAAAAACTATTCACAATATTGAGACGATGACTCCAACCAGTGACGCTACCACGCGTGCAGCTGATAACATAACGTGAAGCAGATAACACAACGCAACAATGTAGCCACAAGGATTTCTCCCCATTGCCACTATAAGCTATAAATAAGCAAACAGCAGGCAACGCTTTGGGTGCGAAATTCTACATCTTTTGTATATCAGCGATAGATGTACATGTATATCCAATGCAATCTGTCTCAGATTTACAATATACACCCATAATCCAGGCTAATGGAAGCATTTTTGAATAAGTAGTAAGAGTAAGTTCACACTGAAGCAGCACTAACATCACATCAAATGATAATTCTTTGCATAGCAAGTTTACACCCTGGTATACACTTTTTGTGTAGATCAGATTAGAAAACTCTTTCACAATACACAACAGATATAAAACCATAAAATGACTTCAACTAGACAAAATGCAACGGTAGCTGCTAGATAATACATGATATATTATATTTTAGCTATCTACCTACTAGCATACTAGTGCAACATAAACATACAATGTACTGCGAGTTGAGAAACAATCTTCTCCAGAAGTCTTAAAAAATCAAAACGGAATCAGAACTAAAAATGGGACGCTTACACATTACTGCATCAAACATTTGGTATCTACTTAACTAATTGGATTTTATTCACGAACTAACCATAAGGGCAGAGAAACTGGTAATGTCAACTGTGTAAGGAGGTTTGCCAGAGAGATGGGCACGGCATAACTTATTTCGTTGCATATTCCTCAATTCCAGAATTCAGGCTAAGAAAGTAGTGCATATCTTTCGTGGACGGGTCTTTTGTGGGCTGCATTGGTAAGTAGGCTACTCACATGCTGTGTACACCACCATAACTCTAAGCCAAATGCACCAAGTTCAAGATCACCTGGAGAAGCATCAAAACAAATAGAAGATAGCGACATTAACTGCTTAAATTGTTAAATTGTGTACATATTATAGCGAAGTGCAAAGTTATTTATTGGACATCTGAAGGTTATTCACTGCGCATGATAAAAATAATTCTATTTGCTATACTTGCAATGTAGATGCATGTACATATGTGTGACCATTTCTATACTTTACTCACCAAAGATTCAAATCTACACACACTTGATGGCACTCCCTCTACTAACTGTCACAACAGTCCTTTGGCTATCCCCATCAATCATGCAGCATTTACTGGCATCACCCCACAGTCCTCAAGTAGTGGCACTTCCAGATCCAGCTCTACACCAGCTAGAGGTAAACAAACAACGCACAGTTACAACTGTATAGGTATGGCCAAGTACAACATGACTAGCACAGCATTCACAACAGAAAAGTAGTATGGTTACCTTTAAAGCCTCCACATCGTCCTGTGTCTTTTTCTGTTTGCCTTTCTTAGACAGCCCAGATCATTATCTGTGAGAAACTGCAAGCTCTGAATTTTGGTATTCCACTTTTTACTTAGTTTCATTCCACAGTATCTAAGCCACACATGTTTCTCCTTGTTCACACACCACAGTTCAGTGATCTGTTCACTATAGGTTTTGTTCAGAGGCACCCAACTCATCTCCTCAGACTCAAGTGCCAAAATATGATTGGCTATCAACTGAAGTTCTTCTTATTTTGACAGTAACACAATTAATGAAAAATAACAGTTTTGGAAAATAAATAATAATACATTTTTACATGCATATCTAATTTATTTGCAGGAATACTTGATTTCATGCGTTAAGCACTGTTCACACTTTACTTGGCAGCACCATTCAGCCTTGCATTTGCAGTCTTTTGCAACAGGCACCAGGACAGAAGTGTATCCCCGTCCACAGCAGAGCTCTGAGCAGGTGCTGTTACTGCACTCTCTTCCTACCTTGTACCAGGGTACAGTACAGAAGTTAATGTTTGGTTCAGAATATACAAGGTCTAGAGAGCCAACAGCCCTGTTATTCTCTGATTGTAAAGTATCTGTACCGCTGTTTCTCTCGGTACGAGATCTCCAATTATTGCATCTAGTTCTATAGTCTAGTTAAATAATCACCTACTACATCCATTGGCCTGTTCTTGCCCCAGTATGTCTTTATAGCACAGGGTGTTGACATTCCATGGTATTTACATGTAAATGCCATGGAATGTCAGCATCTTGTGCTATCAAGGTACGGCCGAAATCGCAAAATTTGAAGCTGTCCGTAATTAGCCCTTGACTATCACCATAGCCTGATAGCGTGTCAACTGCGCGCTGGGCATGGCTTCGGCAGGATGGATGGAGCATTGCTTCGACAAAAATTTCTTCAGCATGTAACAGGAGAATGGTCCCATGAACAGCTTTGAAACTGAACAGAAATTTCACCACAGCTGTTGTTTGCTGTGGAGCTCACAGCTCAAGTTCATCAGCCAGTTAATACAAAAAACCTATTTCCTAACATTGATACAACAACTCCAAATAGTGATGCTAGCGCGGCGTGCAGCGGACAACGTCGTAATAATTAAACTATATTATTTAATTGTCTGTTCAGAAGGAATGTGTTGGTAAGTACATAGTTACAATTAACTAATACAATTTGACAATATGTATAGTAAAGTACAACATGATTAGACAGCTTGCGGGTTAATAATTGTGCGAAATATTCTATTTATACCCTGTAACTTAAATTTTATACCCATGGTAATAACGTATGATAACAATGTACTTGTAGACAACCAGCGCATCACAATCAATGTGTTATCAAGTCTATTCAGACAAACAAGAATAGACTCTGTTTGACGTTTGTTAATTACTATTAAATGTAACCAATTACTATTAATTTAGTATTAATTATCATTTAATATCTTTCAGAAATGGATATATTGTTGTGAAGAGAACAAAGTCACGTTCAGGAAAAATATTGTTCAATCACTCGCATGTTTTCCTTTGTAGCCATTGATTCTTCAACTTTAAATCAAACCAGTCTCTCTACATCTCCATATGCATGCCAAAAGGCGTACATGTACATGTATATCCACGTATTTATGTCATTGCAAAATTCAAAGCTCTGAGCAGGAGTGATATTTGTATTTATTGCATTTATTTAATTTATTTTAACAATATACCTCATTTGATATTTTAACAATGTACCTTATTAAAAGCCAACCCACTTTATTTGCCAATAGCCATTATAAATATACCTAAAGAGAATAGAAATTTCTGCCAACTTATCATTATGTAATTAAAGGCAAAGCGATTGTCCATTGTGTATTCCAATAATATATATACACGCACGTATTATTAATAAAATGTACATGTATTTCAGTAGTCAACAGGATCATCATCCTCAACAATTCAACTACAGAGTTAGTTTCTCTAATACTCTCCGTTAACCTTCAGTCAAGGTAAGCAATGACTGTTAAGTTTCATCTACTCGGCATCTGGGGTAAAATTTCTTTAAATTTTTCCCATCGATAGACTAGTGAGACAATATATTTGAATATGTGTAATAATACAGAAATGATTCACAATGCCAAACCCCACCACGTTTGCTCATGCATTGTGCCTTGAGTAGCTACTGAAGGTTAATAAAATTTGTGGAATCACACTAAAATAATAATGTTGCTTTACATTCTAGATTCGCAGGAAATATGCTTGCTGGATCAGGTTTCTCGTATGTCTGTGTAGTGACAACTCTGGCTCTGCTAGCCTCAGTTCCAGTGACAGCAAACTCTCATAACATCTCGAATGTCTCACTGACCTTCGTTGTTGATGTCAGTGGTGCCATGGTCCATGACCTCTTGGGTGTGAGTAAAGCAAAGCTTCTTTAAATTTTATATTATAAGTTTTACCACACATGCAAGGCATTTCTATAGTGTAGGTTCAACACCTGTCAGGTTGATTGAGCCTCAAATAGTTGACATAGTCAACACAATGTATGTAAACTCTGCTAGGGCAAAGTAGATACCTCAAGAATTACATGTTGTGTGAATATTTTTTTCAGCTACCCTGGGTCAAATTTGATTTCATTACACTAAAAGCAAATTTAGAATTTTTCTGAAAATGTCAGATTTTTGAAAATGGGAACTCCAACCAGATTTCGTTTAAATAATTTTTTGCGGCTTTGATATTTGGGTCTTACCCCCCCCCCCCCCATGGCTTCATCGTTGACCGGGACTGATAATATTATGCAGATAGAGACAGCTACATAGAAAATAACAGCTTTCGCTTAATGATGGCTGTACTTATTTCTTTGTAAAATTTTTTCACCATCTGTCAATCCAAAATATTGACTACGCCCAAGCTTCTGCTCAGTTTGAATTTCATTACTTGCCTTGGTGTGCATCCAAGTTTCCATTCTGACAGCGTTTTGTCGACTAAATTCTTATCCTAGCTACCCTATTCTGTCTAATTTGTGCCCTCCGTTTTCAATAACAGGTGAGAACAACAGCCGTCTCACTATTGTCTGCAGCAGCCGCTAACCCAATGTATACGCAGTTCAACTTGGTGAGATTCAGGAATGACGGTAAGTGAATATTAGCAAAATCTTCTTTTAACCGCCGCTTAATTAGAAGAACGCAATAACCACATCCCTACATCGTGAGGAAATTGCTAACATGGACAATACTATTGAAACTTTCCTCATTCGTAACTCAAGATTAAGGCCTTTAACATGGTCACTCGTAGTCAAATTCCAAACCAAGTTGTAAATTCAAATTTGACAGGATGGGACTAAAGGTTTATTCTACTCATTCTCGTAAATGTATATTTCTTGGTACTAAAATATAATTTTTCAATCTACAAAAAAGTTAGGGCAATTAAATACATGAGACTTGAGTTGAATGGTTTTTTCAGCAATATCCTTGTAAATACTGCATTGAAATTAACATTATTCTATGTACATGTATATTGACAGCATTGCTGCCAACGGTGACCACTTCAAACCAAGAGGAGATGGCGGCTATCCTGAGCAACCTAACTGCTTCGGTAAGCAAGAACTACTTTACATTTGTGAAACCGTGTACAATGCAGTTGTGTATATTTGTAGGGATTGCACTGCTCTCACATGTCATTTTATTCATAGTTACAAATCAGCAGACGGACCAAAATGTTTGATGGTTTAGTTCTCTGGCAATAATCTATCTTGTTGGTTCTCTAAGGCAGTAGAACCATCCAGCCTTCAAGACTAGAACTAGAATCATGCGTGAATTTTTTGATGGTAGTGGCAAAAACAGTGTGTTAACAATAAGACATATTACTGTCTACTGTTAGCTGCACATACATATAAACATACATGATGCATGTTAATACTACATGGTGATCTGACCAGGGTAACGGAAATTGTGCTAAGAACACACTGACTGCGATTAAAGAAGGTTTGGATGTCTCTGCTGATAGATCTAACTTGCTTGTTTTTACACATTCTCCACCAAAAGATATGGATATGCTGCTAGAAGTCAAGAATAAGATTTATACTTCCAGGAGTTATGTAAGTACATGTAATGTATATCATCTGCGTGTGAAGCTCTTTGTCACATCTCTGTATAGCATAGTCATTATTCATTGTACATACAACATGTAGAAGATCTATCATTGACTAGGTTATTGCAACACGGCATGTACATGTACATTGTATTATCATGGTTGTTTGCTATTTTCATAGCAGGCTTCACAAATGACCGTATTGATACACACTCTCACTGTGTAAAGATTAAAGGGTTTCAACTCAAAAAGTTGTTTCATGAATACAATGATTATGTACATGTACATTGGGACACGGTAGTTGAACAAAGGGACTAGTATGACAATTTTTATAGTTAGTCAAGGTTTTAGCTATTATTAGGCAGCCCATCTCAATCATTCTTAACACTTGATTCTTTCTCCACTATCCCCAGCTTTTTCAAGCTCATATTTTGTATGTGGACCTTGCTAGTCTGTCCTATCTAGCCTACACACATCTTTGCTGTTTCGTTCTTTTAACGGCGTTTAATCATGGTCTAATGTGTGTCTAATACTTGTAGGTCTGATGTGCAAGTATATTTTTTCAGGTTTCCTTTCTCTTGACTGATATGTGTTTGGCAAACCAAGCTGTGGACAATGCCACTGAACAAGTGTACATGGACCCTTTGTTCAACTATCGTATCCCGATTGTCAATGAAGAATCGGCATACTACGACATTGCGACAAGCAGTGGTGGATATCTGTATAATGCTGGAGGCTTCAGACAGCGATTGCGAACTGTAAGTTAATAAACTGTTTTATTAGCGACAGTCCTATTTTATGCGATTAAAAGTGAAAAAATTACAGTAGTTCAATTTTGTGTGTAAAACTACGGGGCAGCTACGATTGTATATTATGTGTGGAAGTACATGTGCATGTATATAATACAAAATGTGATATACAATGTACATGTACCTCCTCTTTAAAACCTGAAGCATCAAGTTTAATCCTTTTCTAGGATTGCTGTGGTAAATTCATCAATATTATTTTGCCTTCCTACAATGCTTAATGTTAATTGTTGTCTACGGACTTGCACGCGTATGCGGCCATGTTGCTTCATACTCAAGTTTATCATTAACTTGATTATCTGCCTGAATTGTCTTGTAGATCATTATTGGAACCCTTGCAGCAAATAGTTTTAATCTCGCTGTAATTGTAGATTGTTGAAGGCACAAAGGAGTTGTTGGTGCAACCTCGAGACCTGGCTGGAACTGTTTACTTCAACCATTACGGTACAACAGGTGTGCCGTTGTTCCAGACCTACCCTTCCATGTCTGAACTGACTGTCTCACTAGTTGGAGCAGACAGACAACTGATGGCAAAGGGCATTGATGGTAAGGGAAAATGTTAATTCATTCTATCCTCATAAACTTTTGTTGTTAACTAATTTCCTCCTTAAGTGGTCAATGAATTCATCAGTCGATTAACTGATTAATTTACGAATCAATCACCTAATTAATATTTGTTAATCAATTACTCTATTGATTAATAAACCAAACAATAGGATTGTCAGCTAACTAATCAATATTTAACAACAAACAATTAAGAAAAAGTCGACATACTACTCCACAAACTAATGAATAGGTATACGTCAATTAACCAACATTCCTAACTTATTGAATTGTTGAATTTTATTTTTGTATAATGTTGCACACTCTGTAATGTACGCGTACATGTAGTTGGCACACTATTACTTTGAACATTTAGTCTAACCCTACAGCTGTGACCAATTACATGTACAATAATCATATAGAGCAGTCAGTGATCCAATTATACAAGCATCCTAAGCTCAATGCTGGCATTGGGCTTGGCTACAACAAGTGTCAGCAAGTAATGGAGTAAAAGTGACAATTTACAATTGTACTAAAATACTTGAATTGCCACAACAGGTGAGTTTTATGACCTGAACCAAGATGTTTTGACTAGCATCCCTGGTGCTTACATTGTCAAGATTCCTCAGCCTGGATCTGGAGTCTGGCAGTTTATATACAGCTCAACTTCTCAGCACTGTCTTCAGATAGTTGGTATGTTTATCATAATGACTTGTATCACTGCATCCAAAAGCCCCTCTCAATAATGTCCTTTCACTATCTCCATGTACGATCTACATGATTGTATGTACATGTACATGTACATGCATGTGATGCAAGCAATATCTATATTGTGGTACATGGCTACAATTTTTCTGCCCTGAATAACCATGTAGGGGTTAAAGAACCTTCCTTTATCAGTTACATTGAATAATTCCTGTCGGGTTTAATGATGAATCCAACCTGCTCTCACGCACAAGGTGTAGACCCAAAACTGTAAAAGCGGCATAATCCAGTAAAGTACATTTGATTTGCTGAATTTCAGCTTTTCAGTATAATTATGGTTGATTTGAAAAACATGCATCGACTAACATGTAATTATTATGTTATAGACATTCAACTACGGTGATCCGAACGAACGTGCATTGATCATTTTCACCCAAACGATGAACCTGCAAATCAAAACAGCTAATATTATATTTACCTGAAGTCCATAGATCTACATGTACATGTATGTTCTGTACTTAATATGTGCAATGGTTTCTACTTCAGCTACCTGTAAGAAGGACTTTTCTGCGGAGGATACCAGTGCCTATGATCCTTGTATGGTATTTTACCGTTGATATGGGACCTCTGCAAAAAGGTATGGATAGACATGATTCTTAGAAAATGGTACGCAGTTAACTTCACAGTCTAGTGTGACAATCAATCCTGTAGTTTATTAAAATAATTCAAGAATTTATCGAATATTCAGTAAATTATCTTACAGTAATTGTGTCACATTTGAAGTCTCCTTATTCCTGGGATCTACCCTAAAGTGCTGTCAAACTGATAGTGAGTAGCTAGTCAGTGATGTCAATTAAGTATAATTATAGTATTCAATAGGGGTTAAGGGCATGCTACATGGACGCACAGCTTCTGCGAATATCGGCAGTTTAAACAATGGAAAACGTTGTTAGGTGCTACACAGAAGTTGTGGTTTTATTGTAAGCAAAAGAAGTTGCCTACTCATTAATTAATTCAACTAAAGGCTAGAGTAGATAAATCCAAGAAATTAATGTAGCCTGTAAACCTACAGATGATAATTGGGGGTTGTGATGCATTTACATTCAATCTCTTTAGGATTAGCCCCTCCATATTGTAGCTTAAATTAAAACCTCCACTATTTCAGCAACATATTGGAACACGCAGGTTGAAATATCTCTGCGCGGTGAAAACTAAATGTTTCCTATACGTAACGAGCACCTGAGAGAATTGACTTGAATTAATTTATGGTTTAGGATGCACACGACAGCTTGACTGTTGATTTAATATTTAATTTATGCGATTCGCATAAAATTATTGCGTTGGTGTAGCCCTTTGGTTCTCTAGCATGAAATAATGTACATGTACGTGTAGGTGGTAAAAATCAGTTTCATTTCTCATTCGTGGATATGCCTACATATTTAACCACATATTTACTTCGGTAATCGTTGCCTCTTTTAATTTTTTCAGCAGAAGAATAATTGGCTATATTGGCTACATGAAGACTTACTTGCATTCTACAATGAGAAACAACTAGCTGAGTAAAGATTGTACTGATATTTTATTGAGTATTTTCTAGCCAATTTGATGGTAACTGGTGCACTATTTTGGGAATTTTATTAGCATTGTGAATGGTACCAGAATGGCTAATACAAAATTGTTCCACTTACATGTATGTTTGTTTCTGGTCAAAATATATCAGTGAGTTTTAATAGAGAGGAAGGACTGTCTAGTTCACTGCCAATCTAATCAGATACGTTGAATATGCTCAGTTGACGCTGATTTTTTGACAAGGGAGAAAGCAATTTAGTTTGGATTCGAAAAGTATTATCTAAATGCAGCTATTTTGCCCTAAATAATGTCAAATAATATAATAGTTGGAGCCAAGCTTTCTACATGTTCCTGTTGAATAGTCAGGGGTATAATTCTAGGGGCCAAAAGTGGGGCTTTTGATTTCAGAGGTGTCTACTCTACAGCGATCATAGAGTTATCTTCTCCTCTGACTGCAGCGAACAGTTTCTAAGGATGTACATGTACAGTAGTATCAAATATGCTTTATGTGAAGCTCTACTTTCTCCACAGGCCAATCAAATTATCGAGTCACCACATGTAGAAATAGCCAATATTAATATCGACATGTACAATCAGGGTGATCAGCCCTAGATTTACAGCTATTTATACATGTAAAGGTGCAATGCATATAATTCATGAGCCATATACAGCATGATAACTACAAGAAAAGAATGCTGTTGAAATCATATTAATATGCTCTAAATTGTTTTTAATCAATGGCATCCTAAACATCACCTACAGAGCCCATTATTTGCCCTACTTATAAAGTACAATATACATAGACAATGTTCTATATCACAACTTTTGACAAAGAAAAGGTTCACAAATTCCATAGACAAATTTTATACTAAGTCATGGTGCTAAGTTGCATAGATTATATAGTTTAATTTTTGCTTCAATCAGCAAGGAAGAGAAATTTGCCAGAAAAAACTTTTTATTCATTTGTAAACATAGGTACAATGAGCAGGCAACTCCCATATAACTTATATTGCTATGCTTCAATGAGTTACATGTGGGCGTAGATGGGTCAACCAGTCTCTTGTGTAGCCAAGCCATTAATATTACCAGTCAACTAATTTCTAACTACATCTGTTACTCAAGCAAGATTAGCAACATTACTCACAAGCCAGAATCACTTATTGGGTTTTTCAGCACTACTCTTGTTATGTTGTAATATTTTTGTTGTACTATTTAAGTTTATAACTCACATGTACATGCACAATATATACAATGTATAAGTGTACATGTAACTCACATGTACATGTACAATATATACAATGTATAAGTGTACAAGTAACTCACATGTGCATGTACAATATATATACAATGTATATAGTGTACATGTAACTCACATGTACATGTACACTATTAGTTGACAGGAAGTGTATCAACTTTGGTTCAACATATTAAAATAGAATAGCATAGATTTGATATTACCAAACATCTTTTTAAATAAGTCGGAGTTATCTCTTCTTTGAAAAAGCGGAGAAAGAGAAGACAACCTTACACAAAATATTGAAAATAGTGAATGATGTTTACTAGTATAACAGAGGTTATACAGATTAAAAATCTCTGAACAAAGGGAATATCATTGGTATTAAAAAGGCAAAACTACATGTATGTACTTGGGATTGATACTTGTAAGACAGTGTTATTGTACGAATAGATCTAAGGGGCAATTGGGAAAGAATTAGACTGATTTATTAACACTGCAAACATGTCACAGTGTAATAGTTGCATGCATAATTTTATATTCACCATCTAATATATAGAACTCTTACATTTAATTCCACAGTCTGGCGGAATCTCACAGTACAAATAATAATGGATGACATTGTGTTAGTGGGAGGAAGTAGATGACTAGAACACACCCCTATCACTATATTTATGTGCAATTATTTTCACTTCATTATAAGTTCTGACTACTTATACAGTCATGTAACTATGTATAACTAGACAATATATTATTATCTATAAATTAGGAAAAATGAATGAAATTGTATCCCCATTCACTTCCTATCTCTTACTGCAATTGTACGATTGAAGAAACAATAGTGCTTGCAGGTAATCATGTGGACAGCAACAGGCTAGCACCAGATTGTCAACTACCAAATGCAGTCCCTGCAACACATAAAGTGCATGCACTGGCTTCATAAAGCACACTGTATGCTACTACCTTCATTATTTAGTACCTTTCTGTTTGGTTTGTGAATTAGCCCTCTTACAGTGTAACTAATGTCCAGGATAGCAGACCCCTGCCACATCTTGGCATACATGTAAATAGCAGACTTTGAATGTGGAAAGTCGAAACCACTGATAGCATCCCCTACCACTATGCAGGTAGTTTAAAATGTCTGTGCTGTCACTCTGCATAACTCTGTGACATACCTGTAGATGGTACATGAGTAGTGGCCCTTCAACATCCCCAGCTCCCCATGTTAGTGAATTGGCTTTGCTATAGAACCGCTATAGAAAATGTGTAGCCTTCATGGGTAAGAGAAGATGACTCCACACTCGTCTAGCAGAGGTCAGGCGACTCCATATCATGAAGGTAATAACATTGGATTAATACATGTACCTATTACACTTACATGCTACATGTTATGTATAATAATATGCACATGTTTTAGTGATATTTAATAGTGATATTATTTGTAAGGATTATAATACATGTACATGTACATGTACATTGTACTATGTTTATGCCTGTCTTTCATGAAGAACATACCCAGCTGTACAGCATGAAGGAAATCATTACCTATTTACATTAATTACAGTCTAGAATCATTTAGCTTAAGATCTTAGTAAATAAATCTAATAAATCTAGTAGCTTCAGAGATAGTAATCGACCCTGTAGAAAAATGATTTTAAAAAATGTTGAAGTCGAATTCAATGACCAGACTGTAGAAATTATTGTTATATTTTACCATAGCATGAGAGGTAGCCGGAAACATAGATGGATGGATGGATGGATACAATAATTAAATACGTGTATGAGAATGGACAATACTGAGGATATAGTAAGGTGGAGTGTAGCTGATCAAGTTGCTGGCCATGCAGCACTCCCCCATCCCCCTTCCACTGCACCCAGAGGGACAAAAATAGCTACATTTATATGGTGAGAAATGGTACGAAACAGTGAGAAACTGAAAATAATTAATCATTATTATTTTTGTGCCACTATTCCATAAGTCATAGTGATATATTATTAGTCTACAGTAAAATATTAATTACTGTGGTATATTATTAGTTGTGGATATACCGAAACCCAGGCTGTATACTGATGATAATTTTTCTCCCGCCAAAGCTTACTCATGGGGGAGGAGGTGTCACACGGTCATTGACATGTGCTGTTTAGTTAGACCCTACCCACTAGCTTATGTTTAGTTAGTCGGCCCGACTACCCTGTTCACTAATGTGTATGCTGCTGTGGTGTCCCTCTGCTACCTAGCGGGACCCAGAAATATTCATTTGCTCACACTTTGTAGAGGAAATGCAGTTTTCGCAATAAAATGATCAATATTTCTTATTAAATAAACTACCAGAGGTGCGCAGTTCAAAATAACGCAACAAAAATGTGGGTAGCATTGCATACCAAAACCGTCATGTAGTTTACAACACTATAGCATTAGTAGCATTGAAAAGAAATCACTGGCGAAAGGAACATTGTTCTTGTGAAATCATTATTAGACAAAAATCATTAATAACATTGTTATTTCTTTTGTCTTGTTTCATTTAATACTAAGTTTTGCAAAATGGTACACCTTGGCTGAGGCAGTGAATTTTGTTGATGTATTCTTATTCATAGTGATATGTAAAAAATAACCACATCTTGATGTTTAAACAGTTTCGGTAAATTAAAGAAAATAACATTGGGAATGAAATCATCTCTAGATGGAAACAAAATAAAGATTAAATCTGATAAGCTGATAATATACATGTAAGTCATAAAAAATGCAATATTTTGTGTTGTCTGCCAAATCACGAATGGGAGACAATCTCTGCGAATACGAATACATAAACCTATCGTTCTAGTTTGGTTCAACACAGCATTTAACAGCGCTCCGACACCCTCGGCTCTGGCAGCTTTCAGATTCTAAGCTACTGCCAGAAATTGTCGCTACATGTACTCTAATTTTGATGGCATCACTAGGGCGGTGTCTGTTCACTTGATGCAGATTTAGAAAGGATTTGTGGCGAACAGGTGAACAGTCTGTCAAATTAGCCACATTTACATGTTGTATGTTTACCAGAGGTAAAACATCTAACACTAATTATACTGTGGTTATTTCTGTCATAATCTCATAGATAATCATATGAACTTAATTTGATAGAGAACCGACCCACACATTTTAGCCTGCTAATTCAAAAGCCAGATAGATATTCCAAAATGAAACTACATATTAATTTGAATATCAGTTAGGCAATGGGGCTGGTCATGATGAATGCTATTCATTATGTGTAGCTTGTCGTATTGTTTGCAACACTGTCCACTTCTGAGCACATGTTTCATTAATAGCATAGAGTATCCAGTTTCAGATCTCATGAAACACCACAATCATGATTCGTATGATATGTAGCTGGTAAAGTGATTTCATTCATGTAGGCATCGATGCTCAGGTTAGACATTGCTATCTGGTCAGGTATGTGGTAGACCACTGGTCTAGTAAGTAACACTGGAAGCAACAGAGTATGATTTTTACTGTAGAAAAATAAATAGTTTAACATATTAATAGGGATGACCAAATGGCACTTAAGGATTCGCTGTAAACTAGTTCCTGCAAAACTTGGCTGTTTAACAAAATTTCCTGATATTGAGTCTTCCCAACTGAAGCTTCTAATCTTAGCCCAATTTATGCAATTAATTAAATTTATTCAGAATTATATGCATAGTGATAATACACATATACATTAAAATGCATGTATTATACATTGTAATTGAACTGAATTACGTGAAAAATATATATATGTACAAGTTACGTAGAAGCATGACTTAAAACGGTATTTCAAACATTTATGACATGCATTTGTCAGGCAATGCAACAAACGAGAGATTTTGGTAGAGAGAAATTTCATGCAACATTTTAAAGTGAAATGTTCATTTGAGCATTCGGGTCAATTGCGAAAACTTGGAAACTCAGTTAAATACATGTATTTTTTTTAAATTGAACTCCATCTAGAAAGTGTTGGCTACCTGTACCCTTTATGTTTCTGAGCACTAACAAGTTTCTGAAATAAATTTATCCCAAAATTCACTCAATATATAAATAATCTTGGACTCATTCAGCAGTTACCATCGATTGGTTAATTGCAGAAAAAGATGGAGATTTTATAAATAATGTACCTTTAAAGTGGGCGGTACTAAAATTTTGTGATTATGAGCTGAATACACCATTAGAAAGCCTACGTGTAATAGCAGCTCGACCAGTTAGCACAATACCAGCTGTGCTACGCGGCATTCTGTTAGGTCTCAGCTCTGTTAAATCTGGTGAATTGCATCATTGCAGGGAGTGAACGCCAGACCGTACATTATGTTTTTATAAACAGAAAATTTTAATTGATTTTTTATCCGTGTTATACTAGTGTTTTAGTGGTAAATGTAACTCTATAGACTTAGCCACTCATACTGCATTGCACTGTCATGAACAATTCATACCTAAATTATGTACAGTATGTTGTCTAGCCTGTGCAGAAACATTTCTTTTATACACTTGTTGAATTCATTGCTGAGCAATTATACCCATTTTATACCCATGAAAAGAGGGCCGATCTCTCAGAATTAGCTATCAAACACTTTGCCTGTGTGGGAGGGTCTGTAGCCTATTGGGAGTATTGTATGCCTGTTATCTGAATAAAGGAGACATGAAAACCTTGAAGAGAAAGAGGGTACGGAAAGAACTAAGCACCAGACAGCACCACTGGGTGCTTTAAAGTGACAAGTAAAGTTGGAGCCAATAGCGTCATTCTACAGCATAGTGTTATATGCACATACATGTACGTGAAGACTCTGTCAGTACGATGTGAATATTGAATACAATAATCTGATATTATAAGTATATCTTAGTTGCCACCAGTTCATCAATGAAATGGTGATGTGTTAAGACCTTAATTAATTCACCGTCTTAGCATATGTCATTCTAGATTTATGCTGTTAATCGGATAATTTTATGTCAGAAAAGATGGCAAGTATATCTACTCTAGTTTTTCATTGGCTGTTAGAATTTCCTCTTTCCTCACTCCATTTGGCTTAGGATAATTAAGATCCATTTAACTTAAAATACATATACTTGTATGTGCCAAAGTTGATTTCTCCCAACTTACCATATCCAATCAGCACCGTCTATCCAATAATAAAAAATAATAATTTACATTCATTGAGATGTGAGCATCTTGCTCCAGTTCAGCGTGAATAATTTTTTATAATCACCCAGACCATCCCAAATTTAGCTTTGATCCTATTAGCATCCCACGCATATGGTTTGATAGTCTCATAAGTACGTAAAGGAAACCAGATTATATTTCACAAAGCCTGATTTATAAAACAGTTTGACAGTCCCAAAGGGTATCACATGGCATGCTTGTTAATTCTCTAGCGTAACAGAGTTGGACGTGGTAGCCTTGATTCAGCACCGGAATATTCTCATTTCTTTCTTCACTATGGGGACAGATATATATTTTGGCAATTTTATCCCATTTTAGAATAGCCAAAGAGCTGCGAAAGATAAACTACAAACTGACTTACAAAAGTGTATTAAAAACTGCACTGTTTAGCAAGACTACCGACATGCAGTAGATCTGACCTACATGTACATTGTTTTTACTTACATGTATTGAGAATAATTCAATATTATAAGCAGCCCTTTGGATTCCCTCTTTGAATAGTTTTTTTCTAATCTTCTCTTTCACATGTGCATGATTTGTGTAATATGTACGTTTGAATATTGCAAGTACAAACTAGATAAATAGCAATATGCAGCAATAACAATTCATTTTATTCAGTAATACACAGCAGGCTTATTAATGCTCAGCTAAAATGTTCATAGCACATACGGTAATTAAAGACAGTCTCATACGAACTGCGTGTACTTCTGAATATACCTATTATTAATGATGACATATACAGACAAATACAAAGTGTGGGCGATGGAATTACGTAAAATGTTCCTATGTAATTAAAAAGAAAGTCCTTCGGCATTTGCAGTGACACAAGTTTTGCATTAAGCAAATTTGGGAAGATTCTACCATCTACATGCACAATATAATGTTCAGATTTTAGTCAATGTTAACAGAAAGTTTTAAATCATGTACACACACATAGAGAAACTACATGTGTTTATAGAGGAAAAAGTGTCATAATTAGCGACTAAGCCATTTTGCAGAAACTTTTATTTTCGTCAACACTAAATGGGATGACATACAAATAACAATATCCGACCTCTATGTGAGAGTACCAGTTTCCATTTTCAAAGGGTCATTGATGGTGCTAGGAAGGGCATCCGACCTTGTAATGCAACCATGCTACATCAGTTAACTTTGTCATTGGTGAATTGCCTTCTCCACCTCAAATTAGCAAAAATGCAGATCTATTTAGGTATTTGCTTTCTTACCTAGGATTAATAGCGGGAAGTAAATTTGGTAAGCTTTATGTTGGCTAAAATAAAATGTAGCTTTCTTATAGACTGCGATGCAATTTTCTAGAAAATGCATTGATACACATACAAGTAGAAAACATTGCATGCAAACGTATTTATACATTGAATATACATGTTCATGTAATTCTAACCTTTGACTATCCTTTATTTAGTAGAGTTGTTCGGCGTAACGTTGCGCGCTATACTTCACATCATCACATTATTTGTAATGTGATCTCTTTACTGGTCTGGCCTTTGATCGAAAGATCACTAACCATTTGTTTGAGCAAAACGTACATGTCTATTCACACTGGGACATACAGTAGAAAAACTGAGGGTTGGGATCAATGTTTATAGACTAGTATTTACTGGCTGACACCTCAAGAGTTTATAGTTATTTTAAAACTAATTTTTCATTGGTAACGTAATTATGTGGTTTAGTGCAGGTGACTGAATAAATGTTGAGCTGCTAATAACCAGGAAAAAGTGTGGGCAGAGGTAAAGAACTTAGATTATGATTTATTGTCTAACATGTCTTAAAAAAATTTTATTATTATATTATGTTGCCGCTCCCTTCAGTATCCATAGCAACAGATTGGATTAGCTTTGGATAAATTAATTAATAACAGATTTGGTTATACAGTAAACATAATTCACAGCATCATCCAATAAATTTTGCAAGTTTAAATTTTTGCCAACGATGTTGAGCAACTGTTAAACCGCTCAGCCCTTGCTCACTTCACTGCAAAGCACTAGAGTTTATGCTATAAATGTCACATAGTATTAGACTTAACGGTAGTGGTGAAAGACCTGAGCGTGACAGGAGAATGAAATGGCATGGGTGAAACAGAAGACAACACCAACCATTGCTTGTCTCAAACCCAAACCCTTAACCATAAGTTTTGTTGTTGAATAGCTCTTTCCTAATAATTATAGGTATTCTAATGTTGGTTGGAGTTGTCTTCACGCTCCCATGCCATTTATTTTGTACGTCACGATCAGGTATTCTACCACGACCCTTAAATCTATTATAGTTTCATATATACATTATGTACATGAAGATGCGCAATGTGCATGTACAGGTGCATGTACATGTAGTTCAGATTGTAAATTACCAGGATTGATGACGCATGGTGACTCACCTAGCATTGTACCAGCATTCTATGTATAATTTTATATTATAGTGCAATTTGAAAAAAATGACACAAAGTGAAACTATTCAAATTATGAATAATAAGAAGAGGCGCATTTTTTATATTTTTATTGATTCCTAATATTTCCATAGTATACCCATATCTCATCATCAGAGGAATGATGGTGTACACTGTATATTGTATGGATATGCATCGAAATATTAGGAGTCAATAAAAATATAAAAATTGCATCCCGTTTAATTATTCATCATCGAGATACTCGATCACACCAACATTTCCCAACTATTCCAATTATAAGTGAATAATTTACAGGATGTCAGTGCCTCTTGAAAGCAGTACAAAAATTGATCTATACTGTAGAAACACGCTGTCAGCTTTTTCAATTGGAGTTTTAAATGCAATTGGGAAGTTGTTTCCCTAGTCTCGAGCGTAAAGAAATAAAATGTAGTAGTTAAGTATATCTGTTACATCTCTGAATAGTACTACATCACGTGAAATATAATTGTGGCAAAGTATTGATTTTAATTTGCATGTACAGTGTACATTTGTAGTTCTAGGTAGATTTTGTTCTTTAAAAAACATTGGATAAATAGTAGATAAATGTAGTATTGGTTCAGGCTAGCAGTTAGATATTGGGAAGTCAGCAGCAGATTCCTTACTAAAGCTGCCGTGCTATTAGCAGCAGATGAAGATCCTGCTTTGTTTCAAGGCAAATATTTGAAATTTATGCTTTTACATTGTTTAAACATTGAACATGATTGGGCACTGAATTATGCGAACATCAATTTTTTAGTAGTGCATTAAATTACTGAAAGTAGAACGAATCCATTGGTATTCTTGCATTGCAATAATTCTTTTGATAGTTCCATTGTATACATGTATAATGTGATGTACTATGTGATATTTCCTTTGGGAATTTCACATTAGAGCTGTATGTGTCTAGTGAAAATAATGTAAGCCATCTTGGCTAACTTTCAGTACGTTAGTCCAGCAGAGCACAATTATTTTTACCAAATAATAATGAAAAGGCCAATTTAGCAGTTTCACACCACTCTACATACTCTGAGTCCTGATCTCGGCCTGGACCTTATTGAAAGATTACAACATTGAACTATTACCTGGAAGTGTATCCAATTCATATGATTTACCTGGGATGAAAAGTCATGTGCATGTACAATGTACAGGCATGTTTGCATTGTATTGGAAGTGGACATGCATAGAAAATGCTACCCACCTGCCCACCTGCCCACCTGCTCAACTGCTCAAACCCCTCCTACTTGTACATGTCACTATAAGGATTATATATTATATTTCTCACAAAACTGCAATCTAATGTTAGCAACTACACCATAGATGTAGATTATGTTGCTGACTAATAACTATGACACGGTTTGCAAATACAGCTTGTTCACTTTATCCAATTTATAGTAAATAGAATTCAAACCTGCAAAAAATAAGTCTGAAGTTCGAGATTAAGGACATTATACAGATGGCGACTTTTACTTAAATTCCGTAGTTCATTTAGTCTTGAATTTATGTAAAATCTAGTTTATTTTAAGTTTAAACAGTTAATTACTTTCATTAACAGTTATAATTATTTTATAGCTGACAAAAGATATTTTGCAATTACAATAATATTATGTACATGTACATTGTATGTGTGCATTGTAAAAAAACACAATATTGCTAGCAGACAATTTTATAAATTTGTAGCATTTATCTTTGCCTGCACTAACATTGTATATTTAAGACAAAATGTTTCTCTACATGTAGTACGAAGCAGCGTTACATAGAAAACTCTCCAAGCACAACGTTGATTGAATTCTAGTACAAAAATGCATTACTCAACCAAACTGAACTAAGACATCTTAAAGACAGAAAGTGGGAATTACAATTCCTTAGTAACATTCACAGAATGTTATTCCGTAGTTGTAAATCAAATCTAATTCAAATTTTTGAAACTTGAACAAACATACAATGTACATGATATTGTAGTGTAAGAAGTAACATTATTTCCATGTACATGTACTGTGATTGCAAAATATACATGTAAATTTACCAAAAGCAACACTGCATTCTAGAGTTCATAGCTAATAGGTCATAATCAGCCATCCATGTACAAGTATTAATTTCTAAGTTTAAACCAGAAGTTTATGTGTCAGCTAATTGGCTCTAAAAATTATTAGTGCGAAATATACAACCTGTGAGACTTTATAAAAGTACTACTTCCTTGTGGGTGTATACAAGGGGGTGGTACCTGGTACAAATGAGGGTTTTGTCAATATTTAAATGGAAATCTCTAGTCTTGAGACCAGAAACTGCGAGATAAGGAAGGAAGATGGTTCGCCAATGGGGTAAGTAACAGGTTTAACTATTTTACACTTTTGACTATTATATCCAAAATCAAAAATAATATCACTCAATATTTCGATTGTAGTGGCAATGTTGCCTAATGCAAAAAGTTACTGCATTGAAAACCTCAAACATATCTCAGCAACATACATGTAACATAACATAACATGAATGAATAATTTGTAGATGCTGATATGGGTTAATGATGTACACGAACCTGTACCGTATGCAATCATGTAATAGACACAGTTCTATGTTTCTATCCCTTTTGCTCTGATGCTACCTACTTGCACCATCAGATGAAGATGGTGCAAGTATTTGTATCATAAAAATACACCTAGTATTACATTATTATACAATGTACTTAAGGAAAAAGTCGTTAGCATTGGAAATATCTGTAAATTAAATGTATAATTCTGCAATATGAGTATGAATTTATGTTTCAGGTATAATTCTGCTATTGCTGAGTGTAGACTACGTCAACTCACAGTTTAGTAAGTCGTAAATATTCATAGCATTTCATTGAACCAGCGTGGGTAATATTAAACGGCTTCACATGCATGAATATTGCTAATATTAATATTAAAGAGACCAAAAAATAGGATGAGGTGAGAGTCTTTCTCGTGTTATAGTTGATCAGTGCTCAGAGGTTGAAGGGTGTGTGTCTTTTACTGAATCTGAATGTGATGCTGACGGCAGACGTAGAATCTGTATGAAGAGTGAAGTGACAAATGGGAACCAGCAATGCAAACTGAGAAGAGATGTCAGCAGCCTGATGGCCTGTGCTCCGGGAGGTAATAATCTAGACTGTACTTGAAGCATGAATATATATATACATGGTAGTCTTATATCCGCGAAAAATAGTATGCGTTGCTGAAGTCTAGAAAAGCAAATTTTGTGCATGCATGATGTAATATCACGGTAGTAAGGGCAAGGGTACAGTATCTACATGATTTATGACAGTTCTCACAACTTATTCAAATTATTTTGCTACAGATTCCTCCTTTGTTAATATTGAGACAAACAGCAACGACCCCATATGCCGTGACTACTCCACTTCACCTGCTGTCTTTGGATTGTTTGATACTCAAACCACTACTGATATGGTTCCATGTAAGTAGTAAAAGCTTTCTCCGTATCACATCTACACAATCGTGTCCTTGTAAGAAAGTTTCCTTACTCACAGAGGTACCAGATTGATTCCAGCTGCATTAAAGTCACACATATCAAAGAGCAGTGATTTTAGTGCTACGATTTTTCAATACGTGTGCAATAATTGTGCCGTCACTACCATATTTCACCGTATTGGCTAGATGAGAAGCACTACTATATCGATGAATACTGTAATAACCCTACCATATAATTATAAGTAAGATCTCTCATTTACCACAATTTTCTTGCAGCTGCTTTCTTCGCGTCAAATGGAAAAACAATACAATGTGAAGGCAAAGTAGATGTCTGCAATCAGGGTACCAACTTGCAGCTGAAACTTTCATATCCCTTTGATTCGTGTCCCACTACTGCAACTAAAGCTCCAACTACTAAAGCCACCGACACTACAACTGCTACTATGCCAGTTACTACCAAGACAGCTACTACCGCTACTACTACAACATCAACAAATGCTCCAACAACAACTACTCCTTCTGTAGCAGAGTGTGAGCTGTGCTTTGTGAACTCCACTAGTTGCACCAAGACCTGTGGAACAGGAACATTACAACAGACCTGTAGCAGAACAGGATGTGTCATAAAGTCTAAAACAATCCACTGCAACACACATGTAAGCTACACCATCTGTTTTGATACTAGATTAAAACTCTTTATAATTGTAAATTTGAAATATACTATTCAATTGCTCAGTTGAGTTATACTACATGATGGCTGTTACGATAGGAATGCCCAGTGGATGGACAGTTCTGTGAATGGTCACTCTGGGCTGGTTGTGGTGCCACCTGCCAACCTAATGGCGTGGAGACTAGAGAGAGAAGTTGTAGTTGCCCAGCTCCAAGAAATGGCGGTAGACCCTGCCCAGGAGGTACTGAGGAAGCCAGAGCATGTATTCCCCATGTAAGTGTTCAAAATACTGCTGTTATTATACAGTAATTGGAATTCATTTTCGGGCACCAAGATTAAATTACAAATTTTAATGCCAAATAGGTTCTCATTGCTAAAAATTGGGATTCTCAATGAGTATTGTTTTATGATTCTCAGATTAGGATACCACGAGCCTATCAGCAATTCATTCCTTCCACCACTTACGTCAATATAATTTTGTCTAATATTGTCAGGTGTCCTGCTCTCCTGCCGTAATAGGTGTTCTGCCTGGGCCCAGAAGAAGGAACAGGAACAATCGCCGGAGTCACAGGGGTGTTAAGCGTGGCAAAATTGGCAGAGGTGTCAAGCGTGGGAAAGTTGGCAGAGGTGGTAAACGTGGCAAAATTGGCAGAGGCATTAAACATGGCAAAGGTAAAAGTCGTAAATGTGGCATGACTGGAAACTGTGGTAAATGTGGCAGGGGGGGTAGAGGTGGTAATGGGCGTAGTGATCATAGACGTGGCAAGCTTTGTAAACCTTGCAAACGAGGCAAATGGGGTAGACGTGGTGAATGTGCAGACCGTAGTAAACGAGGCAGAAGTGACAAAGGGAAAGGTAGAAAGCCAAGCAGAAACAGCAAAAGTGGAAGTAGAGAGAAAGATGAGAGTAACAACATAGACAGTGTAGAAAGGAATGAAGTAGGGCAGGGAAACTCATACTAAATTGAGTTTATGAAATGCTGTTATTGAATAAAAGAACGATATTAGACAGAATAATCAGGGAGTCATGTGTTCAATAGAAATTTTCAATATGTATAGAAAAGTGGGTATACTTTGAATAAACAGGTATGCATTATGCGATCAACTACATATTTTAAATGTTTCAAATGTTTTAATTGGTCAATAAAACGTCTTTTTTATGAACTTGATACTTTATAGTGAATAGTGTGTTTTTGAAATAAATAATGTGTAATTGATACCAATTGTTTACAACTAGTCATATTTTTTTAAACGGATTTATCAGCTTGTGATAATATGCAAAAAATACATGTACATTGTACATGTATTAATATGTGATATAAAGTCTTGGTTAGGTACACAGCAATATTGCGCAACAATAATTATTTAAACACTGGCACTAATAATGCTACCATTTTTAAGTACATGATAATCGTTGTAAAGTTGTATAATAATATTATGTTCATCGATATTATTTAAATAATTTTACATGCCCACCCAGTTGGCACATACATGTAGTTAAAATTTAGAAATCAATCAGAATACATGTATATTGTTCTTTGCAGGCCAAATATGGCTTGCAAAAACAGTTGGTCATTTGCTGTGCAGAGGAATCATCACTAAAGATCACGCCATTTACTGTAGCGCATAGTCTGCAGTGTTTGACACATTTAAAACAGCATCACAAAAAATACCCTTGTATTATACTTGTAAGCGGGGCACTCCATTTATTTCCAAGCTCTGTGCAGCAATCATACAAAATTAAAGGGACTCTCTGTTAGTTGGACTAACAGTGATAGAATGCAAGAAGAGTACAGTACACAGTGTAACAGTAAAAGTACTACTCTACACAATTTCATCGCAATGTATTATTTTTTATTAAAAATTCTGGAAATATGCTATTCTCACTGCTCTGAACACATGTACATGTATGATAGACAGCAAAATATTTGTGCACTAGATGAGGAACCAAACAAGGCCGCAGGTTTTTGACAGTTTTTAATAATAATAAATAATATTATTCTTGTCAATTACATGATTGTAAACTTGGATTATTGTTGCAGGTAAAAAGCATTATCTCACAAATATTTGGAAAAGTGCTTGCCAAAGTCTAGCTATAGAGCACAAAGTTGATTTTTTCTGTTGAACTCATAGATTAGGTAATTCTGGTTCATATAATAACATTTATGTTTGGCTGGACTAATTAGTCTTAGTGTTAATCATATTAAATGCCTTATGTGTGCAGTTTGGTCAACAATTCCATTGTGTGTTCTGCACTAGAAAAGCATTATCACTTGATAATGCTTTAGTTATTCGTATTTAATGATGTAGCCATACTTGCTATGCAGATACACAAAGCATTATCTCAATGAAACTGTATATAAACTGAAATATTATAACATTTTCAATGTGAGGTAGTCATTTAGCCATGCAGCCTGTGCCAAGGAATAGCAAAAACTGTGGTGCTGATGCAGCCGCCAGGTTTTAAGTCAGCTTGCTTTACCAAACCAGCCATTGCACTTCACCACACGTTCACCCTGAAAAATGGGCTTACTATGGAAATTACACGCAGGTCATGTACATGTACATGTACATGTACATGTACATGCATGATTGTACATGTACATGTACAATCGTGTATGTACCCTCATAAACACATGTACATGTATATGTAGCATGTATCTCAATTATTATAATGTCAGATTTACTAGAGACATCACTTCTGTTGATTTCTTAGTAATTATTCAAATGTGTGTGTCAAACTAGTACAAAACCATCTTTTGTATAATGTATGATGGTTAAAAGACATGTGATATGTTGTTGAGAGGTTTGGCCATTTTTTATGTGTACATGATGATTGTATTTTCAGCAAGGAATTTATTTTTGAGCAGTCAGAGATTTGTTTCAAACCCATAAAAACACCAATCCCTGAGTGGGGTTTGAACCCAGGGCATCTACAGCACCTACAGTATGTGCAGTAGAGGCCCTGGGTCTGCACTGTCATGGAACGCTGTTTTGATTGAGTAATATTAGATACAACCACTATTATTATGGCTACATGTGTGTAGCCTATTAGAAATCAGCTTTGGCTATTGGATGAATGGCAATCCATGTCAATGGTTGATTGTTACTATGAATTACCTAGTAGAAATGCAAACAAAGATCGAACCCGTTTATTCAAAGCTCACGACCTCTCATGTGCACAATACTAGTAACTGATTTGGATGTTGTGCAAAGGTTGTGCAATACATGTAGGTTGACTTGGAATTTGAAAAGTAAAACTTTTGGTATAGCTATAGCATATAGCTAGCATAATATCATTGAATAAAATAAATTCTTAACGCTGCAGATTGCTATTTACATGTATAAAGCTTGCACCGTGCAATACCAGAGTACGCCTATTATTTTTAGGTATAACAAGAGATAAGTACAGCATGTATGTTACAGGTAGACGCAATTTTTATGTGAGTACCTACATTGTACATTGAATTCCAATGCTGCCCCAATTTTTTATTAGTGCTTAGGAGCAGAGTTGCATTATCCAGACCATGTACATGTAGATCGCGAAGAAAATCTGAACAAACAGCAACTTTTTGAATATTGTTGTTTAATAAGATTGCAATTTACCTAGACATTTATTTTTAAATTTCAACTCTGTGTCCTCTGAGTGGACATGTAAAAGTATGTACATTGTAGATAGTATTGTTGTTGGTCAACATTGCTGTGTACCTAAGCAATAATTTACACCATGTTATACCACAAGCTGATAAATCCTTTTAAAACAATATGACTAGTTGTAAAGAATTGATAACAATTACGTGAAATTTATCTCAAAAACACGCTATCCACTACAAAATATCAAGTTCATTAAAAAAGAGGAGGTTTTAGTGACCAATTAAAACATTTAAATGTTTAAAATATGTAGTTGATCGCAAAATGTATACCCGTCTGTCCAAGCATACCTACATGTAGCTTTCTACATATTAAAACTTCCATTGTGAACAAATTACATGTACTCCTTGATTAGTCTGTTTAGCACATTATTCACAAACTCAATTTACATTGTAGTATGAGTTTGCCTGCACTACTTCATTCCTTTTTACAATGTCTATGTTGTTACTCTCATCTTTCTCTCTACTTCCATTTTTGCCGTTTCTGCTTGGCTTTCTACCTTTCCCTTTGTTACCTTTGACTCGTTTACCACGGTCTCCACATTCACCACATCTTCCCCATTTGCCTCGTTTGCAAGACTTACAAAGTTTGCCACGTCTATGATCACTACCGCCATTACCACGTCTACCACTTTTGCCACATTTACCGCAGTTTTCAGTTTTACCACATTTACGACGTTTACCTTTGCCATGTTTAATGCCTCTGCTAATTTTACCACGTTTACCACCTCTGCCAACTTTAACATGCCTGACGCCTCTGCTTCCTTTGCCATGTTTACCGCCTCTGCCTACTTTACCACGCTTAACCCCTATGTGACTCCTGTTCCTTCTTCTGGGCCAAAGGCAGAACACCTACATTGTATTATGTCTTATGCAACCAATTAATTCAATCGAAATTAAATACACAATGATAATATAAATTGCATGTGCTTCAACTGTATAACTGAATTGAATTATGTTCAAAGTATACATGTACACTATATACAAAATTTATATAATTATTATGACTTGTGTAAGTATGACTCAAAAAATATTTCAAACATCTGTCACATACATTATTTGTCAGGCAATATAACAAAACTGCGGTGAGAAAAATTCATGGAAATTTATAAATTTTTATGCCCATTATCAACTGCATAAATGTGGCAACTATAGCGGAATATTTTTTTTGCATAGACCTGTATCTGGAAATGATTGGATACCTGCACCTTTTATGTTTCTGAGCACTGAGAAATTTCTGGAACATAGCAAATTGATTCTAAAATCCTCTCAAATGATTAATAATCTTGGACATGTTTACCATTTACCATTGATTGGCAAATTGCAAAGTGGGTAGATGTTTTATAAATACCTTAAAAGTGTACTGCACTAAAATTTTGAGGTTATAAGCTGAATACACCATTAGAAAGCCCACCAGAAGCTAGACCAGTTGGCACAATGCCATCTACATCTACACTCTGCTAGGCGATTAGGTGCCAGAGAGGCCCTGGGTTTAACTCCCGGTCAGGGACTAGTATTTTTATGGATTTGAAACAAGTCGCTGACTGCTCAATAAACAATTTCCTGGCTTACAAACACATCAATATATAAAAATTGAGATTTATTTACTGGTCTGGGCGTTGATCAAAATATGACCATCGACCATTTGATTGACCTACATGTACATGTTTATTCACACTAGGACATACTGTAGAAAAAGTGGGGATGGGGCACCAATTTTTATAGATTAGGATTGATTGACTAGCACCTCAAAAGTTTATAGGTGATTAAAGCTATTTTTTCTTCGGTAACGTAATTATGTGGCTTAGTTCAGGTGATTACTTAAATATTTATCTGCTAATAACCAGAAAAAAGTGTAGTTGAGATAAATAATATAGATTATAAATTATTGTTTAAATGATACATTGATTTTATATTATTTTACTGCTCTCCTCAGTATCCATGACAACAGATTGGATTAGCTTTGGATAATTGAATTAATAGCAGATTTTATACAGTACACACATCATACACATCAACAGCCAATAAATTCAGCAATCAATCGCTTAGTTTTATAAATTATGGTGTCAGTGGAAGTTCTGTTTAATTAAAAAACTTATAACTTATAAGCTAATATTTTGCCACCAAGGTTGGGCAACAAAGCTAATAATTAGGACATTCATAAAATGTCTAGTGAAGGTCAAAGATATATTATCACATTAATGTATACCACAAGCTGAAAAATCTATAGTTAAAACAATGCGACTGGTTGTAGAGGATTGATAAAATTACATTAAATTTATATCAAACAAAGTTATTCACTATAAAATACAAGTTAATCGCAAAAATAATGTATAGCTGTTTATCCGAATGGACCTGCACGTAGCTTTCTATACATATTGAAATTTCCATTGAACAAATGACTCCCTGATTATTGTGTCTAATATCGTTCTTTTATTCAAAAACAATATTTCATAAAATCGATTTAGTATGAGTTTCCCTGCCCTACTTCATTCCTTTCTACACTGTCTATGTTGTTACTCTCATCTTTCTGTCTACATGTTGAACTACATGTTGTACTACATGTTGTACTACATGTTGTACTACATGTTGTACTACATGTTGTACTACATGAGTACACATTATGTTATAACAGGGAAGTCACATTTTGAACTCAGGTAAGAGTAGACATTACACATACATTTGTACACGTAGCTTAGGTTGAAATTGGTGGTAAGTGCATCAGACTGTTTCAATAGACCAGAGAAGATAAGTGCTATATTATATGCAGTGGAAACATTTGTTTAAACATGTAAGAATTGTCTCCTCTGTAGAGAGAAGTACAGAAAGAGAATACAACTTTGCACAAAATGTTGAACTCGGTGAAATTTTTATGGATGCAACAGAGTTATATACATGTACGTATAACAAGCCAATTATGTAAATAAAGAGAGTATTGTGATCATTGTAGGGAAAAAACAATGCATACACCATGTACATGTACATTGTGTGCATAGATGTAGTTTTATATTCATCACCAGTCTGCACTGTCATGGGACACTGTTTAATTGGGTAACAGTAGATACAACCACGATAGCTACATGTGTGTAACTTATTAGAAACCAGCTTTGGCTATTGGACGGATGGCAATCCAGGTCAATGGTTGATTCTTACTACAAATTACCTAGTATAAAAAATACAAACAAACAATCAACTCGTTTAGTTAAAGCTCATGATCTCGCGTGCACACAAGCATTTAGATGCTAGTAATTAGGAATAAAAAAGCGCAAGTCGCCAAATTTAGATGTGCAAAAGGCGATTTCTCTATCATACATGTAGGTTGATTCGGAATCTTTCAACTGATTTCAAACTGTTAGTATATTTGATTCAACAATACATGTAAGTTTTTTAACAACAATATCGAAAAGGTAATACAAGTCCAAGCCAATGATTGGAAAATAATTGAGGGAAGACAACCTGTTACTACAACAAAATCCAATGTGCTAGTTTCTAAAAAACCAATAATGGTGCATGTAGCTAGCAAATTACAATTGTATAAATTATAATAAGATATGCATGTATGTTACATGTACATGTAATTTTTGTGTATGTACCCACACATGTACATTGTACACTGAATTCCAAGATTGCCCCAATTTTTTATTAGTGCTTAGTAGCAGAGTTGCATTGTCCAGACCATGCACCTGTAGATGGCGAAGAAAATCTCAACAAACTGCCCTATTATCGGTATCTGAAATAATGTACATGTACATGTACACTATTTCTATCACTGTAAGAAATTGTGGTCACATATGATTTAATAACATGAAGCCCAATATATTGTGATGTAACATGTACATGTACACATGCATACTGCACATGTGCTCAGAGCTGTTATAATAGTGATAAAATTAACTTAACATGCATGTACATGTACTAACATATACACTGAAAAATAATGTTCAAATGTAGTATATTATATGTAAAACCCTTATTGAGTTGCACACTACTGCTACTACTACGCATACTACACTCTACAGTAGATTATGTAAGCTTGAGTAATGATTTGTCTGGATCGTAAGTTGCCAACTGTTTTTATAGCTCCATTTGGCCTGCACAGAACAATTTATATAGTCTAATTTATTTTTCTATATATTCTAATTTATTTGATTTGTCTGGATCGTAAGTTGCCAACTGTTTTTATAGCTCCATTTGGCCTGCACAGAACAATTTATATAGTCTAATTTATTTTTAAAGTTCACCTACGTGTCATCTGAGTGGACATGTAAAAGTATTTAGAGCGCATTGTTGTTGTTCAACATTGCTGTGTACCTAAGCAACAATTTACATCATATTACTGTATATACCACAAGCTGATAAATCCTTTTAAAACAAGATGACTAGTTGTAAACAATTGATGACAATTTTATTCAATTTATTTCCAAAACACAGTCATTACTACTATAAAATAACAAGTTCATTAAAAAAGAGGTTTTAGTTATCAATTAAAACATTTTAGCTGTTTAAAATAGTATATCCAAGTATACCTAGCTTACGATACATATATTTAAGTTTCCATTGAGCAAATAACTCCTTGATTATTCTTTTATTAAAAAGAATATTTCAGTAACTCAATTTAGTATGAGTTTCCCTGCCCTACTTCATTCCTTTCTACACTGTCTATGTTGTTACTCTCATCTTTCTCTCTACTTCTGTTTTTACCTTTTCGGCTTGACTTTCTACCTTTCCCTTTGTCACGTCTGCCTCGTTTACCACGGTCTCCACATTCACCACGTCTACCCCATTTGCCTCGTTTGCAAGATTTACAAAGTTTGCCACGTCTATGATCACTACGGCCTTTACCACGTCTACCACCTTTGCCACATTTACCACAGTTTCCAGTTCTACCACATTTACGACTTTTTCCTTTGCCATGTTTAATGTCTCTGCTTCCTTTACCATGTTTACCACCTCTGCCTACTTTACCATGTTTACCGCCTCTTCCAGCTTTACAATGTTTACCACCCCTACCATTACAGCGTCTATTTCCATTTTTTCTTCTGGGCACAGGGTGAACAAGGTGAACAGGGTGAACAGGGTGAACAGGGGGGACAGGGTGAACAGGAGGGCAGGAAGCCTGAAAATTTCAATAACAATTAATCACATAAAATATTTGAGCTGATGCATTGTAATAAACACATTTCGTCCATACTGTGTTAATAACAATAGCTACATGTACATTCAATGCCTGAGTCAAGCAATGTAATGTTCACTGATCATTCTGGCTTAGTAGCAGTTGAGACACTTACACTCAAACTACATGGTCGGACTTCTTCAGTATTTCCTGTGCAGTCTTTGCCGCCATTTTGAACTGGTGGACAATTACAAAGCCTCTCTCTTGTCTCCACAGCAGAAGGTGAGCAAGTTATATCGCATCCACTCCACGGTAACCAGTTACAAAACTGTCCATCTACTGGACATGCCTACAGTACCATTAATCAATAAATGATAATGCCATGCGATCATACTATAGGGAAATTCATTCAAACAGGAAGTTGCATTTTAGTATGTAGATCGTTAATAAACTTACTTGTACATGCGTGTTACAGTCAATTGGTCTGGCAGTAGATGGCCCGCTGGTAGATGGCCCGCTAGTAGTTGGCCCACTAGTAGATGGCCCGTTAGTAGATGGTCCGCCAGTAGATGTCCCGCTAGTAGATGGCCCGTTAGTAGATGGCCCGCTAGTAGTTGGCCCGCTAGTAGATGGCCCGCTAGTAGATGGCCCGCTAGTAGATGTCCCGCTAGTAGATGGCCCGTTAGTAGATGGCCCGCTGGTAGATGGCCCGCTGGTAGATGGCCCGCTAGTAGATGGCCCGCTGGTAGATGGCCCGCTAGTAGTTGGCCCACTAGTAGATGGCCCGTTAGTAGATGGTCCGCCAGTAGATGGCCCGCTAGTAGATGGCCCGCTAGTAGATGTCCCGCTAGTAGATGGCTCGCTAGTAGATGGTCCGCCAGTAGATGGCCCGTTAGTAGATGGCCCGTTAGTAGATGGCCCGTTAGTAGATGGCCCGATAGTAGATGGTCCACTAGTAGATGGCCCGTTAGTAGTTGAACACTCCACAAATGGATAGGAAAGTTTTAGCTGCTGACGGTTTCCATTATTGCAGATGTCTTCACCCCCCCTCACATTGCACTGTCACTCCATTTGCATTAAAATTTGCATCTAAAATGAAGACATATCATGTACTCACTGATACTAACAATCCTTCCACCAAATGTTGAACTCTGCAAACATTCTCTCGAGGGGTTACACCCCTATATATTGATATACACTGATACATAACACACATATTTGCACAAATGGGATCAATTTTCTAACACTGGTGGAATATATTGTAATTTCCCGTATTAATAGTATTGACAGTATGTATGGTAATACAGGTAAACTTAGTTTGGTATCTGTCACACGGTATGACAGTGACCGAGTATAACTGATGCATTGTGCCTGTCTGTATCACAGTTAAGTTTGTGTTATATACCTGGAATCGTTCCAGGATTGTTTCTTGGAAGAAAGACTCCAAACACAGCCGGTGAAGTTATGAACTCACTGCATGTGGAGCCAGCATTGGGGATATTGACCATCCCGGGTTCTGTAGCAAAGTAAATAAGAGGTACAGTGAAACAAGTGTTGAGCATATAACATATCCTTGTCCTCTTCTTAGAAAGATCTTGTAGCAGATCTATATTCTATTCCATTATTTGCACAATTTTCACTTATAAAGATTGACAGCTAGTAAATGGATACGTGTTCAGATAATTTACATGTATTTGTTAGTATCTGTCGAAAATCAAACTAGAACAGTACTATCTAAACTTTGATTATCAAAGTCATAATTTTTTTTAGATAATTCAAACGAAGGAGCTCTTTGATTAAGCAATGGCGATTAGAAAATGTTGCACTGTACATGTAGCTATAAATTTCACCTGGCCTAGCGTTGAAGAGCTATTGTGATCTACAAGTAAAAAAGATAAAAAATGAACTGGAATTCATCCAAAAAAGTCCTCCAAAAATGATATTGCCTGATATAATCTACCAACAGAACTCGCATCCTACTATTTCAAAAGTATTTTATCAATCCAAAATCTGCTTCAATTTACCAAAACAATTCCCAATGCCTACTCTAGACCATATACATGTACATCATGTACATTCAGTCATTTATTAAGAGTTATTTTAGCAATAATCTTGAATATATGCATAAAAATATACATATAATAAATAGTAAATTGTAAAGTTTAAATGTTATCTTTTCACGATGGCAAAATGAAAGAAATTGAACTCCAATAAATCCACTGTACCTCCTTGAATGCAAATCAATATTGGGTTCCCATTAGTATTCCAGTCACACGCTGAGCTCCCACCTTCATTAGTCATACAGATGATTTTTCTACCTTGTGCATCACAGCCGTTGTCAGTAAACGACACACAATCTCCAACCTCTGTACATTCACCAGCTAAAACACAGAATAGAAATCGATCTATAATATGTAAATCTTGTATATGTAATCGAAATTACGCCACATCATGAAATTCTTTATAGCATTCGTACAAATACAAAGATCCCATGTTAACATATACGTGTCCAATACCGTTTTATTATGTACATGTAACTTACCAGACTGTGTCTTCACATGGTCTACATTCAGCGTTGCAAGCACAATGCCTAAAAAATGCATATTTTCCAGTGTAGAATCATTCCTCTTATTCCCAATAAGCAATACAGAACATCAAAGCAATGATTTTTATACTTATTTTACGTAAATGTCTTTTAGCACTTGAAATAATAAACAACATGCCATTTTTCTGTGTTGTAATCAACATTAAAAATATACAGTGTAGATCCTAGCATCACTGTCTATGACTGTTGGTAAAAAGGAGAAATAGTGAAATTCTATTACTTACACAAGGAAATTGTAGAAATCCAATAAGCACCCATTATCTCTCCTTATCTCACAGGTTTTAGTTTCACACCGGAGATCTCTCAGGTTTTATACCAAAAATGATCCTCATATGTATCACACATCATTTCTCATATTTATCTGCATGACAGTTATCTTTTTGTGAATTATTTTGGATTATCTATTTTAAATAATATGACCACCATTGCCCATTAGCTGTGATATCAACCCCTGGCCCGTTTGCACCAACATACATTGATGCACGCATGGCTGATTGCTGGCTGTGGTATAGCGGGTTTGTGGTAAGTATTTTTGCTTTTAAACTTTGTTTTACATGATATCTTTTCAATGTCAAATACCCGTCTGCAATTTTTCAAATTGAAACGCCGACCTAACCATTAAACCGCGAGCTAAAACACCGAAGAGAAAAACTTTGAGGTTATAAATAATCAGTCCCTTTAAATCGATACAAACTGACTCATACTGTACGTTATATCAATTCTACGATCGCCAAACTTTGCATTGTTGCTATACTAATAGCCTAGGCTCTCACCTTTGCTAGAAATAACTAATATTTAGTCCACTGTTTCCATGATACCCGCAATGCAGACTGTCTCCTTTCGGAATCCCCAGTTAAATGTACAGGTGTATATTGTGGTCTGGAAAGTTACCCCAGCTGATGTACTGTGATTCATGCTCATTGCAATAATTTAAAATTCACTGTTTAAAATGTAAATTCTCTGATTACAACTTAAAATTACGCAATTCTAGTTTATCTTTTTCTAATGCTCTTAAAATTGACCACCACTTTCTAGAAAAATACCAAAAACAAATTTACCAAATTAAGAGAAATTCAGTAAACGATTGTATAGCCCATGTTCCGTACAACAATTTTTCTTATATCCGCTCCTGCTTCTCAGCTCAGAATGACATCATGACTCACTGAACTAAGCTGAATAGGTGGCCAATAGTAGAACAGGAGAATATGCTCTATTAAGTGGTACTGCTAATTTATGGGCAGTAGTAAAGTATAATTGGTCTTGCAAAATGAACCCTGTCTGGTCTAATAGATGAAAGTGAAAAGAGTTAATAGGTCATGTTTACTATTAAAAAGGACTTGTATTAATTAGACAGAGTGTCTGCAATATTTACTTCTAATCCATATTATATTATGATAGACTATAGTTGATGCGTATTAGGGCATCAAAAGCCTCTGTTTTTTATCTGGAAACGCGATGTGTAGGCAGATAATTACTGTAGATCTGGTAATTACGATGACCACTACTGAGTATGTATGTAAGTTATTAACTATGTGTCACAGCAGGATTAATGCTATCATCCAGAGTATTATAGTATTAAATCTTCCCAAATGGATTTCAAGATATATTTCTAGGATTATAAAATTCAAACAAGCCCATCCATACATGTAAATAGGTATATAGATCTGGCACTGCATTTACCTAGCAGGTTAGCCATCATAGAATGTATGATTAAGTCTGTTGTCATGGTGACAGCAAGACACAATAACCCATTGCAACCAACATGACTGCGTGCTACAATGATATGTCACTATTACATGTATATTGAACCAGCAGGTTCCCATGGTTACAGTGTGATGCATTAGCCTAATGCAGCTACATTGGAGAATATGATGGCTATAACATTAGTTGATATTCTACCAACAATTTATAGGTTCTACAAGATATTTATTCACATCCATAAACTACAGTACACGCGACAGATACTGGACATCCAAGACCCATTACCCCTCAACACATGATTTAATAATAATAATAATATCCGTGGCGCCAAACACAATTCTTTAACATGGCTGCCCAATAGCAGAGCTAGTCGAGGGACCCCCACGGCTCATAGAGCTGGATATTATTATAGTTCGATATGGCACAGAGGAAAAACTTTCTTTGGGACAAAAACCTCCAGGTCGTTGGCGAGGCACGAACACACGTCCTTGCAGATAACTTCCGTCATTGCTGCAAACCAGAGTGACTCATTGTAGTACCATAAGACCGTATAATGATATCATTGAAACAATATGATAGTAGGGTGTAAGGAGGTACACTGATAACTACAATGGAAATAAGGTTATATTTGAAATGAATTTTATAGCCATAATATTCTCAATATTTTGGTGTGTAGCTTTATAGGTCCATCCATGGCAGTATTCCAAGTATGCAGATGGACAACTCTGGGTGAACTTGTTTATTGCACAGGTTAATCAATGCCAACAGCCTGTCACAAACAAAAATGTATTTTCTGACTTAATCACTCGTGATTTTGGTCTGCACCCAATCCACAGATCCTGTTTGTTTCTTAGTGCCAAAACGTTTTTCGGCGTCTGGTCACCACCAGGTGGGTTATTCATCAAGATTAATAGAACTAGATATGTATTATATATGTACCCAATGTAATATGTATACATGTATACATGTAGGTATATCATAATATACATGTAGTTTTCAAAGCTGCTTTAAGTTATTGCAAACTTAATACCGCTAACAATCAACCAAATTGGTCAACTTAAGTTTAGTAATTAAAGCGGAATCTCAGGTAATACGTCATGACTGTAATATGCTACCTTTAAATCCAGGAACAAGTTGTTAGGGGGTTTGACCATGTTTTTATAATAATTATCATAATGATACATTTTTCAGCAAAGAAATTGTTTTTGAGCAGTCAGAGACTGGCCAAACCCCCTAACATACTATAAGGGGCAAGGTGGCCATAAAAAGAGGGGTGCCCTGTGTGCAGTTTGCTCAGAACATGTCTACTGCTCACTGGTGAAGCTCCTTTTTCATGGTTGCTTAGCTGGTGTAGTGGTAGCATGCTCTCTTCACTGTGCTAGGCGACTAGGTGCTGTAGAGGTCCCGGGTTCAAACCCCAGTCAGGGACTGGTATTTTCATGGATTTGAGACAAGTCTCTGACTGCTCAAAAATAAATTCCTTGCTGAAAAATTACATCAGTAACAAGTTATGTTTATTAAAATACATTTTCTGATTACAACGAAACATCCGGTGTTAGAACTCACAGCACTGATTTCATTTTCTTACTACATTGTATGAATGATAATGTTCTTAGGTGGTAAAGGCATCAAACAGGATTTTTCTTGAATACCAAAATCATACTGTCATGTAGCTACACATAGAAATGTTTTAGTGGATGAAATTGAATAATACAGTTAATATCGTGGTTTGGGCAAAACTGTCATGTGACCGCAATCATGAAGTTGGCACAAACAAAATATACTACACTGTGCATCAGCATTGAAATATACATATACATGTACATTGTATATGAGGAGTAAGAATGTTTTAGTGCTCAGGGTAGGACCACATACAGCTCAATACATGTAGCTGAAAATAGTAACATGTTTACTGAAAATCCCCAAACTAGTTCAGATTTTTTTGCAAAATGTTGATGAATGATCATTCATGCATGAGGTAAACAGGTTTTATGGCTAATTATAACTAAGCTGATTAAGCTAATATCACCTGATGGGCGGGTTAATATTCTCAGGTTCCGTAATCAATTGGAACATACAGGTACAGGTACATGTACATTGTATATGTGTTGGTTTTATTGTGGAACGAGTAGCCTGAGCTAAATTAATTTCTGTCAAACTATCCAACAAAAATTAAATAAGGATTAATGACTTATTCAGTATATGTATAGGAAATTAATTGTTGTGATTTATGTTTAAACAGAAGGACAGTGTTATGTATTTGTATTGTAATCAATCATATTGAAGGTAAACAACAGGCTGTCAGCTCGTAAACATTATTATTCTCACTTCTAGTCAGAATGCTTTACTCTTACATGGGAGTTCCGTATGCACTAGAATTGATCTTTACCAGTCTCCGGTGAGTTCTGATTGGCTGATGCCCTCAATCTTACATGTAAACCAATATTCAATAATCTGATTTATTTATGCCTGACAAGAGGATATTGATTCATGAAATATTCGAATAGAGAGAAGATTTATTTTGCCCCATTGCATAAAGTGATTGAGTGATGTTGGTAGTTTAATAAAGTACCATATTGGCGATATTCATATTGCCATTATGATGGCTTAACAGGTCCAGCTAATTTTTTTCATAAATCGCTGTCTTGTAACATTTAATAACTATTCATTGGTTTTGCTTGTAATGGCAATATTTAAATTGATACACAGAAAAATGATTCGAATACAATATTATTTTGTTTTTCAGTCATTTTTTTCTTTGATTACAAAATTTTAGATCAAAATTCAATGCGCCTGAAATAAGGCGGGAAGTCATATTCACAAACTTTGACTTCTGCATGTACAACATTTATTTGACAACCCAAGTTGCTGAATCCTGGTTCTAGGATTTTCTTAGTCAGATTGTGAAAACAAAATAGCGGATTGAAGCCTTTGCTAGGATGACGTGAAGATTAAAGCAGATAAAATATTATAAGCCATAAGTAAGGATTAATGCATTATTTCACGTTGTGCAACTAATGACCGTCACAAATAGCAGTATCATGTAAACTACACTAACTAATATGTTCATTTTACTATACTATACTTACTAGGCCTGCAACGATTCACAAAATACTGTTTTGATTTTTTCGATTCTGCCAATTAACTTTTTCGATTCGATTCGATACCATTTATGTTGCAGTAGTTCTTCGCAACAGTATTTTAGAACACTGTCAGTTGTAGTAGTTGAGTTGATAATTCCATTTTAGAATCACCAAAAAGAGTAGAATGAGTAGATTCCAAAAGCGTACCCTTCTAATTGTGCGGAATATCAAATACAAATTGCATGTTTGGGGCATTTATGTAATCATAGACTTATATTAGTAATACATCTTAGCCCATGATGTATTTTATAGCTTTCCACTTATTGCCAACAAAATTACTAGAAAGAAATTGTGCTTCACAGAGACTCGAACTCATGACCACACGTTTGTGAAGCGAGCGCTCTGCCACCATGCTATGGTGAAAACTTGGAATTACCAAGACTAAGTATATATTTAACAAGAATCGAAAATTGAGTGCAATGAATCGATATTGAAAATACTGCAAATTAATCGTATCGAGAATCGTTATCGATTCATCGTTGCAGGCCTAATACTTACTTACTATACTTACCAACAATGCTTGAAAGTGTTGAATTCAACTGATTTAATATGCATCAGTACGTGGATATTGTATTTTACTAGATGTCCTTGCCACCTAAATTTCAGACCCAGGCCGATTTACGAAAATATTTTCCTGCACACACCCGTCAAAAGTCGCAAACACACCGGCTTGGGCCAGAAGCAAAGCCTCACTTTCGCAGGAAGAAGTCAGGTGTGCCGATGAACTAGGAATAGTTTCGTCCGGCCAAGCCAAAGCCCAAACCAACAGCCCTTCTGACCTAGGTCGGACGGCCATCTTCTCATTTTTATTTGCGACCTGGGTCCGTCTAAGGGGTTGCAAAGAGACTAAAGTATAGTATGATTTCTAACACAACATAGAGGCTCTAGTTGAGCTGCACAAGCATTCACCAAGCTGACAAATTTCTTGTTCATGTACCAGAGTAATGCTGTTGGGTGTACTGTGTGGGGTGATCACCTGGTCCTAAGGCTAGTGTGCATAGGCTAGTGGAATATATAATCGCACTTGCAAAAGGAGCCCAGTCTGAACTGATGGGATAAAAGTAGTACAAGTTGATAGATTATATATGCTATAAAAAGAAATTGTGTTAGACAGTGTGTCTGAAAATTTTGTTTTAATCTACATGTATATAAATATAGTTTATGTGACGTTAGGACAGTTAGGGCATCGGGAGCTTATTTTTTATTCGTGAAATGAGCAAGCAAATTTTTAGGTATTTCCATAATTATGATTACCACTGTTAAGTACATGACTGTGCATTATTTAGTAAATAGAGTTATTAACAACACTTCACAGAAAAAATTATTTATTACCCAAAGTGTTGAAGTACTAGGTCTTCCTCGAATTGATCTCAAGATTTATTTCCAGGATTCTGTAATTCAAACATCCCTGTCTATATATAGGTTCATAGATCTGGCACTGTATCTACCCAGCAGGTATGATTAAGTCTGTTGCTATGGTGACAGCAATGCACTAGCCTATTACTACCTGACATGTTTGTTAACAGAGTGATATCTACTTTATTTACCATTAATATAGGTTCAACAAGGTATTTTTCCATGCCCATGAACTACAACATATGTGACAGATCATAATAATGTTGTCCGAATGCCAAACACACATTATTATTATTATTATTATTATTATTATTATTATTATTGAGTTTATTGCTTATTAATAACAACAATAAATTATAGTAAAAGCGTAGCAAGTATAAAATTGCACAAAAGGGAAGCCAGATAGTCCGAGGCTAGAGTCGAGGCAATCCCTGCTCAAGTGTACCGGTGCCGAGGGAAAGCACCCACCACGCCCCCAGACACCCCACAGTGCTCACACCCCCGCCCCCCAGAGACGAGACGCCAAAGCCGCCGCAAAAGCCCTGGGAGAGAGGTCAAGGATGTCCAAGGCATAGCTAGAAACAAGCTCAATACCGGCATAGTACACCGATCTCCTCCCCCTGTTAGTTTTAGTTTTGGTAGTTTCAAAAGTTTACTTTTATTTCTAGTATTAAAGTTATGGGTTATTACTAGAGAATTTAAAAGCTTTTCATCTGTCTTAAAGATATTGTAAGTGAAAATTATAAGACGGTATTTGAATAGCATTTTTATCGGCATTATTTTGGATTCAAGAAACTTGGTTGACACCGATGAAAAAGGTTTTTGTTTAAATATCACCCTCAAAGCTTTTTTTTGATACACCAGGATTTGAGAAATTGTCCCTTCACAGGCATGTCCCTAAAACTCCAAACCATATAAAAGGTGGGGACATATAAAAGTGTAGTAAATGTTTATCAGGGTTTTTATTACCCCTTTGTACATGATTAGTTCTAAGGCAACAAAATTATTTGAAATAAAATGAAATTTTTAGCTAGTTTAAAATTAGTTTTCTATGCCATTGTTAGATCTTACCTGTCATATGCATCCAATCAATAATGAAGTAGGAAAAATGAGAATTGAGCAACACTTTAAAATCAAGTGCATATTGCAGAAAATAGTTGCCCCTTCAGTGATCTGTCATTCTAGAGCATAATGAGAAGAGTGGAGATCAAACAATTTCTCTACCTAAAACTTCTTGCAAGATCCTAAGAATGTACAATATGCCAATTTATAACCAGCGGCAGCAAAATGCCAATGTTATACATTTTATGAGTAACTTTTCTTTCTTCATCCATGCACCATAACTCAGCTGCCAATACTTTGCACACTACATAGTTCTATAACTACTGGTAATTTACAATGTAGTGTCACTGGTTTTAAGCACAGAATTAAGGTTATTCTAATGATATAAAGTCATTTTGTAATCTGATTTAGATTTTTATGGTTATTACAAATGACATCAAAAAAGTCCTATTTTTTACTTGTTGGAACTGGAAATTCCTTTCTAGTAACCATGTACATCACAGCATGTAAATGCAATGACACCTACGCTCATGTGCTAATAGTACAACCCATAATTATAGTATACTCATGTACACTGTAGTATGGCAGATGATCATCAATTGCATATTACAGCAAAAGTTATCCTCTCAATAAATGTGGAAAGACAACTTCAATATAATGTTTATGTTGATGGCACTTTCTCACACTAACTCATTGTGGTGAGAAATTATTCTAATAATTCTGGTGCAGCCAAGTTTGTATAACATAAACTGCAACTTTACCTCAAACTGCAACATTCAGATACATTTGTACCTGTAATAATAGTGAAAGTATAGAATTAAAAAATTATAAAGGCATGTAGTACTTTTCAGCATAGAACTAGGATGTACAGTGTACATGTACAGTGTATGTTACAGATTGACTGGAAATATATTAGATTTATATCATTTGTGTATGTGTACACATACCTTTACTTTTGTCACAAGAAACTTTACAGTTGTGGCCCAAAGTCTTAGCACAACTCATTGTCACCTACTGCTATCAAATGCAAACTGAAGTATTTTCAACAAACCAGTCCTGCATTACCTACTGCATCTAGACCATGCAAGTTATACATGGTGTTTTGCAGAATTCGAAAGGTTTTGGAGGGCACAAATAGTACTGTCAGTTCTTGGGCTGTTTTTGCATTGAAGTTTAACTGCAAAAAAGGCTACAATTCAAAAGTAGGGTGAGCAAGCTGTCCTTTTGCACCTATTAATAAGCTGAAACGCAATTGCTAGACAGAGTTATCAAGTGTGTTTCATATCTACTAAACACAACATAATAATGGTATAAGAAAGAAAGAGGAATAATAGACGCCAGTAAGTCACAGTCCAACTTCTCTGTGAAAACAGCCCAAATATAGTCAGTATTTTGTACCATTCAAAACCTTTCAAATTCTACAAGAGATTACATCAATAGCTATGTTATGTCTAGGGAACTAATTCAATTCAAGAATGATTTACTTAGTTATAGTTAGACAATGTACAATGTACATGCATTTTTGTGTCATTGTAGAAAGCGCTTACCAACTCATCTCTTTAAACTGCTTGAATTAATATACATGTATACATGAATTAATGTATCACAATCACTTTAACCAAAATACCACACGTCAAACAGTATAATTTAGAAGGATAGCCAGTAAAAAATGGCCAATATCATTGTGTTATGCAAAGTTGTCATCCCTTCTTCTACTCCACTTTGGAGAAAAGACAACTCCAATAATAAAGATTTAACTGCTTGGAGTACATGCAGCTATATATAGTGTGTATGGTTAACTGTTTTCGACTGTGGTGATTGGAAAATTCTGTTGCCAAAATGATGATGAAAACATGAGATAAAGATTAAAGAAATTTGACTCGATTGAAGATCCGAAATATACACAGATACATTTGAATGCACATTCGAATGTACATACACATCTACATACACATGTACATGTGCATACACATGTACATACACATGTACATACACATGTACATAGACATGTACATACACATGTACATGTGCATACACATGTACATACACATGTACATACACATGTACATACACATGTACATGTGCATACACATGTACATACACATGTACATACACATGTACATACACATGTACATACACATGTACATACACATGTACATACACATGTACATACACATGTACATACACATGTACATACACATGTACATACACATGTACACGAACACCTACATATGTATCACGTATATATATTTATGTAAGACAATATTTGACCAGACCAAAACCGCTCTACATGTACATTACATGTACATGATGTACTGAATATGGTGACCAGGTATATGTGCATAGGTGTACAGTAAGTTTAGGTTAGAGTACAATGATATAATGCTGAATGTAGCCCACTGAAGACACCTAGACAACGTGCATAATATGCTAATGTACTTTTAAGTTAGAGTAGAAAAAGTGGTGTGTAAATAGATGTACAGCACATTTAGTAAGACAGTTTACCCAAACTGGGCATTTATCAAATCTTCTGAAATTACATTACATGTATTTGGAGCTGTTTTAATGTTCTAATGTTTTAATGTTGATCGAAGATTTTATTGCTAATACAATAAGATAATGTATTCCATTTGATTCCATTTTTTGAGCAGCTAGTCATGTTGGGGAAATTATGGTCGAGCTTGACTTGTCAAAAATACTGTGTCCAGTCTCTTAAACTGTTCCAGTTATGATTGGAATAACAATACAATATTATGAGGAGCACAGGATTAAATATGATATATGTAGACTGTCATAAACTATGAACTAGAGAAGCTAGTGATGGATAATACAACGAGATGCCTGTTTATATTTTTATTGACTCCTTATATTTTGATGTACTTGTACATGTACTGATGATGTGTGGATAAACAACAAAATATAAGCATACCTGTCAACCTGAAGTGAAAAATATAGGGAGTCCCAGCTTCCAAGTGCATAGGTGAAACTTGCAAGAACTTAACTTCCAACCGTAAAGTTTACATTTGGAGAATTTGAATTATGGGGTGGGGGGGGGGTGGGGTTGGTATGGGTGCCAAGCTTCACTGTTATCGCAGTACTGATCATTATCCTTTGACATAATCAGTAACCTATATAAATTGGCTACCATGCTTGTACTTTTAGCAAGTAAACTATGTAAATCACAAAAAAGCTAAAAAAAAGACTGGTGGCGCAAATATAGCCCATTAGACTTATTTACACATGGACAATAATGAGCTATGTAGTAGCTGATAATTCCAAAGCTGTATCAAAATACCAGATCGAGTAAAATGAGACTGAACAATTTGATGCTATTATTTATTGGATAACCTTGAATGTTGGATATTGGATAATACAAAATTAAAATACCTATCTGATGCCCTGAGATGGGAGGATATAGAGATATAGGGAGCTGGTGGGAGTGGGAGTTTGAAATAGGGAGGGTCCGCCCAAATCAGGGTAGTTGACAGGTATGAATATAAAGAGTCAATGAAAATAATATAAAGATGTCTTGTTTTATTACTCGTTGTCAAAATGCTTGCTCGCACCAACATTCTACAACAGGATCTAGGTTATTTTTCAATGAAATAATAACTCAGCAAAAGATAGTCAGTATGCACATGGTTTTATGAACCTATAAAAGCTACATGTGTACACGCATGCAGCAGACACACTAAATGATTAATACATGGGCAGCTAGCATATTGTAATGTTTACATACGAGGGCCGATAGACCGCTAGTATGGGACGGGCTTGGACGGTGGTAGAGGCCAACCAAGTAACCTTCTGCTCATTACATAAAGAGTGAACAGTTGTTATATGTGCTCTTGTTGATATGTATCAGACGTAGGCCGATGCCGAGACTCATTGAAGAGCTCAGAACCTACGTAGGTCCTGTAGACTTTATACTTCAGAGGAGTGCAATGAAAGATCTGGTATTCTAGGATCTTAAGCTCGACGCTAGATTCATATAAAATCCGAAATCGACCTGAGTCGTAGAAGTGGTGTAGAGATATGCTTAAACGAGGATGGGGATGAACTCGAGCCGTATGGATCTATGGATCCCTTGGTAGATTTACCCGCCTACAAGAGTGAGCCTCTATAGGTTTGAGTTAGGAGATGTTGCTTTATTAGAGCACAATCAACAACTGATTTGATACAGAAAATGCACTGCCTTTTATACTATATCTATTTCCGGCCAAAAGAGCCCGTTATGTTATCGGCGGAACTGATGCAACAACATGGATGGTTCCGCCTGACACAAGTGAAACTTATAATATATGGCAAAAGACTCTATTTAATATAATCAGGCAAGAGAAGGTAATTGCCAACAGTGTATGGGAAAAACCAAGTTGTAATAAAGTTGTAATTCCAATGGTCTGCTTGATAGGCAATAGTAAAGGCATACAATATAAGCTGATTGGATATGAGTAGTATAAGTAGACGTGACACAATAGTATAAGAGAAGAAGACATCATGCATGGATGAATATGGATACATGGATAATAACGTAATGCATGATAGTGTCAATGTTAATGTCAATATACAAGAAGAGTAAGAACTCAGTTTGTGTCCAGGCAGGCTGTTTCACCACAATATTACATGTGGCTGTGGCCGTGGCTGTCACCTACATGTACACGTGGATCAATCACTAAATTTTCATGACAGAGATACATGTAGCTTTATAACACCCCAAGATCTGTTGCACTTGTACATTAGGTTCCCATGTATGAAATAACACAAATAATTACTTCTATCAATTATTGTAGGCCATTATACTTTAGTTTTGTTATATCATATGCTTACTATTTATTATGATGTATCCCAAACATTTAACATGTACTTAGTCCCAATTGTACATGTACATTGTATATTGCATTGCAACGTCTACCACCTCTTCCAATTATCCATGTATAAAGTCACCAAGCTCTGTACAATGCATTATACATGTATGTTGCACTTTGAAACATCGCCAGACGATATATTGTAATACTTATGAGGTAGTGGTAAAAGACATCAGCTAGGGGTCGGAATAAAATGGCCCTAAAGTGTTAGAATGCAGTCATATAGGAGGACTAGACGGAAAAAAGCTTTTGGTTAGAGGCTTGAGTTTGAGGTAAAGAAAAATTAGAATTATAATGATAGTCCCCTTGGTTGGAGTTGTCTTCTTTTTCTCTTGGGTAATTTCATTTTCGCGTCGCAGTCAAGTAGTTTACCGCTAAAGATTTTATACTAGGCTGCGCTAGACTTGAAAGAATATGGTCCCATAGACCATAGCAGCAGTGTCTAGTTGGTTCCAATATTAGTTTGACAGGTTCTTTTTCGATTGGCCACCATCTTGAATCTCATTTATTTTAATCAGCTGCCCTCAACTTAACCAAGATTTTATATCCAAGTTACATGTAATATAATTTCTAACCACTATTGCCTTTCGCTTAGTACAGTATTATATAATGAAGATTAGATTATGATTCACTACGGTAGAAAAAGCTACACGTCTTTCAACCGTAGGAAAACCTTGAAGGTTGTGTAGTCTTTCTAAGTTGTCCTTACTTTTAAGCAGGCAACTGTTATTAGTAGAGGTGGAACGAGACAGCATTTTTGGATTCGAGATTCGAGACACTACTTCTAAAAAATTCGAGACGAGACGAGACTGGGTTTTAGGATTCAAGGCAATTTTTCTAAGAAGTTTGCCAAATTTTATATATCTGCATGTTAGAACTCCAATAGTTTCAATTGCCACTCTGTAAACTCTGTATTTTATCATTATGCATTTCAATAAAAGGTGAACAGGAGGCTGTGGAATATATTGCACATGTATTCCATGTACATTGCATGTACATTGTACATGGGTACTAAAATAATAAAATGCAATTTGAACAATTAGTATGGAGTTATGTTTCCTTTAATGAAATAATCTCACGAGTAGACAACTTTTGGTAAGGACATAACATTGCATTGTGGGAGTGGTGATTGACAGTCGTTAGTAATTCTGTATGACTTGTAGTGATCGACTAGTAGCTCAGCGTTAGCTGCAATGCTATTGCTAGGAAATCAGTGCTGGGAATGTACATGTAGGGAGTATTACTAAATAATTTGAATATGTAATTAAATTACATATTCAAATTATTTAGTAATAAATATATCAAATAGAAAATTTTTCTATTTGATATATTTATTGTTGATTAGCAATTAGTTGTATTATAATTATTAATTTATTATAAATAAAAATCATTAGCTGCTATTTGTTTTCAGTCTCGAATACTAATTGCCAGCTAGAGACGACTTTCGAGACATGACAAGTCGATACGGGACTCGAGAAATCTCGAGTCTCGTTCCACCTCTAGTTATTAGTATCATTAATTTTTTTCAAATGTAACTACTGCAGCAAAAACTGAATTCAAGTAGAAATTAAAACTGCCAAGCACTAGAAAATAGGCTGATCCAGTTCACCTATTTAGTCTCGAATGGTTTTTTTATAAGTTCTAATACAAACCTTGGCTTCTGTCAATAAGCTTTAGTTCTGTGCCCAGTGTAATCACCAAGTAATACCATTCATATTAGTAGGGCCATACCCATCACAAGATGAGCTATTATAGCATGGATACACCTTTAGAACTAGACTTTTAGCTTAACACTATTAGGGCTCTTTCAGTACCCCACCCACAATTAGCCAGTTTACTCCGTATTTGCTAAGAAAGGCTATGGCTTGAATCATTTTACAATCAGAGGCTACAAAGTCTTCAACACTAATGTGGCCATAGAAAACAGTTACCTGTGATGTGTGTTACTCGTTATCAATGACCCTTATTCATTTGAACAATAACAATATAATATATTGATGATTTAATTACACTGACCACTACCGAGGTTTTTTTTAATAACTTTCAAAAATTCTTAATAGGCCTATTACAAGTTACAAATACAAGTGTGGGGACTGTACTGAGATTTTGAGGTTATAAGCTGAATACATGTGCGGCATTAGAAAGTCTAGTAGCAGCTGGACAAGTTAGTACCATACCAGCTGCTGGGATACGATGATGTCATCATACCACTCAGCTCTGTTAAAACTAGTGAATTACATCATTGCATGAAGTGAATGCCATACCACGCATCAAGTTATTATAAACAGAAGAATTTAATTGAGTTATTATCCTTGTTTTACTAGGAATATTAAAAAACGAAAAATGAGTATGTAGAACAAAATGCTAGTTGTTATTCCTAGTCAATTGGTAATTGGTTACTTTTGTCGTACATGTAAATTGAGTCTAATTTTTGAGTAATTAATAAACTTTTCTTAACAATAATTCACCATCGTGTGGTCGTCAAAAAAGCGTCAATAAATTCAAACTGTCATAATTATAGTCTTAAAATCGGTAAATGCTTGGAAATTCTTTAGCACCCCTGACCGCATCAAGGAGTCAGGTCAGAGGTGCCAAACCCAACCAGGTGTTACCCATTGCAATGCTTTTCCATGCAGAACTGAAACTCAACTTAACAAGATTTGGTGGTAGGAATCATTTATTACTCCACCACTGAATATCCATCTGAGTGACTTGGAATTCCTCCATATGTGAGATTAACAGATGGTTCATGTAGATTGACCTATGACTAGATGTGGTGTATGGTGTGCAATGGTAAGACTGGCTTATTAGCATGTACATGACTGTATTAGCTAGCGGAAAAATTGGAGGTTGTCCTCTCTTGAATTTTAAGAGCTTGGAATCAAATTGGGATTTTCAAAATGTGTGACAATCTCTGCCAGTAGAGTGATATCAGACTTAACAAGAATTCCAGTCATCACGTCTATATTAACGTTGACTGAACCAAAAATGTGGTAATAATGTGTGTCATACTTTGGGAGAAAATTAAGAAGATACATTAATTGTAAGTGAAGGGAGGATAACTTCTAACTGTATCTTGTGACTCCTGGGCTAAACCTTTCAAAATGTAATAGAGCCAGTTGCTAGAAAATTTAATATGCGTAGTATTGATGTGGAAAGGGGCTGCTGCAAAATATTCTCATCTGGAGATTGAGGTGCAATCATGTCCTTAATCTGAATACTAATATGCGATTCTCATGGTTCAATTAAGCTTGGGTTTTTCACAACAGTAAGTAAAAAGTGTAAAAATGAACATACTATCACACACTGAATTAGCCTAAAACTTTGTGTGATAGTAAGTTAATATCATAAGTGTGTAAGTAATTAATTATGCTTATGGTGAGTAATTATACTCGGATATTGTTTGACCCATGGATGTCAACTACAGTATACTGAGTCACTCACATTGATCAACAGTTATGTGGCTGGTGAATGCAGGTCAGTTGCATGTATGAGTATTCTCGTTGCTACTAATATATCATAGCTGGGGCAGGCCATGTGAGATTTGTAGTATAGATCTACATGTAAGCCCACATTTTGCTGTCCAAACTCCTATATAATACAGTGGCTGACTTGGTAATAGAGGCACAGGCCAGAGTGCCTAATACCCTACTGTTAGCAGTAAACAGTAAGAGTAAAGTTCAGCGCAGCAAAATAACTTTTTTGAGCAACAGGCTACAGACGACTGAAGTAACAATACAAGCACTTGTTCCGGTTTGAGATCAACAGGTTTAAAACGTACATTGGTTTAGTGTTGGGTGAAAGTTACAGGTTACAACAGGTAGTTTAGGAGAACTCAGATCATAAGCGTAAGAAAAAGCATGAAATTGTACCATATAGAGCAGGTAGTTTCAGGTAAATGATCATTCATGCCGGTAATAGCTCACTTATTAAGACGTAAAGATAACTGATTGCATGATGACAAACATGCCAATGTCAATACATGTGCATGTACTATTATGACAAGCAATCAAGTGTACCATGTAATTTTAGAGAACCGGATGGTTGTATAGGTACAGGACACTAATATATCATTTTAAAACTTGTGAATAGCCCACTTATTAGTAAAATTAACTGATTGCTAACTCATACAAACATACCAATGTCAATGCATATGTATGTGCTAGTGTACTAAGACAAAGAATCAAGCGTACTATGTAATGGAAAGAATTCTGATGCCTGTTTACAGGTAACAGGACACAAGAATATCAATCCAAAACTTGTCAATAATAGTTGACAGCCTCACCCAGCAATATGATTCCTTGAAACGCATAATCCTTCGGCTTCAAAACGCTCACACTGCTTAATTCCCTACAATTACCTATATTAGTCTATAATTAATTGCTTTAGAGGTTTATTGGCAGATTACAATCTAAAATATGTAACCCCTTCACCTCATCTGAGATATGATGTATTTTTATGGAAGAAATCTATTTTTTGAGCAGTCAAAGACTTGTTTTTAGTCCATGAAAATACCAGCCCTTGACTGGGGTTTGAACCAGGGGCCTCAATGGCATCTAATCGCCTAGCACAGTTAAGTCTGGTGATCCTGGAAAATAGGTTGGGGGTTCCTAAGACTTTGAATTCATTAATTTTGGTTAAAGATGAAAAGGTTTAACATCTTATTTATTACTGAGATTCTTATATTGGTTATAACTTGGAAATATTTTCAATATTAAATTCATTTTCTATGGTTTGATATTTCACCAGCCACAACACTATTCGTCCCATATGTATGCTTATTCTCATGATAATTTAATTGAAATGAATTTAGCTTTTAAGCTCATTGTATTGTAGAGGCTATGGTCCAGGCTGTTGCTATGGCAGCAATGTGTTATTCTATTGCGGTATGCTGTCCGGCTAATATGTTCACCTAAACTTAGGGTGAAGAAGATAATAATAATGAAAATGGGTAATTATCATAATATGGTATTAAAAATTTAGCCTAAAAACTTGCAGATAGACTGAGTTTCCTCTGAATATGAATGAAGGGGCGGTAAGACCCTGAGGTGTAGATGACACTCCCGCAGATTAGTTGGGCTAGTAGTAGTAGTAACTAGGCTACAGTGAAGGGTCAGTCTGCTGGTGCCAGTCATATGAATGCATATAGAAAAATCTGACGCTAGGAAAGTGTGCACAATATTTACTGCTGTTCAGCCCAAACAGAGATATTGGCAGCGCAATTCCATTTTACAGTATTTGGCGAAGTATTTCTAAATGTGAAATTGAATAAATACATTCGTCAGCATGAGGTTATACAAGTATATTAGCAGTTTGCCAACGACAGAACTTTCATAGTTAGACCAATAAGTACACATACTTCTTTAAATCAGACTAAGTAGGGCCCCTAATGAACAGAATTTCCTTCCCATTTGGATGTTAGTGATTTACTGAAGAGACTGCTATGAAAAATTTGGTTAGAGAAAATAAGCTGATTAGCGTCTAATGAAAACTGATCAAAGAATTTATTTGCTGCCATGCACGTGTTGATAGACATCTGCATTTCTGAACACGGGTGAACGATCTACATGACTGTACCAATTGGCAGCAAAAGGATAAAACATACGGTTAACAAACATAAACTGATCATACAAGTTTCGGACTTCTGAGGTCCGTTGAATAGAACGGCCAAGTGACTCGACAGCAACCAAAAACCGAAAAGATTATGTGGGCACCACAACAACATTAACTCAGTTTCCTATTTATTTCTCATTTATGACGGATTATTTTAATTAACCCCAATTGATATGTCTTATCTGAGGTGCTTTCTACATACTGACACTCGGCCTATCACTGTTATTACTTAGTCTGGACCTACTGTAGATCTACCACAGCTGAGAACCTGTTGAAGATGGGAAATTAGGCAAAACCCAAACACTCTTATTTGCATTAACTGGTGTGACCGTCCATACTCTACTCTTTTTAGTTGCCTCCAGCATACTGAATAATGAAGGTAATGAATGTTGAGAGAGTTTAGGCACCTGGCATAAGCATTTATGTATAGCATTATGATTTGTAGCATGTAGTCTCAGGCTGTGGAAGGATGTCTCCCATGCAAACTAGCTGGACCAAGTAGTTTAAGTTTAGCAGCAGGTTTGGCGGGAAAGCTCTAGTAAATCTTCAGCAGAGCAAAGCAAGTGGAAGACAAAGATGGTTGACAAACAAATAGCTACACGTGGGGGTGGCGGGGTATTACACTTCTCACCAAAGAAACATCATGGATCATACCTGCTATAAATACCAACTTACTGGCTAAATAAAAAACTTCATGCCACAGAAAATATTTGTAGACACCTCGATGTCTGATAGATTGTCGGTCAGACTAGATCTTAATATGAAGATTACCATAGGGATTATCTCTCATATAAAACACTAATTTTAGTAATTAACATAATTTATGAGACTCCCACGGTCTATCACAAATGAATGAACCGAGAGTGATATATTCTCTGCTGGCCACTATTCATCCATGCAGCTCTGGATTAAAGACTAAATCTTGATGTGTTACGCCCTCAATAATTCACACTTAGCTGCTCCAAAGAAATTACAGCATAATCATTTGAGAAGCAAAGAAAACTTATGTCTGACGTCAGAAAGACTGCAGGTAAATTATCAGCTGTTATTAGAATTATTTTATTATCACCCTACGAACTGGCTTAACATTCTGCTTTAGTTTGTGGTGCCCAACCCCAAAAACTAGTCACACAACAGAACAATATACTACATGTACATGTATGCGCTTTCGCATGAGCACGTTAAGGTGTATAACTATCTCGGTGTACAAATACTCACGCAGTGCACATGAGTTTGACATGCTGGTGTACATTACAACTGCACATGTCAATAATATACACGTATAATGACCATTGGAGTAGCACACGCATTTACAAGCACATACATGTATAACAGTACACAGACATGTATAACAGTACACAGACATGTATAACAGTACACAGACATGTATAACAGTACACAGACATGTATAACAGTACACAGACATGTGCAGGCTAAATACATGTTATACAACAAATGAGTACATGTTGCACACAGATATTTGGCATTGTCAATGTAGCTGCCTTGTCTGTAGTTTGACCAGGTGTCTTTGACTAGCACAAATGCATACCAGCTCATGCAACAAGTTCAACGCACCAGTGATAAGGGATAGCCATTACAGTGAAACACTACCCTCTCTTGTAATCTTGGTGACAGCAGGGTTATTTCTTCAGTATATTAACTCATAATACTATTGATCTATCAAATTGCAAATAGAATTAAACTGATTTATCAGTGACTCTAAAAAAGCTTTTTTGTCAAATTAAGTAGTTTATTTTAGTGAAATACATGCAAGTTGTAAAAATATATCACTGTACATGACTTGTATAATGTCTGCTCTTAATATTTCAATGTTTAAAGATAGTCACTCGTTACTTGAAAATTTCACAATACAAATTACATACAAAGTGTTATTTTGGGGATATACATTATTTAGGCATGTTCAGCAAATACACAATCATGTTCATATGACAATGCTTGTAATGACCAAACACCACATTCAAATGAGATTAACATTATTGTCCAGAGAAAATATTTCCTTGTCTGCAATAAATATTGATGCCAGGTAAGCCTAGTTAAGCGTGGTAGGCCTCTGTAAATTATGAATAATCAATTTTTTATTGCTGCGTATTGCAATTTATCTAGCCTGCACATTTAATTCTTGAATATGTCTAGTAAATTGCTTTATTTAGCAAAAACAACTCTTGAGACTAAACAGTAATAACAGTGTCTTTTTTGACTTTAACATATGAATATCATGCCACAATGAAACAAGATAATAAGAAAGAGAGTGAGGGTACATATTACAGTTATGGCTAATTATTCTTCCGTGGTCTTCTATTTGAGCATAGTATTTCTATAACTTGAGTTGGTTTTCTTAAGCATCTTCTTTTCTTGCTTCTGATCTTTCTGTTGCTTCCATTAGTTTTCCCCCCTCTTGCATTGTTTCCTATTCTTCTAGCCCTACCTCCTCCAAGATTTCTACCTTTCTTACTCCTTCTAAAATCTTTACCACTTCTGTTCCTTTTACTTTTCTTTCCCTTTTTCTTATTCTTTTTAGCCGGCACCAACCGAGTACTTTGCTGTGCGGGAACACAAGATACCTAGAGATACGTAGCAGAGCTAAAGTATCTGAGCGCAATCTCTGGTATAATACATCAGTGATTATTCACTCAGTTGAAGGTGAACAAATCAGTATTTGTAAAAGGTAACAACATTTCAATATAATGTACATACATGTACATACATGTGTCAGTCGTACATTGCAATAAGAATAAAGCACTGCTGAGTTTTATGAAAAGATATATACATGTACTTAATGACCTAAACAAGTTCAATTTTTAAGCACTTTGCAAAAAAGCATGGTTCAGCCTAGCTACTCTGACATTTTTAAACTCTCTGAATTGCCTTTGCGATGAGATAGAGATATGTATATAACCTAAACAAAGTGCATAAAGTTTTGGAGCTGGAACTATGCTATATGAACGCACAGTTGTACACTTGGTGAAGTTCCTAGGAAAACAAATATTTTGAGTTTGCTCTATTTACCTTTGGTGTTACCACCAAAGTACATGTAATTTAAATGAATGTACTTACACTAGGAATACATGGCCTGGCTTCTTTAGTTATCCCTAAACAATTCTGTCCACCATTTTGTGGTTTTGGGCAACTACAACTCCTCTCTCTTATCTCTACCCCATTAGGTGGGCAGATTTCACCACAGCCGACCCATAGTGACCATTCACAGAACTGTCCATCTATTGGGCATGCCTAAATTGTGAAATGTAACTGCTATAATGTGATTCAAATCATGAATAAAAAGAATAAATTTTGTTTTGAAACTATCAATGAAACTTACTTGCTTGTTGCAATGAACTTCCCTGGCTTTTATAACACACCCGGAGTTTTCGCAGATCTGCACTAAGGTCCCTGTACCGCAAGTCTTGGTACATCTAGTGAAGTTAGTAAAACATCGCTCACAATCTGCTAAAGAAGGGGTGGTAGTTGTTGGAGTAGTTGTAGTGGTAGTAGTAGTTGTAGTAGTAGTTGTTGTGGTAGTGGTTGGCGTAGTGGCTGCGGGTGTTGTGCTTGGAGCAGGAGTTGTTGGACATGGCTCAAATGGATAGGAAAGTTTGAGCTGTCGAGTGGGACCCTGACTGCCCTCACATTGCACGGTTCTTCCATTTGAAATAAAAGAGTTAGCTGCAATAAATTAATTTTACAGAAAAAATTAAACATATTATTTTACCATTTGTATATTTCCAATGCAACTCTTGACATAAGCATACTTTTGAATTTAATGGTGCATAAACAATTTGAATTTAAATTTCAAAGTTTTATGAAATTACCAGTATTACGGTATTTGCTAACCATACAATGACTTATCTTGGTATTAAATAATTTAGCAAAATATTATTTTGTTATGTCATGTGTAACCTACTAGTAACTAATGCGTAAGTAGGTGAGACAGGTCCTGGACTTATCTGTGATTCAAAAACTCCAAACACTGCAGGTGACGTAGCAAAATTCTCACATACAGGGGGCCTGCTTGATCGTCGGAGACTGAGGAAATGAGGACCTGTTATAAAAAAAACATCATGCAAAAAATTACACTTGACATGGTACAGCATAACATACAACAGTTAAATTACAACCATACTGCTCTCCAACCTAAAAAGACATGTACTATCTCCATATAAATATGCCTAATTACATGTAGAAAAATGTATACGCATACTTATTCACCATAAATCTGACAGCTACATGCACTATAACTGTGAGATTTATGAAAAAAATATTACATCTCTACTTAGACTAAAAGACCTAGAACGCTAATTTACTAATAAAAGTGCGACAAACTGCATGTACATGCAAAAACAATTAAATGTGTTAAAAGTTTAAATTGAGCACTTTTTTCATCAGTTACTCCTTACGTTTCAGATAGTATCGACTCAGAATACACTGCGCGTTAAGTTACTTAGTCAGTAGAATATTGTAGTTATTCCTGGTACATACATGTACATGTGTATTATTAGGTGTGTACATCTGCATTAGTACAATATAATTAAATTTACCTTTTGAAGGAAAGCCTGGCGGTTTTCCTGGTTTACATGGACAGTGTGGAATTCTTCGGCGAGTGATGCAGACACGCCTTTTTCCTTCTGCATCACACCCATATTCAGCGAAAGTCATGCGTCGCTCCACCCCAGAACATTGGTCTCCTGAAGGATGAGCTAAAAAAGTCACATTGTATCTAAAGACGGCATGTTCTCGTAAACATCTGAACTGGAAGATAATATTATAAGTACGCTGAATTAGAAACTAGATATTTGGTTTTGTGCTTTAGAAACTGTACACACTACAATGCATTTTATCTCAAAACTACTGATAAGGGTACACATTACAATATAATGTAAGCATGTCCACTTCCACGCCTACAATTACATCAGCAGAATTACTGTATTATTATTATCCTCAATAAAATTGTTTTCATTGACTTTCAGGGAGTGACAGCCAAATGTATTACACTTTCTACTGGTTGAGGAAATAATTTTTAGTCAGTGAAGCTGTGTTGTAGTCTAACTTACGAAACCAGCATTCTGTGTCTTTTATAGTCAGCGATAGCAGAATTGTACCTACAAAATAGCGACCCGCTTTTCATTAATGAGATAGTGTATGTATCTGGTTATCTTTTACAGTGTAAATCTATTGTGAATATTTGGTTTTTTTATGTTAGTTTCTTAAACTTTTTATTGGTGCTGTTAAAAAAATCGCTTGTAAACCAATCAAATTTCCAAAAATCTAAGACGATGACTTTTGTACAACTTGCATTGTGAGAAGACTAATTACATGTACATGTATATACAGCCATGTACTATATAAAATGTGATTGCAAACAGTGTTATTACTTTTACTTACTTAAAATTGCAGTAGATATCCACAATCTACCCATGGTGCTAATGTTTCCTAGAGAATCTGATTTTTAATGAATAATAACATATACATGTACATGTACCTGTTTATATGCACTAAATGAACCTTATCCAGCACTAACCGTCGCCCTTGCGTGTAGCTGTGTTAAATTAAGGTGGTGGTCAACGTCCAGCTTATTATTTTAATTGTTTTTATTATCTGCAATGCAGCTACATTACCTTCATACCTGTACATGTATGATGTTATCTCTCCTCAGACTCTGAGAAGACAACTTCTGATTTCAACAACTTTTTCCACACTCTCTGTATTATTTGTACCTGCTAAACATAATGATGTATCATAGTATGCATTAAAATAATATTATTATAGCATTTTAATAGTTTAACAATTTGCCAAATTAAATAATCCTTCAGTATGGTTAGTTAATAATTTGTCAACAAGAACTAGTTGTGAGTTTGACTGCGCTAAAATAGTTCTGAGCTCAGCCTTATGATTGTCTGCCTGGTTAGAAATAGTACTGCTGTTATTGTTAGTTGTTTTTTTTATCTGTTAGTCTCTCAAAAAGTGAAGAAATTGACATTGATAATTTAAATTATCGGCAGGATTTTTATGCTGTGTTACAAAAGCACTAGCTAGCATTCTAATATTTAATTTCGAATTTGCATGATCTTCGAATTAAAGTATTTTCTGTCTGTGTAAGCTATAATCTGGCTGAAACGGTTATCATCAAATCATGGGTGTAAAATGAACCATGACAACCCCTAATATTACCATAAATGATGCAGAGTTGTTCTCTCTCCTCTGTTAATTTTTTAAATTTGAGACAACTCCAGCAAGCATACTTTCACCGCTTGATCCTTGCATAATAGACATATTTGGACATTGCGTTTGTAAGCTAGCTAAATAGCAATATGCAGTGATAACAATTAATTTCTTTCAGTATTACAGAGTGGCCTATCATGCTTAGCTAGGCACGCCTGGTAAAATATTTATTGTAAACAGTTGAGAAATTTGTGTCATACCTCGGACTCTCTTGCATGTAACACAGTTCTAAATGTGTCTGTAGACCTCTGAGCCAGTGTTCACAACCAAGACACTGTTCGATCCGATATGCGACAGAGTGGACTCTCAACTTGGTGAGCAGAGAGGACAAATTTTAATTAATAATAAATTATTTTATAACATTACACTTTATTTGGATGAAACCTCTGAACGACCGATTGATGAAGTTACATGTACTTGTTACAGATGCCTATGGAGAATTGCCGAAGCAAGCTGCTGAGATGAGAGTGCCTGTATGTAAAATTATATGCAATATAATTATAAATTTATAATAGTTATAAAATAATATAAAATCTCTTTTCAGCTCTTACTCCAAGTGATGTAAATCTTGATTTACATCACTTAGTAACATACCGCAATAGGGTGAAAATCTTATGCACAGTGCTTTGGGCTAAAATACATACGATACGATACGATACGATACGATACGATACGATACAATACAATACAATACAATACAATACAATACAACACAATACAATACAATACAATACAATACAATACAATACAATTCCTTGAGCATGAAAACAATTTATTCAACTTTTAACTAGAGACTGTCCGGCCTGATCAAGAGTCAGCTGAGACACTTATATCAACCTGGCAGCGAGTCACACACATGCAACATGAGTGTCGCAGTTACTAATAGCTGGGCTTGATGTATCAGATTGGTGGTATCTACATGTACGTATAAGCCGACATATTGTGGGCTACACATCAACCTTATGACCTTGCAGGTTACGAGTTAAAATAGCAATATTTATGATTCCTTATAAACGAGTAATCCTTAAACTTCAAAGCGTTCACACTGGTTGAGCACTTATAGTAATTGTATTATTAGGAATTAATTCATAATTAATTTTATTTTAGAGGAATAAGAATATAGATGATTATGATTTAAAATCCCTTCACCCCATCTCAGATGTGTGCTAATTACTGACTGCTTGGTGTATTGTACAGCCGTGTAAATGTATGCAACCATATAGCGGAACTAGAGTCTGCAAATTATTCACTGATCTTTACCCATTCACTGAATGCCAGAAAATCAAAGAAGAATGTCAGATAAACAAAAAATCAAAATAAACAAAAAATCGAAATACTTTTCGCTCACTACAATTAGTTGCGCAGTCTGTTTGTCTACAAGCATTACTTTTAGCAAATGTCTATTAAAGAAAGGGAAGTATTACACCCAACCATGCAAAAACCGTTCTAAGTTTTAAAGCATGACAAAAGATTTATATACACGTAATATGCATGTAAATAACACTGTTGAACTCACTTCACTGTGTATGATTTTTTCAGTGATAACCCTACGAGCTAGCAACGCTATCAAGACTAAACAACTGCATGCTCCAAACATACATGTAATTAGGGTTGCTCTCTACCAAACTCACAAAGAGATCTGTTTAGCTATATGGTATATTATCAAAGTTCTGCTGTCAGGCTTTTATGTGCAAGTGCAATGGTACAAGATTGGGATGGGATACAAATAATCATGTAAACGTGTTTATGTATTGTATAAATTACATGGCTTCAACACAGTAACATGAAACGTGTACAGCAACACATTTCATTCCAGTGTGTAGATTTGCCCAAAAATATTGATGGTGGTGCAAATCATTTCTGTTTGATATAAAAATATTCTTTAGTTGTGCTTTTGAAGTGGAAAAAAGACTGTTCGGTGGCATGAGGTCATATTTTGGCAGATTGAAAACAAATCTTAGCACCCTTTGAGTTACAAATACACCCATTATAGATAAATTTCATGTACACGTACAATGTACATGTAGTTCTTAAAAATCAGAGACTGGTGAAAAACCTCATTTAGTATTTGAGGTGGTGCTTTACCTCGATGTACATATGAGACTGATTTTATTACTAGACTTAGGTTAAATGTGTGAGATTAGAGAAATTAATGTAGGTTGATTAGTTTGCAACAGCTTAACTACTAAAGCAGCTTAAATAGTCTACTTGCAGTCATACATAATAATATTATGTATGACTGCAAGTAGACTATTTAAGCTGCTTTAGTTGATAGATTGTTCACCTGAGTTTGCAAATGTACATGTACATATTATTATGTACATGTACATTTGCAAACTCAGGTGAGCAACCTATCAAATTGTGACAATGTGGTAAATGCATCTAATCTCAGATGTGTTCTATATACTGATCCTGAACTTGCCACTATTGCTGATTGGCTTAAACCTACATGTATGTCTATATGTTACATGTACGTGTATATGCACCACGATTGAGCATAATTGTCATTGATAGAGAGAATTTTACCAAAATTCACACAGTACCCATACTTTACAATGTGCATGTATCTTAATTGCAGCCAAGCTATTGTTTCAGTACTTTTAACACCATGCGTTGGTATATATTTTTAACAGCATAGCAATATTATACAATGCATAAGGAGTGTTGAAAGACAATGGGCCTATGGCCCACAGACACACAACAGATGGCATCTGTTTTAGCATCAGTCTATAAAGAAGATCTCAAAAAAACAAATAAGTGTTCTGAACTGGACCAAATATTTTAAGTCTAGCTGCTGGTTTTGCTAAAAATGTTACGATGTTCTCTATGGTGAGGTGGATTGTATCAATGTATTGACTAACACAGTGTAGCTGCAGTGTAGCTATGGGCTAGAAACTCAGACAGCCAAAATGGCAGCAGGCTGGATTACACCAGCTATATGACAGCTGTTGTACTAGTTGCAGACCATCACAAAATGTGCATAGATAGGTGTATTTGAAATTTGCTGTGAATCACTACATTATTTGGGATTATCTCCTATATAAGACATTAGTAATTAATATGGCTTATGGACATGCAGGGGTCACTCATTGTCTAACACAAACAACTGAATTGAGGATACTTGATTCTATGTTGAGCAGGAACTCTCCCTTTAACTCAGGATTGAAGACTTAATCCTGCTGTGGTACGCCTTAATAATTTACTCTTAAATGCAGCAAAGGGATCATCACATAATCATATAATTTATGTGCGAAGTAAAGATAACTTCGACTGATCTCAGCAAAGCAGTGGGTAAATTATCAGTTATGAACAGGATGTTTTCATCACTTATGATGTAGTATTTTACACCCCATTCTAATTGTGTTCTTGTTTGTGACCTTCAAACTCAACAAAGTTGGCTTTACATCTACAATGAATGTGCATGGCCTTTAACTATCCACACAACAGAACAATGTTCACTTGCTTATGTGTGTGTGTACAATGTGCACCGTACAGTCGTACACTACAGTTGTACACGCACATATACCAATACATACATACATGTATGTACCTAGGCATTGCAACTTTTTCTTGCAGAAGCCTGCTACATGTGCCAACAGACCTTCAGGCCTTTTCAATGTGGTTCCCTTGTCTGGCATAACACCAGGTGAGACGCTAGTTATTAAGGATTACAAAAGTTACAGCAGGGCACTGCCTTCTTATGTAGCCTTGGTGCCAGCAGAGTTTCTTTTCAATGTATCAGATCATTTGTTCAGGGATGCTAAAGAACTTTTTATTTAATTACGGGGCTAAGAGGTGAACTTTAGGTCATAGGCATTTCGTTATTTTAAAATTTTGTTTACACTAGCGGAAAAATGGTACATTGCTTTACCAAAATTGCCAATATTCTATTGAAATGCTTTATCCATTTTCACAGTATATACATGTACATGTAATTTCACTGCACAATTCTTTTTAGGTATTTCATCTATTTTGGTTAAGCTTTCCCCACTATTTGTTAATCATTCTATTTCTTTAATCAGATGATGAATTCCGTTTTATTGAAGGATTGATCTATTATCAAGTGAAGTGGGGCATTTCAAATCTTAAACAAAGTTGCATTGATTAAAAATACAACGTCAAATAATTTTAGCAAAATATCTATCTGGGTCACTCGAGGTTGTATTTTGTCTTATTACAAAGTTTTGACAAATGACTAGGTTAAGATTATTGAACGCTGCAATCCAATAACTGGGACCTCTCACTTGTAAATCTACCTGAAAGCAGCATTTGCTATTTGGAACACTGAACAAGAAAAAGCTGTAGTGCATTTCCGTCAATATTGTAATTTTCTCTTTTATGGCATGCTGACACATGGGTTCATTTTTCTGAATTTGACTAATTTTCTAACTGCCCTGGCTCTAGGATCTAAAGTGCATTTGGTAGAAGGAGATTTTTTTATCTACATTGCAGTGGTACCAAAAACTCAAAATGTTGAAAGTGCGTTCAGGTTAGTTTTCACATTAGCGATTATATTTTTATTCATGTTACTCCAAGTGCCTCTTTTCCATTTTGTATAACATAACTAGTAGAGATATCACAATAGTAAAATTGAATATACTCGTTAGAAAATATCTGGAAACAAAACAATCCAACTGCTAGTGCAGCAATAAAGTGGTTTAATATGTTAGAAATCAGAAATACATGTAATTAAATCTCAATTCAAAAAATGTTGTTGTTATTTTATAATATAAATTCTACACAGCAATAAAATTAAAAAAATAGGAAACAACGTCAAGCTACCTAATGTGTGTACAGGAGATTTATAATTCTTTTTTTGTGTTTTTCTATTTGAACATAATATTTGTTTAACCCGATTGGGTCTACTTTCACATCTTATTTTCCTGCCTCTGGTAACTCTGCTTCTTCTGACATTTTTTCCACTTCTGCCTCTTCCAAAACTTTTACCACCTCTGAAATCTTTACCAGCTCTGCTATTTCTCTCCTTCCTTCTTTTTTTCTTGTTCCCTTTATTCAACACTCGCCCAGTACTTTGCTGTGCGGGGACACAAGATACCTAGCAATACACACGCATAGCATATGGAAAATATTTTGGCCTGATTACTCCCATGCTGAACCAGTCTAATTGTACACTCAGTATAATTGTATACTCAGCTGGAGGTGAACAGAAAAAGGAATTGTATAAATTATTGACATTATAAGGCATATTCAGAAACTGTACCAGTTCATATGGGGCTGCTTTTAATATCCGAACATAGCTTAAGTGTTCAGGCATGTCTAATGCTTGATCTGAAGGAGAATCTTCTTGTTAGCAATAGATATTATTACCAGGCAGTCTAGTGTTAGAATAGCTACCATTACAATAGTATTGAATAAAATAAATTGTTATTGCTACAGGTTGCTATTTATAAGCTTGTACATGCAATATCCGAATATACCTGTAGTATAATACACAATGCGGGCATGCATCACAATAGCATCAATGTCTAATCACATGACTAAATAGATTATAATGGAACCATATTCAGAGATAACTTGTTTGTGCACATTTTATTCTCCTGCCCAATTTTAAAAAAAGTTGCTGAGTTGTTTAAGTTACTGCATAATATATATGACCTAAACAAGTAACATAGTGTTATAAAAGCTCAGCCCCTCTAGCATCTATGGACCCTTGGAATTAGAAATCTACCTTTACTTTAAAGTAGACCAGTTTCATTTGTAGTTTTCAAAGCAAAATCACACTGTCCACAGTTGCTTTCACTGTGAAGATCTTGGAAAATCTACTATAGTTTAATTTTATTTCATTTGGCTTTTCTGTCAGAGTAATTTAAATACATATACTTACACCTGGAATACATAGCCTGGCTTCTTTAGTTATTCCTAAGCAACTGTGTCCACCATTTTGTGGTTCTGGGCAGCTACAATTTCTTTTTCTTATCTCCACACCATTGGGAGGGCAAATTGCACCGCAGCCAACCCATAGTGACCATTCACAGAACTGTCCATTCACAGGGCATGCCTAGAATACAAATCATTAATCATTGCGGTTATGCCTTTCAACTCATGGCATTGAAAAATACATTTTTGAGCACCATCAAACAACTCACCTGTGTGTTGCAGTGGATTGTTTTAGACTTTATGACACATCCTGTCCTGCTACAGGTCTGTTGTAATGTTCCTGTTCCACAGGTCTTGGTGCAACTAGTAGAGTTAACAAAACACAGCTCACACTCTGCTACAGAAGGTGTCGTTGTAGTTGGAGTGGTCGTTGTGGTAGTGGTCGTTGTAGTAGTATTTGTTGTGGTAGTAGTTGGCGTAGTACTGGTTGTTGTTGTGTTTGGAGCAGGAGTTGTTGGACATGGCTCAAATGGATAGGAAAGTTTGAGCTGTTGATTGGGACCCTGACTGCATACGCTTACTTTGCCTTCACATTGCACTGTTCTTCCATTTGAGATAAAAGAAGTAGCTGCAACAAATAAATGTTACAGAAAAGTACTCAACACAATTATTTTACCATAATATTTACATGTACATTTAGGTTCAAACGCAATCCTCAAATTAGTATACATGTAAATTTAGTAGTATTATCACCAATTAAATTAAAAATTTTATGAGATAACCAACATTATAATGGTATCTGTCAACCACAGTTAATTACTTATTAATAGTAAGTAATTCACCAAAATATTATATTGCCATGATTATGCAACCCACTACTAATGAATGAGTACCTACATGGAACAGGTCCTGGACTTATCTGTGTGTCAAAAACTCCAAACACAGCAGGTGACGTAGCGTAATTCTCACATATAGGGCGTCTGGTCGATCGCCGGAGACTGAAGAAGCGGGGACCTGTAAAAATTATAACACAAAAATAACAACTGAAATACGGCATGATGTACCAGAGTAAGTTGCGATATAGCCACGGTACTAATACAACACAGAGCTACCCACGTCAGTCTACTGCGCTAACATTGAACCTGTAGCATGTAGTACTATAATATTTGCTGTGGAATAAAACTGTGTTCTTTGTCCAAGCAAAGCAACTTGATGCTGCTGCTATACTGTGAGACAGAGTTGGGATAATCAATTTTTGAGAATTCACAAAAGAATAGGGAAAGTGAATTCCTACAATTGACATAATTGTTGGCATTTTTAAGATATTTTAGACATATGTATTAATAGAGGCGTCGAGAAATGCAAACATAGTACACTAGGTTTGCAGCAGAAAACGCTGAGATATTCAATACATTTAAACATTAAATAATTCTCATTAGCTAAGCACAATTTAGCTACATATTATACTGTACATTTATTTACTGCTTATTTTTTTTAGTTTTATTTATTTATTATCATGATTAGAGTATCACTTAGCCACATGCACCGATAATAAAATAGATGGTATATCTACATGTACATATACATTTACATACTCTCTGGTCAATATTCACACAGATGTTGCCATCAATAGAGAATTTCATAAAAAGTTGGAAAAGCTTTTAGTTTGTTTGTCAGTTACGGTGAAGTTTGGTAAAGACAGAAAGTTCTTCATCTTTCCATATTGTTAGACGCTGCAGAGTACTAGTACATTAAACTAGTAAACTAAACATAGCTCTAACTGGAGATATTCGAGATTACAAATTGTAATCTTAAATATATCCAGTTCTACACATGCTTGATTTGATAGATTAGCGTTTTAGTCTCTCAGGATAAATAGAGGCAACATATTTTTATTTCAACTCCTACAGCTTTACGTGTAAATCAAAAGATGCAAATACATGTAATACAAGCACAATAAAAGTTTTTCCAACTTTTTATAAAATTCTTTAATGATGGCAACATCTATGTGAATATTGACTAGAGAGTATGTAAATGTATATGTACATGTAGATATACCATCTATTTTATTATCGGTGCCTGTGGCTAAGTGATACTCTAACCATGATAACAAATAATAAAACTAAACAAAAATAAGCAGTAAATAAATGTACAATATATGTAGCTAAATTGTCCATTGTATCTAAAATGATACCTTTGAATCACATTTACTCTATGTAAGTGTATTAAAATATACACGTATTAATATATGTGCTAAGCCAGCTTTACCTCCTAGAGTACAGCCTCGCAATCTATCAGAATCAGTTCTAAATATACAATCTTGGTTTCTGCTCGCCACTAGACTAGTGATACAGACACGCCTTTTTCCTTCTGCATCACATCCATATTCAGAGAACGTCACGCATGGCCCCACCTCTGAACATTGGTCAGCTAAAACACAAAGTGAGAAGTAGAGTCATACCCTCAGGTAGAATAATATTCTCACAATGGTCTGAACAGAAAATTAGTACACTGAGTAGCAGCTGAAGATTCTGCTTTGCTATCACGTGTAATTTACAGGCAACAGCATTATCTTCATCCCAAAGTTTCTGGCCATGGTGTGACATAGAAAATCAATTTAAATTTCAGTTCTAGTGCCTCACAAGACTATAATAATAATTTAATTATGTTGTATCAAACAGTATATGACAGTTTTACACATCACATTATCGCATGCAGTACACTAATTTATTATGGCGTGAAAGGATAAATTTTTAGTTAAACTGTACTTACTAAACTGGCATCCTACGTCTTTTATTGTCAGCCATAGAAGAATTGTAGCTACAAAAATGTGAATAGTAATCTGGCTGGATGATGATTTTTAAAATACATGTTGTACAAATGTCTATTATATAGTAGACATTATTCTGCTTTATCAATCTCATGAAAGTAATCTGCTTACAAGCAAAACGAGTACATAGTAGATAATAATATTGTTAATAAACAATTTCCACGCACAAATTGTGCTTCATGACAATTATAGCATCACTACATATTACATGTACATTGTATATGTGCGTGTAATGTTATTCCAGGCAATGTTACTGCTTAATACTTACTTAAAAGAGTAACAGGCAGCCAAAAACTTCTCATAATTCCTCTCTCTCTCTCTTTCTCTTCTACAGACTCCGGTTTCTAGTGGTAACATAGCTATACATACCTGCTTATATACACCATTTGAGCTCCTACCAGTGTCATTTACCGCCCCCTTTTACAGATGGGTTGAATATAGGCTGAGATGCTTTCTGGTCTAGCACATTACTGTCATAAAAATGGCTATTATTTGTATTGCAACTTAACACTGTAGATTGTATTTGACTGCTCTAACTGTGAGAAGACAACTTCTAATTTGAATTACTAGCTGCACAATATCTGCATCTGTAGATGCTTACACAACATAGCAGTTTTCTAATTACGAGTTAGGCTGCTGCTAATTGATATTTTGCTTATCCTACATGTACATTGTATACATGTACCACCATTCTAGCACCAGTGAGGACATTGGAATGGATTACATCGACCAATGCTGTGTTTTTATGTTTCTTCAACAAAAACACTAAATATTTTTATCAAAACTACCAAAAACCATAACCAGAACTCAACTTCTAAATAATTATGACATAATTGCACTTTCTTTCGCCACGAATTCAGCCTGTACCATCAGTGGTTATAATTTGATAGTGATGGCATGGCCATCTGATCATGGGTATTGGATTAAGTAAGGTCTATGTATAATGTATATTATTATTATAGCTGGTGCAGAAGTTGTTTTCTCTCTTCTGGTTCTTTTTTAAGAACAGACAACTCCATCTTTTCAATGCTTGAGCATGTTCTACAGTGTTCTACTTTATGTGCTATTTAATAACAATTTTGCTTCAACATACCCATATACATTGTACATGTAATTATGAGCTGAGGTCATAGTTTTTATTTCATGATTCTCAAATTCTGCTACTGACAATTATTACATCTAACCAGGTCTAATAACAGAGTCGTATAAATAGTTCGACAGAAAATAGGGAGGAAGACTATCTATAATATACAGTCATGTAATATGGAATTTCCATTATTTGCTTTTTAATTATCTGTAGAGTTTCCAACCAATGCAACACTATGTAATCGTATATTTACATTAATATCCACTTGGTACCAATATATTTTTTTCTAAAAAGCAATGGGGTGAAGGAAGATCATTATGGTAAAAACTGTACTTAAAAAGCTCTAGACAGAAACTTTCAAAAGCAGTCAAACTGCAATCAAACTAGTCAATTCGGATATTATAGAAAACAACTATCCCAAATAATTTGACTACACAATCTAAACAATACAATCATGTAGTCAGGTTAAAACAACAATTACACACATGTAGAATCAACGTCAGGCGATGTGCCAGACTCGCCAGACGATGTGCCAGACGATGTGCCAGACGATGTGCCAGACGATGTGCCAGACGATGTGCCAGACGATGTGCCAGACGATGTGCCAGACGATGTGCCAGACGATGTGCCAGACGATGTGCCAGACGATGTGCCAGACGATGTGCCAGACGATGTGCCAGACTATGTGTGGCTTTATTGTCTAGGAAATCAGTGTTCAATCCAGAAGCATATTTGATGAATGCAATTTGTTTAGTTATTAGAGTTGTCTTCATGCAATAGGATTGATTGTTCTGTAGCATTGCATTTGTAGGATCACTGGCAGGATTACCTGCCCTGCGTAAGATCATTAGCACCACTACTGCAGAGTTGTCCCCAAGCTGTTGCAGATTTATTTTGACCAGTTGAGCTCTGCTCTGACTCTAGCGAGTCGGTGAAACCCAACACAGTTTTACTTCAAGTGATGTAGTTGTACATGTAGGTGGCTACTGTGACAGTTGCCACAGGAGAGGTGATGGTTGAATGTCAGTTGACCTTTGATACGTCATCTGTGGAGCACTTTGATCTGAATTTCAAGGTGGTGTTTGAGAGGGTGGTTGAAATGGATCTGAAGTTGGCACTTGATGTGGCGCTTGATATGGCACTTGAGGTTGTATTTGAGGTGGTATTTGATGCAGCGCTTGAGGTTGCATTTGATGCGGTGCTTGAGGTGGCATTTGATGCGGCATTTGATGTGGCGCTTGAGGTGGCGCTTGGTGTGGCATTTGATGTGACATTTGATGTTGCATTTGATGTGGCGCTTGATGTGGCATTTGATGCGGCATTTGATGCGGCACTTGATGCGGCACTTGATGTGGCACTTGATGTGGCACTTGATGTAGCACTTGATGTGGCACTTGAGGTGGCACTTGATGTGGCACTTGATGTGGCACTTGATGTGGCACTTGATGTGGCACTTGATGTGGCACTTGATGTGGCACTTGATGTGGCACTTGATGTGGCACTTGATGTGGCACTTGATGTGGCACTTGATGTGGCACTTGATGTGGCACTTGATGTGGCACTTGATGTGGCACTTGATGTGGCACTTGATGTGGTGCTTGTGGCTCCAGTTCAGGCAATAGCCGAGGAAGCAGGTGAGGGAGCATTTGAGGGAGCAATTCTGACAGCATGCGAGGTGGGATGTGAGATTGTGACTCTAATCGTAGCTGAAGTGATGGGATGTGAATATTTCGTTGAGCGAACTGATTAATTGGTTGCTGGCTTGGCTGATTAGCTGACAATTGGTTTGCGGGAAATGACAGTGCCTGACTTAACGGCCTCTGGAAGTCACCAGGTAGATTAGGATGTGGCTGTTGAACTGGTTGTTGGGTCATCCCCCGGGCTGATTGATTAAGTCGGTCAGAAAGATTCTGCTGAGTTAGCAGTTGACGATGTGATTGTTGACCGTAATATGATGGTGGTGGTGGTGGCAATGGTGGTGGTGGTGGCAATGGTGGTGGCGGTGGTGGTGGTGGTGGCGGCGGTGGTGGCAATGGCGGCAGTGGTTGAGGCGGTATGGAAGGATTTGGTTGACTTATTTTTTGACGAACAGATTGGTGAGGTGGTTGGTGGTGGGAAAACGGCGAGGGCCTGTGCGATGAAGTGTAGGGTGGTCTATTATACATAACATTATGATGATGTGGCTGGTTTGTTAATGAATCATGTAAATAGTAAGGTGGCAAGTCATCAGCAGGTGCTTGATCATATAGCTCCCGCGGCAAGGAATGAGTGGTCTGAGGTGATACTGAAGAAGGTTGCCATTGCGGAGGTCGTTCAGAAAATAGTCCCTGCGATTGTTGCTCATGACTCAGCACGGCTGGTGTGTGACTAACTAGCTGGCCAAGTTGTTCAGGTGTCTGATGTGGAGCTGATTGAGGGGACAGATGAGGAGATACAGTCGGAGACACATAGGGTGACATATGTGGAGAGAAATCAGAAGATGATTGAGAAGATAAAAGAGGAGACAAGTTAGGGGACAGATGAAGTATTTGATGCTGGGGTTGAGTGGAAGATATGCGTTGTGATGGATGCGTTGATTGCTGGGTGTCTAGTTCCATTGATTGGTGATGAGAGAGAAGTGGAGAATACCCTCGTAACTGACTATGTGACTGTTGAGGCACCTTAGGCCTGAATGGACTGTGGTCAGCAGACTGCATTTGGTAGGACAACTGATTAGACTGCATGAAATTGGCTTGCTGTGGGTTTGTAGCATGCTGCTGAGGATTTATTATTTCTGATAAACTGTCTGCTAATGGAGAGGCGTGTACAAGAGGCTGCTGAGGGTTTGCTTCAAACAGCTGTTCAAGTAGTTGTCTCAGGGATTCATTTGATGACTGTTCCACTGAATGTTGAACCGATGTCTCAACCAATTGTGTGTGTGGTGCACGAGTAGGAGGAAGAGGGGGTAATACTCCTAGCAATCTGAACTCAGGAAGTACACCACCACACTTTGCAAGAAAATCAACCTGGAAATAGGGCAACATACAGCCACATATACCAGTTTTCAACTTACAATGTACGACAGCTTGTCGATAACAGCAGATGTTATCCTGCTATTTTTTCAATTAAAAACAATCTTAGCGAGACACCAGTGATCACAGAATAGTCACAGATGTGTGAGTTGTCGGTTCCATCAGCCTGAAGTGTATTTTAATTTTAATCATGGCGACGTAAATCCAACAAAACTGGCCAATAAAAAAGTTGTCAAGATTTCAAGATGGGCAATCTTTGCACAAGTTTGTGTAGTAATTTGATGATAGTTTATCTAAATACATAATTTGAAATGTGCCTATATATCAAGTAGCTACTAGCAGCACAATTTCACATTCATGGACATACATGTAGACATCACTAACTTCGGTTTGGACAGGGACCGTCTATGGTAAAAGAAAACAAGCTATGATGACTAGCAGTGAGAATTTGCTGAACCAACTCACTCCATACATTGTGACCAAATTTATATGGACGGTGTGGTAGAGAAGTCTGGCCATTTTTTATTGTAATTTGTTGCTTTTTGTAGTGAACTACATGTATCCATACTGCATAAACTAACAAGCAAAATTTATTTAATTTTATGCAGAAAAATGAAATTGCACAAACCTACATGTACATGTACATCAAAACACACAGACAGAAAAAAGGCCCAAACTCCTCACAAAGATGTACTACATTGTACATGCACATGTACATGTCATGGGGTTGGAGCAAAATTATTACAACTGCAATGTCAAATTTTTTGCATTTTTGAAAATGATACACATTATTCCGATTATTGGGTTATCTAGAGAAAATGTTGTAAACTATATAGAACTATGTCATAAAACGGTTCAAAACTCAATTGAAAAGTTTGCAAGGGCCAAAAAAGCTTCAATTTGTAGAGTAACATATTTGCTCCAATCCAGCGATGTGTACATTGTACTGTATAATTGTTTCCATTGTTCGAACTAGCTTACAGCTCACACTAATAACAGCTGTGGTTAGCAGTGTGTACTAAGCAATTCCATGAACTACTATAATAGCTCGCACTAAATCGTTGGCATATAGCCAGCTCCATACTGAGAGTTCAGCTGGTGCTGAGTCATCCCACGGCTGAGCTGAGCTTAAACTGCACTGCGTTCAACCATGGAAACGCAGTGTATAACTGGCAGTACTCTCTGAGTACATAATATATTATTATACGTGTACAATGTACATGTACATGTAATTCACTTAGCATGTTCTTCTTTAACTTACCCATCCAGCATCTCTTTGGCATATCTCTATTCCATCTAGATGGTTGATAGCAAAATCATAGATCATGTGAAACTTTTTTTTAGAGCCATTCTGCATCATCTCCATCAGGTGCAGCCTTATCACCACCATGAACTAGAATCATTATTATAATATAAATGTGTTGCACATGTATATTAATGTATGCATGTATAAGAAGTACAATATTGGCATCAACAATCTCATTTTAAGAACTTCTCAGCGAATGTTTTTCAAAAATCACCTCACAAATTTCTCTCCAATCCCAAACTTTTCTTTTTAGAACAAATCTTTGAAGTGAAGGAAGTGCATAAAGATACTTAAAGATTTCTGCATCAGGGACTTCTGAGCATCTGGAAGGCTTTAATGTTTGTTCATTAGTACCTGTAATATCGGTGTATTCAATAGAGTGTACCCTTTTGAAAATGCAACACCTTTCTTGTACAAGTAATATTATAATGCTAGAATTTTTTTCTCATTATGATGTACAAAATGTAAGTACCACAGGCATGCATTAGCTGTTAAATTGATGCTAGAATACAGTTGTGCTTACCTAGCCTGTTAATGACAATGACGTACAATTTCCGGGAGGGCACAGCATTCACTCTCCACTCCTCAAATATGTCAGTAATATCTTCAAGTGAGCAATTTATATTTGGAACGCAATCGGCAACAGCTAGTACTCTAAAGAAAAATATATTTAAACCACTACTGTCTCACCATTCAATATTTGCAAAGAATACTGGTCATCTTATTTCATGAAGATTGATGTGCTGTTTGTCTTTGTAAACCTAGTGGCAGCCAAGATAAACTCATTTGAATATTGGCTATTATGACCTCCATTCAGCATTGAGACCTGTTAAGTTCCTATGGCTATACCTGTTCTTGTAACTTATGTACATAGGTAAGCTACTAACATCAAATAGCCCAGTAATCTTATTGAGCCAACACTAACTGTCATTCTATAAATAACTCTTGTGCACAGTGATGAATAAGTAAGTTAGGGTCATGCCCACAAAAAACAATGCAATGCATTGCAAGTCCTATGGCTATCTCTGTAGCACAGTTTTATATTAACTGCTTGAGAGCTTCCAAAATTCCCAGCATAGGCTGAATGAAGGTGAAATCAGCCAATATTAAAATAGGGTTTTCTTGGCAGCTGCTAGGTTTACAAAGACAAACAACACATCAATCTTACTAAAAAAGGATGAACAAGATTATTTGAAAATATTGAATGGTGCGACAGTAGTGGTTTAAAGGGACACTTTAGAACCCCGCTGTGTAAAACTGTGTTAGCCATGAAGGAGGGACAATCATGTGTATAACTTAGTTCTATCTGGTAAAAAACCGACAAATGCCGAGGATATACATGTTCATGTACAGGGTGAAGAAGAGGAGACACTAGTATCTAATGAATGAAGTTTAAAAAAGAGAAAAACTACATGATAGTTGATAAGAAGCACATGAATTTATATTGTGAGCGTATACATAAATTGTGCACAGAAGCCATTACTATTGTATAAAGTACTAAGAGCCTTTCATTGCATCCTCACGTAAGCAATACAAGTACAATGTACGTACATCCGGCATTCCATTGTTAGTAATATGAACTGAACTCGCATTAAATGTGGTATTTATCCATTTAATCTGTTAGATGGTGATTCCACATGTAGAGGCATTAGGCTATTTGGAAACTGTACTGGTTCACATAAGACTGCTCTAACTATCCGAATACAACTTGAGCATTCAGGCGTGACTAATGCTTGATTTGAAGGGGCTTCCCCTTGTTTACAATAAAATATTATTACCAGGCACGCCTAACCTAACCTAGCATTATAGCTAGCGCTATATTATTGAATAAAATAAATTGTTATTGCCGCAGATTGCTATTCGAATATGCCTATTAAGTAGAGTTATAATAACTTATTCTTACTTTTCTAATAGAAATGCAACCAGTATTTCCGAAGTGTAAGGTGGACGATGTGAATTTAACCAGTTTGACCAAGGCTTACGCTTTAATATCATCTGCTGTTCATCCAAAGAAACTGACCCACCAGTTGACCGATGAGGTGAACGATCACGATCAGGTGACTGAGAGTGCTTAGAATCATGAGACTCCTTAGCTTTTTGTCTTTCAGTCGTACGTCGTGGTGAGCGTTTGGCCGGAGATGCAAGAGGTAGAGATGAACACCGTGATAAAAGGAAATCTACCAGATGTGCTGGTGGGTGAGATGGGTTTTGAAACTGGTCCTCAGGGGATTGCTGCTCATACCAGTGCTCAAAACGGTAAGGTGACGGAAAAGGTTGAACAATCTCTTCTAAGTCGACAGAATTTTCTGCTTCTGTCACAACTTGAAGCACACCAAACCATGTACACTCTGGCAGTATACCTCCGCAACTTGCAAGTAGATCAATCTGTAGGATAGCATCAAAGTTTACATGTAGTTCATGTCACTAATCACACCAATCTTCTATTTAGCATGACATTCAATAGTTACCTGGTTGTACAGAAGCGATCATACAGATGACCCGAAAATGTGTGTGCTGTGAAACCTATTTCTGATATTTGTGAGTGATAGAGTTTAACGATACATGTACAATTACAGCTACGGTGTGGCAAAGCATTTCACTCATCATCATTGTACCTAAAACTGGTGAGTAGTGTTTGCTGTACTGAGTAAGATATATGTGTATTATTGCGTGGTTAGAGCGAGTTGTGCCGGTATCTACAAATGCATTTTGTTTGGTACAACCACACAAGTACGGGTTAGGAGCAGGAGTAGGAGATGGCTCAATTGGTTAGAGTGCCTGCCCTAAGACGCAAAAGCGCTGAAGGTTCAGGGTTCGAATCTTGCTGATGTCTACTAACTACTGAGTCTCTGTACTACAGGTGTGCTCCGACCTGCCTGCAAACTGAAAGCCAAAAACTTGGCGCATCCACTGCAACCTTTTGTGTGTACCATCGGTTCTATCGTCAGTGCCTGTCACTGAGTGATACTGCACGGTAACTTTAACCCAAGTGACTGGTGCCAGAATTACACAAAATTTTCTTCTATCTAAAGAGAGTGCTACAGGTAACAGCACTTACCCATCCTGCATCCCTTTTAGTTACTTTGATTTCGCAGAGAAAGTGGTGAGTGAAGTGAAATACCGTAGAGATTCTGTTCGGTGTCTCCTCTTTAATCATCTCGCACAGATGATTTCTCATCAGAACCATAAACTTAGAACAAAGTATTACTACAAGATATAATAAGTAGAAACAGGAGCAACAGATGTAGATGTGATGCCATTTGTGACAACATATAAATGATATGTTATACCATATTAGGTAATACAATATTACATGTGCATATAGGTGATATAATATAATATTAGAAAGTGACACAATGTAACTATGTGATAGCATAACTACTAAGGGATGCCCTAGTGAATAAGTGATACTAACATACATAGTAAATGACATCATATTATAATGTGACGCCATATAAATAATACCATGTGAGGTGACACCATATATTACAATGTAAGGCAATTACAAAATACATGTCTACACTGTACATGTACATGCACAATGTACATGTCTCCACTGTACATGCACAATGTAATGTACATGTCTCCACTGTACATTTACAATGTACATGTAGCCTACATATGAAACTACAATATACAATTTTGCAAGTTGCTAAACATCCTTCGTCACGACAAAGGTACTAACAGAGTTGCTATCTATAACACTCGGAATTCACATCGAAAATAGTGCTGTCCAAGAACACTCAATGTCAAATGACACGCTCGTCAAGCTGTGCATCTTTAGCTGTTCACAATACATAATATATAAAGAAATATTCATCTGTCAGTGCCAGGTGTAATAATTCTCACTGCTGTGTATTTCTGTGATATGCAATGTACATACACATGTACAGAACATTGTACGTTCTGAAAAAATATATGGTGTGTTGTGGAACTTTAGTGTACTTATTGTAAAACTTCAATACCTCTGATACCTCTTTCCAATTTAATTCTTCCTTCCTGACCGCTAGGTTTGCAATCACAGGTACTGACATTAGGTGTCTACCAAGCTCTCTGTTTACTATATGTGATGTGTCACCCACTGTTTGATCTGATGCAGCAGCACCTGCAGTAGCACAATTGAATAATAATGTTGTAAGCGAATTCACCTCACAACGCAGATACATGTAAATCTCAGACCATGTGGCATTACTAAAACTTCACAAGAAATAATGATAAATCTTGATAATATTGTCTTCTGAAACCACCACCATTATTATTATTAATTTCAGGGTCAATGTTTCCTACCGAAGATACAAGAAATCTGAGAAAATCTATTAGCTTTGCCAGAAGCTTTGGTTACCTCAACTACAGCAGTTACATTACATGCATTGACTTTATTTTTTTCATTTCGTAATTCTTACCCAATCTGTTTATGATGTTGACATACATAACTCGTAAATGGGCTCTCTGAACTCTCCACTTTTCAAATATGGTTCTCGAATCTAAGAACTGACAGGGTGAGTTTGGGTGCTCCTTCATGACTTGCGGTAACCTGATGTAAAGGAAAATAACACATCATCTGTAGTTGGGTATAATGAGTTCACATTGTATTTATTTTCTATGTTATGTGTACAAGTACACATACATGTACATGTACATATTGTTCTAAACACTTTACATAACTTGTTTATACTGTATATTATATATAGACATGACTGTGCATACATGTAGTTAGGAAAAGGAAGAGCTACATGTACGTAGATGTTTCTTACCTGTCCATTAGAAATGCAACCAAAATCTCATAAGTGGACGGTAGTTGATGTCCATCCAGCCATTTATCCATGTTATCCTTTAGTTATTATCTACAGCCATGTGACCCCTGTGTTACTACATGTAGTTTACTACTTACCTTCCAGCTAGAGACATGTGTTCAAAGCTTTATATGCATATGTGACTCTTTTCCTAAAGCAGTGTAATTAGGTGAAAGTAGAGAATACTCTGCAAGGATTGGGGTTGGAGTATTCCAAAACAGCATCCACCATGTAGGATTTGATGCAGAACTTGATAGCTATTATTAACCTATCCATAGCAGCAATGGCAGTAAAACTTTGATAGTTTTACTGCAGTTACTATGCTACGAAATATGAATTTATTGGAAAGAAGTGTCAAGCTGTTCAGTTAAAGTGAACATTTTTAGTGCTACCTGAAACCTTACATGATTATTTACATTTACATTACTAAGCAGCTAATAATAGTATTTCAGCTGCGCTAACAGGATGTAGATTCTTTCCTAGTTAAGGCCAGAGTAATACCATACGCAATATTAGCACATGCACACCTATACGGGTGAGACGACAGTTGCGGGGACATCTGACCCAAGTGCGTATTCCGGGGACCACCACTTCTAGAAGGGCTAGGAGCTTGTTTATTGGCTCATTGAAAAGACAACTTCTCACCAACCAAGAAAACCAGTTTCATATAATTTCATTTTAGCAATTGTGGCCACAATACTTCAAAACAGTTGTGGGGTCCAGGCAACGCACTTTCATAATATTTTGCAGATGAGATAACAGTTGCGGGCACCGTGCAAAAAGTGTCATCTGCTAGAAATCCACAAAGTGGGGACCGCATAACCATCTGCATTTCTGAATAAAAGCGGGGTCCGCTAGTTGCACACATAGCTGTGTGTGTGCGAAATGGTCCCCAAAAAGAAGTCATGCACACGCCAAGAGAAGACAATTCAGAGGGGTTTCTAGAAAATTGTCAGAGGGATGGCAAAGTAAACATGCCAGGGGTCCAGAGCGCCGCCAAGGCACCCTGGAGAGGTCCAGAACAGCAATCCAGCCTATCTACATGTATAAGACCAAATTGTGGTCTTTCAAAAAGCTCTTTCTTGGATGTTGGTGAAAAATATTGTTGAATTGGATGAGAAATCCTTGTCAGCCATGGTAGTTGCCAGAGACTGGAGTCTTCAAGTGGGAAGGAATATACACACATGTAAATGTTATGTCAAGTCTTATGGCAAGTCTTTTCACTGGTATCGCTTAGCATAAAGCTGTGTTGCTCACCAAACATAAGGTTGCAACGGTAATATAAAGTCTTAGCAAGGCGTTGTTAACCATTGCATGGCCATAGGGAGAATATTCTTTGCCTCGAGCAAATTTGCAAGAACCGTAGCGCTTGTTTATGTTTTGACAGAGCAAAATTCACCCCATTGTAAAGCTTTTGCTGGTAAAGAAGCATTCCATAAATGTTAAAAACAAGGTGTTTCAAAAACATTAATTCGCGTTTGGGGTTGAGAATTGGGGTTCAAATGTTTTTAGGACGTCCTGGTTCTAACTAAAATATTCCAACAGTGGCAAATTCTTTTTGTCTACACACCGGTCAGTGATATTGTGGCAACATATTTTGGAATTTTAGTACTAGGAATGCTCTCTGGCCTTTGGATTTGTGAGAAGTTTTCTGCAATTTGCTTCAATGCCTATGAGCCTTGCATGGCATGGCGTTGTTAGGTAGGGAAATGACTTAGGGATTTTTGGTGGGTGTTCTGGCTGTTTCCCAGAGGGTCAATATAAGCTCTCTTCCCATGACCTCTTGTTAAAAGGATAAGCACTCTCCTATCCCACTTCCCTTTAATTTTTATAAGCATGACCTTAATGAAACTACTTCACAAGGATAGGGTGTTGGGGGATGGCCATTTCTGCACATAATGTATTTTTACGGAAGAAATTTATCTTTGAGCATTCGGAGACAGCTTTTTAAAATCAATAAAAATTTAGCCCCTGACTGGTGCCTTCACGGAACCGAATCGCCAGCGCAGTGAACAGAACATGCCACCACTACACCACCTAAACAGCCTTAAAAAAGAAGCTTCACCAGTGAACAATAGACATGCTCTGAGCGAACTTCACGCAATACACCACTCTTACTACGGCCACCTTGCTATGCATATATAAGATGTTAGGGTGTTTGGCCATATTTTATAATATATTATTGCAAGGAAAGTTATTTTTGAGCGGTTTAAAATCACTGTGCTAGGCTACTACCTATCATAGACGCCTCGGATTCAACCCACAGTTGGGGGGTGGCATTTTAATGGACTTGAAACAAGTCTCCGGCCGCTCAAAAGTAAATTTCTCTGCCTAAAAATACATTATCACTAATAGACATATACACGTACAAAAATGTATAGGTGTGAGCGATATTATCTAATTTATTTAGTTATATCATGACCACTTTCAAGCCTAATCTAACTTTCGTACGTGAAACACAAGTTATGCTAAAACTTAAACACTCTCCAGATGCTGGTTTTACTTTAAGAATGAAGAGTTGCAAGAGAAAGAGAACATCGTATAAATATATACATGTAACATGACTGACCACTAAGCGATCCTGCAATAACTACATGCACTAAATAAAGTATTCTAAGCGTGCAGTCGATAAGACATAACTGGACTGTGAGTGGTCCCCACAAGTACTCTGATAGAGAGTATCACATGCACACACTCAATATAATATAGTTAGACTGCTAGCGGTCCCCGCAAGTACTTTTATAGAAAGTATCACATGCACACAGTCTATATAATATAGTTAGACTGCTAGCGGACCCCACAAGTACTGCCATAGAAATCATGTCATGCACACAGCGAATACAATAACTTTAGTCGGATGGTGGTCCCCACAATGACCATCAATAGGAGTATCACACACACACAGCCAATATAACATAGTAGGACTGCTAGCGGTCCCCACAAGTACTCTTTTAGAAAGTGACACATGTACACAGTCAATATTATATAGTTAGACTGTTAGCGGTCCCCACAAGTGCTCTTATAGAAAGTGTGACATGCACACGGCCAATATAATATAGTTTGACAGGTAGCGGACCCCACAAGTGCTCTTATAGAAAGTGTCACATGCACACAGTCAATATAATATAGTTTGACAGGTAGCGGACCCCACAAGTGATCTTATAGAAAGTTACACATGCACACAGTCAATATAATATAGTTAGCGGTCCCCACAGGTGTTCTAATAGAAAGTGTCACATGCACACAGTCAATATAATATAGTTAGACAGGTAGCGGACCCCACAAGTACTCTTATAGAAAGTGTCACATGCACACAGTCAATATAATATAGTTTGACAGGTAGCGGACCCCACAAGTACTCTTACAGAAAGTGACACATGCACACAGTCAATATAATATAGTTAGCGGTCCCCACAAGTGCTCTCATAGAAAGTCACACATGCACACAGTCAATATAATATAGTTTGACAGGTAGCGGACCCCACAAGTGCTCTTATAGAAAGTGTCACATGCACACAGTCAATATAATATAGTTAGCGGTCCCCACAGGTGTTCTAATAGAAAGTGTCACATGCACACAGTCAATATAATATAGTTAGACAGGTAGCGGACCCCACAAGTACTCTTATAGAAAGTGTCACATGCACACAGTCACTATAATATAGTTTGACAGGTAGCGGACCCCACAAGTACTCTTATAGAAAGTGACACATGCACACAGTCAATATAATATAGTTAGCGGTCCCCACAAGTGCTCTCATAGAAAGTTACACATGCACACAGTCAATATAATATAGTTTGACAGGTAGCGGACCCCACAAGTACTCTTATAGAAAGTGTCACATGCACACAGTCAATATAATATAGTTTGACAGGTAGCGGACCCCACAAGTACTCTTATAGAAAGTGACACATGCACACAGTCAATATAATATAGTTAGCGGTCCCCACAAGTGCTCTCATAGAAAGTTACACATGCACACAGTCAATATAATATAGTTTGACAGGTAGCGGACCCCACAAGTACTCTTATAGAAAGTGTCACATGCACACAGTCAATATAATATAGTTTGACAGGTAGCGGACCCCACAAGTGATCTTATAGAAAGTTACACATGCACACAGTCAATATAATATAGTTTGACAGGTAGCGGACCCCACAAGTACTCTTATAGAAAGTGACACATGCACACAGTCAATATAATATAGTTAGCGGTCCCCACAAGTGCTCTCATAGAAAGTTACACATGCACACAGTCAATATAATATAGTTTGACAGGTAGCGGACCCCACAAGTACTCTTATAGAAAGTGTCACATGCACACAGTCAATATAATATAGTTTGACAGGTAGCGGACCCCACAAGTGATCTTATAGAAAGTTACACATGCACACAGTCAATATAATATAGTTTGACAGGTAGCGGACCCCACAAGTGCTCTCATAGAAAGTTACACATGCACACAGTCAATATAATATAGTTTGACAGGTAGCGGACCCCACAAGTACTCTTATAGAAAGTGTCACATGCACACAGTCAATATAATATAGTTTGACAGGTAGCGGACCCCACAAGTACTCTTATAGAAAGTGTCACATGCACACAGTCAATATAATATAGTTTGACAGGTAGCGGACCCCACAAGTACTCTTATAGAAAGTGACACATGCACACAGTCAATATAATATAGTTAGCGGTCCCCACAAGTGCTCTCATAGAAAGTTACACATGCACACAGTCAATATAATATAGTTTGACAGGTAGCGGACCCCACAAGTACTCTTATAGAAAGTGTCACATGCACACAGTCAATATAATATAGTTTGACAGGTAGCGGACCCCACAAGTGATCTTATAGAAAGTTACACATGCACACAGTCAATATAATATAGTTTGACAGGTAGCGGACCCCACAAGTGCTCTCATAGAAAGTTACACATGCACACAGTCAATATAATATAGTTTGACAGGTAGCGGACCCCACAAGTACTCTTATAGAAAGTGTCACATGCACACAGTCAATATAATATAGTTAGCGGTCCCCACAAGTGCTCTCATAGAAAGTTACACATGCACACAGTCAATATAATATAGTTTGACAGGTAGCGGACCCCACAAGTACTCTTATAGAAAGTTACACATGCACACAGTCAATATAATATAGTTTGACAGGTAGCGGACCCCACAAGTGATCTTATAGAAAGTTACACATGCACACAGTCAATATAATATAGTTTGACAGGTAGCGGACCCCACAAGTACTCTTATAGAAAGTGTCACATGCACACAGTCAATATAATATAGTTTGACAGGTAGCGGACCCCACAAGTACTCTTATAGAAAGTGTCACATGCACACATTCAATATAATATAGTTTGACAGGTAGCGGACCCCACAAGTACTCTTATAGAAAGTGTCACATGCACACAGTCAATATAATATAGTTTGACAGGTAGCGGACCCCACAAGTACTCTTATAGAAAGTGTCACATGCACACAGTCAATATAATATAGTTAGCGGTCCCCACAGGTGTTCTAAGAGAAAGTGTCACATGCACACAGTCAATATAATATAGTTAGACAGGTAGCGGTCCCCACAAGTACTCTTATAGAAAGTGTCACATGCACACAGTCAATATAATATAGTTTGACAGGTAGCGGACCCCACAAGTACTCTTATAGAAAGTGTCACATGCACACAGTCAATATAATATAGTTTGACAGGTAGCGGACCCCACAAGTACTCTTATAGAAAGTGTCACATGCACACAGTCAATATAATATAGTTAGCGGTCCCCACAGGTGTTCTAATAGAAAGTGTCACATGCACACAGTCAATATAATATAGTTAGACAGGTAGCGGACCCCACAAGTACTCTTATAGAAAGTGTCACATGCACACAGTCAATATAATATAGTTTGACAGGTAGCGGACCCCACAAGTACTCTTATAGAAAGTGTCACATGCACACAGTCAATATAATATAGTTTGACAGGTAGCGGACCCCACAAGTACTCTTATAGAAAGTGTCACATGCACACAGTCAATATAATATAGTTAGCGGTCCCCACAGGTGTTCTAATAGAAAGTGTCACATGCACACAGTCAATATAATATAGTTAGACAGGTAGCGGACCCCACAAGTACTCTTATAGAAAGTGTCACATGCACACAGTCAATATAATATAGTTAGCGGTCCCCACAGGTGTTCTAATAGAAAGTGTCACATGCACACAGTCAATATAATATAGTTAGACAGGTAGCGGACCCCACAAGTACTCTTATAGAAAGTGTCACATGCACACAGTCAATATAATATAGTTTGACAGGTAGCGGACCCCACAAGTACTCTTATAGAAAGTGACACATGCACACAGTCAATATAATATAGTTAGCGGTCCCCACAAGTGCTCTCATAGAAAGTTACACATGCACACAGTCAATATAATATAGTTTGACAGGTAGCGGACCCCACAAGTACTCTTATAGAAAGTGTCACATGCACACAGTGAATATAATATAGTTTGACAGGTAGCGGACCCCACAAGTGATCTTATAGAAAGTTACACATGCACACAGTCAATATAATATAGTTTGACAGGTAGCGGACCCCACAAGTGATCTTATAGAAAGTTACACATGCACACAGTCAATATAATATAGTTTGACAGGTAGCGGACCCCACAAGTACTCTTATAGAAAGTGTCACATGCACACAGTCAATATAATATAGTTAGCGGTCCCCACAGGTGTTCTAATAGAAAGTGTCACATGCACACAGTCAATATAATATAGTTAGACAGGTAGCGGACCCCACAAGTACTCTTATAGAAAGTGTCACATGCACACAGTCAATATAATATAGTTTGACAGGTAGCGGACCCCACAAGTACTCTTATAGAAAGTGTCACATGCACACAGTCAATATAATATAGTTTGACAGGTAGCGGACCCCACAAGTACTCTTATAGAAAGTGTCACATGCACACAGTGAATATAATATAGTTTGACAGGTAGCGGACCCCACAAGTGATCTTATAGAAAGTTACACATGCACACAGTCAATATAATATAGTTTGACAGGTAGCGGACCCCACAAGTGATCTTATAGAAAGTTACACATGCACACAGTCAATATAATATAGTTTGACAGGTAGCGGACCCCACAAGTACTCTTATAAAAAGTGTCACATGCACACAGTCAATATAATATAGTTTGACAGTTAGTGGTCCCCACAAGTGCTCTTATAGAAAATGTCACATGCACACAGTCAATATAATATAGTTAGACAAGTAGCGGACCCCACAAGTACTCATATAGAAAGTGTCACAAGCACACAGTCTATATTATATAGTTAGACGGTTAGCGGTCCCCACAAGTGCTGTTATAGAAAGTATCACACGCAGACAGTCAATATAATATAGTTAGAATACTAGCGGACCCCACAAGTACTCTTATAGAAAGTTACACATGCACACAGTCAATATAATATAGTTTGACAGGTAGCGGTCCCCACAAGTGCTCTCATAGAAACTGTCACATGCACACAGTCAATATAATATAGGGCCTAGTTAGTCGGTTTGTGGACCCCACAAGTACTTTTATAGAGAGTATCACTTGCACACAATCAATATAATATAGTCAGACAGTTAATACTATGAGTCCTCAGCGCGTTCCTATGTGGCAGACTGTGTGGTTTTGGCCATTTTCCCTACTTTCCATCAACATTTTAATCACACTAATCCTTGATGTGCCTATACAAATTATGTATCAAAATGAAGCTTAACACCTGCAGAACTATTAATAGAAACAGACCTGAGCCATCATGCATAGCCATTAGATGACAGCGAGATAGGCAAAACCTATTTTTATCATTCTGCTAAAAACTCAATACTAAAATAGTATTATTTACCAAGCAAGTACTTTATTTCCTATCAAAATTCAGTTAACATCATACTAAAATGAGCTAAACATACTTGGATCAGTGTTTGAACCAAGTTCTGGCCCCTCACAGCCAATAATTTGATCAATCAAACAGACAGCATCGAACCTACTGAAGGAGGCCATTTTTACTCTAAACAGCAAGTGCCAGGTCAGAGGATATACTGTAGGTGTTTTCACAAATAAAAATCACAAGATGGCCGTCCAGCCCAGCTCCGAAGGGCTATTGGCCTGCGATTTTGGTTGGCCGGACGAAACCATTCTTAGCTCATCGGCACACCTGATTTCTTCACGCGAAAATGAGGACTTTGCGACCCTGTGACAGGTGTGTGCCAGAAAATATTTTTGTAGATCGACCTAGGTCTGAAGTTTAGTTCACAAAGACATTTAATGTAGTTGTTTTCATCACCCAATTAAATCCTTTGTATTAGCGCTAGAATCCTGGAGATTATGTGTCAACGCAAAAAAGTATGCTCTCACTAAATATTGCTTTACTTATACCACAAACCCAATAGTTTTGCTGTTATGAATAAAAGACTGCAACTGTGAGTATGCTCCTCCTCAGGCCCCTGTGAAAAACATAGCTGCGAGTATACTCGTCCTCATGGCTGAAAGTGTTAGCGGTCCCCACAATAACTCTTCTTGATAGTAACACTTGCACATAATCAATATAACATAGCTACACAGTAAGCGGTCCCCACAAGAACTATAACACAATGTATCACATGCACACAGAGGTCCCAATATACAATGTAGTTATACTGTTCATGGTCCCCACAATAACTATTATTGAAAGCATCACATGCACGCAGTCAATATAATATCATTATGCAGTAGGCGGTCCCCACAAGAACCTTTACATAACGAGTCACATGCACACATTCAATATAATATCAATAAACGGTTAACGGTCCCCACAATGACTTTTATGGAAAGTAACAGATGCACACAGTCAACACGATGTTTTTTCTTTCTAACATACAAGAGCACTTCCTGTCAAGCGGTACCCGCAACTGCATTTCCATGCGCAATGGGGAGACCTGCAGGAGATTATCAAAGTGGGGACCGCCACCTGCCAACCGTCATTAAAGTGGGGTCCGCGTTTTTGCTTGACTCAAGACATACAGTGTGGGGTCCAGGCCATGCACACGCCTATGCACACACCGTCTGCGCACTGTTGTTATCTCCCCAATATTTGTGCAAAAGCGCGTGCATCAAAAATGGTCATTGTGGGGACCGACCCAAAACTAGGTATATATCTGCTCAGAATGAAATTTCCTTTCAACTGAGCCTGTTGCAGTTGTGGGGACCGGGCCGGACCCCGCAAGTCAAACTGGTCCCCACTTGTCGGGTGTGCGTGCAGACGAATGTCCCCGCAACTGTCGCCTGAGCTGCGCAACTATGCATATATACATGCAAATACAAACATGGTAGAATCAGATACAGGGCTGAGTGAGCATGTTACCCAGAGTTCTCTTTTCAAAGATTAATACATGTATGTGACACAGTCTGTCAGAGTCAGATATGATATTCTAGAGATCAATCAAGTTACAGTGAGGCTTTGTTCAATCGGCAATTCTTTCCTACTCACTACTAAGTCACAGGCTTGAGAAACAGAATAATACAGTAATACAATAATATGATAATACAATAATGCTATGATACAATAATGCAGTAGATCTCTACTGTAATATAATATTATTATCAGGTACCAAAGCTACTCTGTCCTAATAGCGTATAATTATATATGTCAGGGGTTGTAAGAGTATTGTATATAATTCAAAATATCTTTCACTAGTCTGTACATAGGAAATGGTTACATACGAAGAATCTGAGTTTTACAAAACAAATAGTACTACTATGTGCAAAGTTTAGACGGTTGACAGTAATCTGTAATTTCACCAAAACTGCAAAATAAGGTGAATAGCATCATTTTTTTCATTTTTTATTGTTTTCATTCCACTATTTGATGAAATCGCCGTGAGTTGTTGTAATGCAATACAAGTGCAGTACCTACATACACGTGCACATTGTACAACCATACACTATGAATATGCATATGCATGTCTCATGCCTAAGTAACAGAGTCCTATACCACAATGTAGTTTACGTGTATGAAAATCAGCGGCGTTCCGGTAACACTGTCTAGAAGTTTGCGTTGTTTTCGGTCATGAAAAAAGCGTGTGGCATGATGAAGAGCATTAAATTGGTTATAAGGTGTCTTCTCGACCTATTGGGCGAACCTGGGTCGCAAATAAAAATTACAAAATGGCCATCCGACCCAGGTCAGAAGGGCTATTGGCCTGAGATTTTCCTTGGCCAGACAAAACCATCCCTAGCTCATCGGCACACCTGATTTCTTCAGGCAAAAATCAGGACTTTTCTTTTGGCTTGGGCCAGGGTGTTTGCGACACTGTGACGGATGTTTGCCAGAAAATATTTGTTCAAGTCGGCCTGGATCTGAAGCTTAGATCGCGAAGACACATATAATGCCAGCTGCATTGAGAAGTACCTGATATCTTAGTCGTGCACAATGCAGGTGGCTGTTAAAAGTAGCTCTAATTCTAAGTTTTGCCTGATGCAATATAGTCAGCAGTGGTGATTCCAATCCGTGTAGTGGAGTTATCATTGACCATGCACACTAATCAGCTACCAGCCTCTTTTTAAAGGAGTACTGACAGTTAATTTTTTTTTACATCATTAGAATCGTGCTGACATGCTGAGTTGTAAGGACATGGACTTTCTTGCACCAAAATTCAAGTTTTTGGACCGCGTTAGGCCGAAGTGGGCCATTTTCAAAAATTTTGGGTATCATTCGGGTATCATTTGGAATTGTTCCCTCTTCTCATTATGATACCCATGTTCCTGATATTGAGCCATAGATAGGGCATTGAAACATCACAAGAATCCACTCACAACATATAATTAGGATGTCAGTGGTTTTTTTGTTGTAATAACATCAACCACAGGCATAATTCTGATAAACCCATTAGGCATTATGTATGCCTACTATAATAATAATACATATGAAGTCCCAGCTTATGCTCCTATCATAAGTTATATACATGTATACAACATATTATTTGTGCTGCTTGGTCCCACTATAGAATTTCATCTACAAATTACATTACATGTATGCATAATTATTGTTTCATATTGCATAATACTAATAGCTGTAAATGTATTATTGCAATGATAAAACCTTTATTTTGTAAAACACAGCCTAAATTATATTTGATAGATGCAGATGGAAGTATTGATCTAGAGGCCAAAATGGGTAAATGTTCCCCTGCCCTGCACTAAAAATTCATGGCATAATTCATTACACAGTTTATACCACAGCACTTAGCCTGATAACTAAAGCTGTTGGCAATTGGGCTATCCATTTCTGTTGGTGACAAATATCAATGGATTGATTATTTTAGAAATGAAAAATAATATGAATTTCTAATATTATATAGGCTACGTGCCTATACTCGAGACTCAATACATATACATATTCACCATAATATGTCTGCTAAAGCATGTCATGAAGTGGTCTACAATTTATGTTATGCGTGTACATTGAACATACATTGTACATGTACTTGTGTACACTCATTGTACATGTACATGTGTACACTCATTGTACATGTACATGTGTACACTCATTGTATTGTCACGGGCAGTCAATTATAATGGATAAAGGACCATAATACTTGCCACAAGCATTTTTATTATGGTATGATGTGCATGTAAAAATTTGATAAAATACTAGAAAATATATCAAGGAGTGTAAGATTAATTCATAGAATATTGTAACAAATTGACTGTTTTTTATTGATTGGCCATGGTACACATCTAATAACCCCACATCCAAAATTATGAATGCATTGTAAATGTGGACTGTGAAGGCATAAATATACAAAAATTGATTGCTTCTGTACATCCAGCCTGTAAGCTTGTGATAACTCTTCCTAGCTGGCGGCCTGGTAGCATAGCTGTGATATTGAATTCCGATGTCAATAATCTATCAAATAAACACAATCCATATCAGACAGGTACATCCAGTATTACATCATGCATGTTACATATTAATACATGTAGATGGTAGTAGGCTACAGTAAATTCATATACAGGTACCAAATATTAGGGGTCACAGACAGGTACAAGGTATAATAAAGGTACAATACATCTGTTTCCAAACATTATTATTTATAGCATGTTTCATCAAGCATGTTTTCTTATTTATTCATCACACATACAGCTATGGGACATGGAAGTAGTAATTTAAAACAATGGGTGGCAGATATAGTGTAATTTCATGATTATGGTCTGTAGTTACTAACCAGAACCAATTGTGTGGTTAGAATTTTTTGCTGCCAACATCTAGTAAAAAATGTAGGAGCCATACTATGTCATCACTACTTTTAGGTTTATGTTAGCAAAACAGGAAACTACCCAACAGCTTATTACTGTCTCTTTCTTTGGAGATTCATGCCAATTTTGATGTACATTTGCTTGTAAAGAAACCAAGAGCAGATGAGTATAATGTGGGTGGGTGGTTATGTAGTAGGTATGTATGTAGGTAGGTAGGTCCAGTAGGTAGGTAGGTTGGTTGGTAAGCAGAGTAGGTAGGTACATGTAGGTAGGTGGGTAGGAAGGTAGGTACATGGAAGTAGGGAGGGAGATAGGGACATGGGGGTAGGTGGGTGAGCAGGTAGGTAAGCAGGTAGTACATCGCACACAAAAATGCATATCATTGCTATTATGTTATTATTTTTACTCTACATTTATACTTGATTGAATGGGTTCAGTATTGTCTATATGAAGTGTAGGCTAGGTGGGTTATACACTATATTACAACTACATACTGAAAAGATAAGCAAGTCTACATTGCAATACAATGTACGGATAATAACACTTGACTTGTTTTGGATCAAACTAGACTAAAGGTCTGCCTGAGTTAGATATAAAAGGCTATTACTGATAGAATCCATTGAGTATAAAACAGTAATATTGTGGTTATGAGATATTTTTTATAATCATCTAAAAACAGTAAAGTTGTTGATGCTACACGTAGCTAGATCTGTGCTAGATTCCTAGACAAGCTTCTATTACCTAAGCAGTAATCTGCTGTATAGAATCTGTCTTATGATTTTTTTGGATAATATTACATCTCCAAATAAAACTGCGAAACTCAATAGAAAATTTTTGTAATGATTTGCCTAGTTAATTCTAAGGTACATTGAGTAGCTTGCCCCTCACTTGGAGCATTTACATGTACAATGGACAGTAAGAACAACTCAATTTACTGACCCTTGACTTACTGCTACATTTTCTGTGGTTTGAAAATATAAAAATTTGATGTTCTAATACAATACCTAATTATAAATAATAAAATTCTAACTGTAAATGATGGCATAGCAGGTGCTGACACTTGCAGTTGGTTCCTCAAGTAGAGTACACAAGTGTGTGACATCAAAATCATGACCCTTGACAATTACAATTAATTACAATTAGGCCTTTAGTCACCTGGTAGGATTCAGCACATCTTGCAACATGATAATATCCAGAGTAGGAGTCTCCAAGGAGCAATGAATTTTGGTTCTTTCCACAGATTGCCTTCATCATCACTAAAATATACATTTACATTATTTTATAGCAGATCCAAATCATTGCGTCATCAGCATTCTATAATCATATAAAGGTCAGCATATAAAACTAGAAGGCTAATAAACATGAATATAATATGCTGATGCACTGTAATATTCTTCTATACTGACAGCAACAATAAGCATGTCTAATATGATCTGGAACTTGGCAGTTAAATTTGTAATGCAAAACACATACAACACATCCAAAAAACCAAATTTCGCCTGTTATTTGGCAGTCATCTATCTACAACTCTATGAACAATATTATAACACATTCGATGATGATCAGAAATAACTACATGTACAGTATGTTATAAGTAAAGTTATACTGTAGACCATAAGAACTTACCTGGTAACTCTCTTTTTGTGTTGATCATCTATCCAATCCTCTTATGTAGTTATATAGCAAAATCGGTCTAGTCCATTTGAAGTGTTTGTAGCAAATCCCATAATTCTTTCCTACTTTGGCTTTAGGTTACCAGTTGACAGTTGTATATAAATTTATTCCACATTGTACATGCAGATACCTTTTAGAAATCCTTGAGTTTTTAGGCCATAAAAACTTGGGTTACAGATTTACAAGTAAAACACTTGCTTGCAGGCATTGCACAAGCTTTGAGTATTATTGTCTACTTGGTATAATTGGAAATCAAGTGGATAGTCTGTGTAGAGGCACATCTTGCAGTTGACAGCAGTGGTGGAATTATATAGCCTTTTGTTTGCCCCCACTGTAGACTACATTATATATGCTCATAATTATAATATCTATTTCCCCAGGCAGTAAACAGCATCCACTAAAACCACAGCTCTCCTAGTATATGCATTGATGACTGAGTAGAAGAATTTTGTAATCACTGAATAATATCACCATCAGTGTCTGGTTTGTGGTTTTAGTAGCATCTACTATGAAAGCAAACCACCATTATCATACACCCATCCCACCTTCAAATATGGCAGCAGAACTTAGTCTAACTGAGACAAATGGGAAGACAAATCTCATGTAGCTACATCTAACTATCTTGCAGTAAACAGATTGAAAAGATTACTCTTAAAATCCATCAGATTCGCCATGAAAAACCGTGCAGAATGATATATAACATGTATTAGCTGTCAGTACTCCTTTAAGGGAGTTTCCGAGTAGTGTAGCCCTCTCTGTTTCTACCTAAAATTGATCGCTACTTTTTGAAGATAAATAAATAAACGTTGAGAAAACTATTTAGCCTACATGATAAGAACATGGAATTTAGAAACCTCTGCTATTGAAATTTCTAAGTGACCAGCAATATTACAAAGAGCTGTACTGTAGAAAAACAAGATATTTTTCTCTAAGAATTAAGATTTTTCCTAGTAATTTTATTTTCTTGTACATGTTGTACATGTAGTTATTGTTCTTATTGGTCATTGGTGGTTATTACATTTATATAGAAAGGAGAGTAAATTCAGAAATAATAGCTAGCTTAAGCTTGCTACAGTAATATGGCTTGCACATTCTGAAAGTTGTAAGTCAGATATATTTGTCACATTTGCACATGATGAAACTGAGATTATCATGGCTTCTAGGTCACTACCCAAGAACTCTCAAATGCTGGTTGCGTTTGTTATTCGAAGGTAGGCAAATAGTATTGTAGTGAGGCAGGACATTTTGCACATTAACACCCAGCCTCAGCCTTCATTCAAATAATTCATACTGGTATACATTCACTACTGTATAATTACTCTAGCCTTTAATATTACCATTACTATCATTTGTATTACCTTGTGTACATTAGCTCTTGCTCTATTTGATGCATCATTCACTTGTATAATTGTGCAATAACTTAATCTGATTGCGACTAGTGATATACTTGTTGTTTGTGTGTGGTTATTTAGGACAGAGGTCCATATGAATTATTGTTACAACCTATTAACTATGATAGATTGTGCATTATTATATATCTTGACCATGACCGACCATAAAAGGTTGACCCTCATACCATTTCAACCATCTAGTTGTGGGGGACCTGCGCCGATACTATGTCTTGCATAACTAGAACTTTTACCGGAAACACTAATACTACATGTACGTATATAACGCGAATGTTTTTACATGCTAGGACTTATATAAATGCATATCTATTATACAGATTCTTCTTTCATAGCTAAATTAATCGCAGCTCTTGGTCTCAGCTCTTGGTCCCAACGGGATAGAAGCCCGAACTTTCTACTAAGTTAGAACAGACTCTCAGCACATACTAAGTAATAACTCAGACTTTACGGGTAGTACCGTCATATACATGTAGCTCTACACAATAATCTATCACACAGTACTGCTCAGCCTTGTATATAATGAGGAAAACCTAGCACCATTCATGGCTCTCCCCACACTCGTACTCACATTGATACTTGTTTAAGCTAAACAATACAACAAACTTACAATTTCAACATCTTTTGTTACTAGATTTATATCAGCAGTTTGTCTCAAGTCTTCCATATCCTTATTAGAACAAAAGCATTGCGTTAACTGAGGATATTATGTCCTCGCTTAGCCCGAGGTTTGAAATTTTCACGCTGTTTTCATCTCACAATGCACCTCGACTGAGAACGTATGCATATTTGCAGTATTTACATGCTTAGTGTTTGTTTTCAGAATACGATATATTGTGGACAAATACCCCAATGAGAACTGTCCAATAGTAAATGTGATAGTTATATTGGGTGAAGAGTCGGTATTCGATGCAGACGATTTGGAAGTATACATAACGACAATCAACAGAGTGGGTAAGTAGACAAATAAAAAATGTTCAGTGGAACTCTATGTACATGCATACTATGGTGTAGTAGTTAACAGACCATAGACTATGAACAATCTTATGCACCATTTAAGCATCCAGGATGCTACAGTATCTATTATAAGTGTCTATTTAGAGCTTGCTGTGAAGTTGCCGAATATATGCACAGTGTTAGTTACTATAACAGTAGTAGTTGTATTTGGGTTCCTATATAACTGTTCTCACTCCAGCTCTTGGATCTCCCTTTCCCCTACTTTCGTTCCACTCACCTCCGTTCTACATGACATAGTCTTAAACTTCCATGCATATTGCCAATATCAAGACTAGTGAATAAAGCATTATGTGATAATTATTGCATAATCTCGATTTTCATAGCACTTTTAAAATTCATGGAGAAATAGTTTTTCCTTTAATGTTCACACTTTTATTCAAATTTGTCTTACTAACCGCAGCATCTTTGCTAAAAAAATTGTTCATTTTCTGCAGTTTCAATGCTGCACCAGCCTTAGCTTTAATGCATGTAGTGTCAATAATCTTTAATTTATACCGCAACAACATTACTAAATTTTAGCATGCGCAAACAATAATGCATGCTAAAAATAGCAAATTTTTTGCTGGTTTCTGTCTCTCGAAAACTTATTTAGTGAAAGAGAGTTTGGTGCCAAACCCATAATATTAATTTATACCATTCTATCATACATGAATAATATATTTTGATGTCCTGCTACTGTCTTGCCTCCTTAAGCTGTGGTTTTAATCGCACCATGTGTTGTACTGTTATAGTAGCAGAGTGTAGATTGTAAATTGACAGCTTGTTGCAGGTTGTAAATTGACAGCGTGTTGCAGGTGTAAGGGAGGCAACGATGGATCCAACTAACTTCACACTGCATAGAAATGTTGATGTCATAGATTACGCTAAAGCCCATCCTGTTCTGAAGGACATCATTTCCTCCAAAGAGAGAGTCGACTGGGTGGAAGTGTGTGAGGTATGTGTCATCTGCTACACTAATGTCTAGTTGAAATTCTAGTACTTACTTTTACTTTTCATTAAATTCAGCAGATTTTAGCCGTCAAGCTAAAACAATAATGCATGTAATTCGTTTAGATTCATAACGTCTTTTTTTCTCCGCTAGTCCATGAACAAATGAAAAACAGTTACTGTACAATGTAGGATAGGAATATTTCTTGGTATTATATTGTGATGGTACAGGACATTTGTATACGACCCCAACTCCCGGACGAAGCTCCACCGCACCCTAAGTGCCTAGTAGTTGTTACAGCGCTACTCACCTGACACTAACATTCTCACAATTAGTGCTCGTATACTTACCTTTAACCACATTGCATGTTCAAAGTACTTAATTACCGTCTATATATATGTCTCCATGTGTTTATGCTCACTCCTTATTCATGTATCTTACTATATGTTGTTGTACATAGTCACATGAATGTTACTAAGTCCTTTTTATGCCTTTTATACCCATGTACAGAGGCCCGACCTCTCAGAATCCATTGATATTCATTTTGTACATGAATTGGACCATTATAAGCAACTTTTGTAGAACCCGACCTATTTTGGGTCGGCCGTCGGGCTTCCGGCGGCCATCTTGTTGCGCAACTTCCGGACGACCACACGTCGTCTTTTCCCGACGTCACGTCGGCCGGAAGTCCTTATACTATATAAAGGGCACTGTTTTACTGTTCATTATCTCAGTCTACACTTGGCTTTCAATAAAGACACATCTATACTTGATACAGAGACTTTCTCTTCCTTTTACTAGGTCATTCGCTTTGCGAACCGCCTACTAGGTTGAACTACTCTCTTTCACTGTATAGTCTGAAGGTCGGACTTGAGATCAGATGGGTCGTCTTTGGTAGTATTTGGGCTACTGAGACCGCTCGATCTTTCATGTAATGCGAAGTCCTATTACCACTCATAGGCACTTCATTTCTGGGTCGATAGTCGTCCAAGGACGACCGCACCAAAACACAGAAACCATTACAATATTTGTATGCACTTATAGATCACTTGCATTGATCGCTTGCATTGATCGCTTGTATTGATTGCTTGTATTGACCGCTTGTATTGCTTGCTTGCATTGATCGCTCGCTTGTATTGACCGTTTGTATTGACCGCTTGTATTAGACCGTTAATAGATATCGCTTGTATAAGAAAATCGTCTATAGTTGGACTCCCATTACATAATGCTCTACCATACTGATCAATGGCACAATTCTCTTTTCAATTTAGAATAAATTGAGTCATGACCCGCCAAGCCAGAAGTTATTACACTGGCCTCAGTCTTAATTATTCATCAATGTCTGTGTATTTCAGAAATACGTTAACAGTATACAGATGTGAATGCAAATGTAAATTGTTTTTCTATCTGCTCCTTAGTTCATGGTCGTGATGAGACAACTACTAGCTGAGATAATACAATATGGAAATCTACATAATTTACAAAGAGCATTCAACTGGGCGGTGGGTTTCCTAGATGGTGTAACAGTGTGCATGCATGGAAATGGTTGGGTAAGTAAGATAATGCAAGTTTACACGATGTATACTACATCTGTGGAGTTTAGTTTGGCTGTAGAGAAAAAATGTCCCAAAGTAGCCAGCTTCACCAGATTCCAGATTTTGGGAGCCAAGTACGTTAACGGCTAACCATTGATTGTTTTTCATCTCTAATTTACGTTCTGGACGCTGTCTTCTACTAAACGATCAATGGAAGTAATATGCACTGTACATGTAATTGTCACTTGCCCAATCTACAAATCAAAAGACTAAATTATTTACATCTTAGTCTATTGCTCATGTCAATTCTCCTTCTTTTAGAACGACTTCCTTGAAGAATTTTATGACCTGGTGCCGCTCTTCCTCCCGGCGTCACAGCCACCACCTGATCAGCCGCGCAACACAGAACTTATTGAGTCCCTTCTTCGACCAGAGCAAAATCCTTTCCCACCTGCACCACAGTCTCAACTGCTCACTGGGCCTGTATTTCAACATAGTTCTGCCCAATTACATTCCTATGAACCACAGCCCCATGAACTTCCACAATGTGCTTTTGCTTTCCATTCAACACCACACATGCCTAAAATACCAAAGCTATCCACCTTTCCCCCACCTTTGGAGACACCTGTTGAGTCTCAGCAGCATCTCTCCGCTTTTCATCGTCCCGATTCACTTCATCACCAATCAGATCAGGCGCCTTCACGGCAGTCGGTATACGTATCACCGACTCAAGAACCGATGCAACTGCAACTACAAAGGCTTCCGCCTCCACTCTTCCCTCCCACAATTCAACAGCCATCCACTATGCAATCAAGCTCCTCTACTGCTCTTTCTCTTTATCAGTCTCCTGAGCAGAGGCATAGGTTAGAACTATTTCAGTCTCCTCGTCCTCCCTTTTCTCAAACACATACCCAAGCAATGGGTGGACCCCGTCATGCATTGACCTCTCATGATGCTCATTATCAACCACATGGACCCCAGGAGCAGATACATTTTTTTCTGCAAGATCACAGTTCTTACAATACAGAAAACGCAGTAAGTTTTAGAGGGAGATTTTCCAAGTTAGTGTGGATTGGGCTCCCTTTGATTCATACATGTAACTTCTGTGTAGTTTGGGGATTTTTGCCTAATGAGACGTAATGCTGTTATAGACCTACCAGGGTACATTGTATGTTACTCTTACTAATTCTATGTAGCATTTGGCAAAAATCTTTTACATCCATGCAGATAGAATTTTTCATTTAATATTCAGCATAACAAGCTGAATTTTGAGGGAGCAGCCGTGGCTTAGGGGTTACAATGCTGAGTTTCCATGCTGAAGGTTCCAGGTTCAAATCCCGGTCACGGTCACGGTAGTGTTAGAAAGAGCATCCAGCCACAATTGCTCCTGTGCCTTATGTTAAAGTCCTTGGGGTCATGCAAGCCAGTATGGCTTTAAGGCAACTCATCTACCCCTGCCAAAAAAGGTCATGTTATCTGGGCCTTTCTCACAGGGAGTTGGACAGCACTGGCACCTGGCAATGAGAACTGCTAGGGGCTGGTCACGTTGGGGAGTATAAGTCAGAATTTGGTTAGTTTTTTATAACAAGCTAAACTTTGCTGGGAATTACATGTCGTTTGTACGTATTTGTTCTGATGTAGAATAATATTCAAAGTTGGTTTTGGCAATTTGTTTATTATTTAAGACACATTGTAATAAGTGGTATCAATTTGCTTAAAAATTAACTTTAATTAGTCCAACAAGTCAAGGCACCTGTTTTATTTTCCTGCAGAGGTTTATGAGAGAGGAAGAGAGACAACAGCAGCCACCATTCCCAACTCTGCCATGGTTGCAGAAAGGAAAAAGAAAGCGAAAATAGAGAGGATGTTATTCCCAACTGTAATCTAATTCCTGTAGCAATAAGCAAGAAACTTTTGCAGGCATGACTGTGCACTTTAGTATTAATTGTAATTGGCTTGTAATTTTATATCTCAGTAAACAAAGTTTTATACATAGTCTAATAAACATCATACTTTTTTACTCAATCACAGCATCCAACACAAATAATAATTATTAGTGGAAGTTGATATACCATGTCCTCTGTCTTAGTAGTTAGTCCTCACATGATTTTCAGCATGTTTTCTGGCAAACGTTGTTATACAATTTGGACGGGAGATAGTTAACTGAGGTAGTCGCTATCTACCTATCTACCAGCATAGAATGTAGGTGCAGTCTTTAAACAAGTTGGCAAATTAATAATAGCCACTAAAATTGTCTACGCAATTTATTGATTCACAATTAGCAGTAAAAAAAATCTTAACATAACAATAGATTCTTCGATACTTGTAAACATGTAGCTACACGGTACATGAAAGATATTTAATGTAGCTGAATAAATGCATTGTACATGTAAACCATTATAATTTCATGTTGAAGGCTAACTGCAGGCTAACTACATTGAAGGCTAACTGCTATTAAAATAAATTCCATAACATAATGCTTCTTTAAAAAAACTTACATTATTTTAGGCTCAGAGCTAGCTAGTAATATTCCAGCCAGTACGGGTAATCAACCAGAAAATATTTCGATGTTTTGGATTTTTCCATAATGATTCATCATTCCTGTAGCAGTTGGTTATTCTGGTGTAGTGACTGTTTAACTGTGAAGTATATTTTTACAATAATAATGATTATTTTTCTTTACTGAAAAAATTCATTGAGCAATAATTGTCTCATGTAACAGTTACATTTACATGTCACATAATACTAATGATAAAAAGTAGTTTTGTGTTGATTTTGTGTATATTCATTTAGGAATCTCTCCTACAACAATGACCACCTATAATTATGTAGGTTACATGATGCATGTTTCTCTGGTGAACTTAAATATCCAGCTTTTGAGTGAGTACATCATACCATTACAAGCTATGTAACTAAAAAAATTGGCTTTTTTGTAAATTCAAACGCGTTTCAGCTTTTTACAGAGCTTTTTGTAAATACAGGCAGTCAGTTGTAAATGAGAACACTCTGCTAGCTAGAGGTTAGGCACGACAGAAACCTAATGGCTCCTTGGTGCTGCCCCAGAAACACCCCGATGCTGGTTGCATTCATAATCAGCAGGTAAGTTAATTACTTTCTTTGTATTGGTAAATTATACACTTGTTGGGCAAATTCTTCAAAATGATATTGTCTCTTCATGTTCACCTTTCTTTTCATGATGCTTAGCATCATTATTATAAATGACCAACTTTTGCATTATTACTTTCTTGAACGGCAATAATACTGCATGCCTTTGAGGCACTGAGACGTTGAGAGCAAAATACAGTACATGTATAGTATATTTTGTTCTACTTCGGCTGTGGACAACTGAAAAGGAGAATTTTATTAGCAAATGAACAGTTCTGCATTTTAACCTAAAAATTTAATTTGTAATTAGAATAATTTGACAATTTTTATTTCCGACCAAATTTCTGGGTGTTTTCAACTACCTTACTTCTGCTAAAATTGCTTAGATGTTCTTATTACAGAGTCCGATATGTGGCTGATAAATACCCCAACGAGAATTGTCCACTAGAGAGAGTGATCGCTATACTAGGATATGACGAGGTGAAGAATGCGCACCATTTAGATGTTTTTGTAACAACAGTAAATAGAATGGGTAAGTGCTCTAAGTTAGGCAGTAAAATCGGTCGTCTAGAATATTTATATCATTACTTTGCATATTTAGCTGTATATCTGCAACAATTCCATAACTTTATTGTAAACATCCCTGTTTTGCAGGCATACTAGCAAAACATCTTAATCTGATATATGGTAGAGCATGAACTCTATAGTCATGAGTAAACAAACTCTGTAAAATCTCTCAGTACACAAACTTAGCAACTACACGATTGTATTATGCCGTCATTATTTTACTTTCTTTCAACTTATTGACTCTATTATCAAAATCCTAATGAGCAACGTCTTGTATCACTCTCCATGTAAGCCAATCTATTCTTGATAAGACAAACTACACGTACTTAAGCTCAACACGTATGTTTTAGCTTTAAACTAAATTAAAATTGCCACGCCATGCCTCTCTACGTATTATAAATCGGCAAGTTGAACCAGATTATGTAAGCAAAACACCCCACAATTATTACACTCTACAATAATATATCACACCATCAACTTTAATTTGTTTGGGGTGACCTCATCCGCCTGCATAAGGATCATTTAAAAACAGTGGGCAATTGCTGAAGCACTAAACAAGTTAGGTAACTATTGAATTCAAACACTAATTTGATGATACCAAGTGATTATTGGGTGCATGTATAATAATGCCGATGTCTTATCCTCATATGACAGTGGAATTTTCAAGAGTCGGTGACCTCCAAGTGCTTCTGAAATGTATTTCGTCTATGGAAAGATTAAGTAATACATGTGCCCATGAATAATTCCACTATTGGTAATATTATACCAGTGCTCTGTAGGATTTCTACAACTCCACATGGGGAGAAAACAACAGCATGCATATATGCATGCTGTTGTTTTCTCCACATGTGGAGTTGTAGCGGTAAAACTATAGCATAATTTGCAATGTTTATAAACATTGCAAATTATGCTATAGTTTTACCGCTTAAAATCAATTTATATAGGCATTCGAGAGGCAACTAAGGAACCAACTAATTTCACGCTGCACAAAAATGTTGATGTCATAGATTACGTCAAAGCGCTTCCTGTTCTCAAAGAGGTCATAGCCAACGGAGAAAGCAACACCTGGACAGAGGTCTCTGAGGTGAGTATCGCCCGGTACACTTGAGTTACCCTTGATGCAAGTACAATGTTCACCATTTCTAAGCTTGGTTAGTACTTGTTGGGTTACAGCTGCATGCTTTCCCTGGAAAACCCTCTTGCCGATATTTTCATCGGTTTTCCGATTTCCAAAATTTTAAGTTGAGCATGATACAGATGGTTATATCTTCATGTATAATCTCATAGTTTTGGTGTTGGCGGCTAAGGGATAAGTGGTCTAGCACTAGCTATTTTGGTCTTGCAGCAACGACATGTGTCTTCCACAAAGTCCGGCGAACGACCCGGAGTTTTCTTCTCTGTGCCATATTAGACTATTAATACTAATATCTAGCTGTAAGAGCCATGGTGGCCACGCGATTAGCTCTGCTATTGGGCAGCCACGTGAAAGAGTTTCACTTGGCACCGCATGTATTAATGCTAACTTTTCTGCAGTAATTAAACTAAAAATTGTTCTTAATTTCTATGTATTATTCGTGCTCCTGCAGTGTATTTTTGTGTACTCATAATTTGTCATATTTTTTTAGTTTTTCGTCGTAATGAGGCAGCTATTGGCTGAAATAGTACAATATGGAAATTTATACAGTTTCCAGAAGGTTTTCACATGGGCTGTTGTCTTCCTAGATGGTGTAGCAGTATGCATGGATGGGAACGGTTGGGTAAGAAGTCTGCTGCAAATAACTCCTTTACATACACCAGATATATTGTGATTTTTACAGTCCTGCAGCACGACCTTCTGCATTCAAATACAGAACATCAATGCACGCTATTGGTTTAAAAACGGCATACACTATTAAACATCTACACACTACTCACTGTTTACTATTTGATACTGCAGTGCCTATGCACATATTGTAATGCATGTACTTGAGTATTTAACTTTCCACTTTGTACAAAAACTGTTTTACCACCTGTATAAAAAGTTATATCAAAAATTAAAGACATGAAATACTGTGTGAACTGGTAGCATTGTAATAATTGTGATTGCTCTCCAACATAAACTATGACTATAAACTAATAATACACAACCATGTTATTATCCTGTTCAATTTCTAGATCTTTAACACGAAACTAAAACAAACTCCCTTTTTTTTCTTTTTACTCTGCAGTCCGTAGTAGATTACACATAACGAAGTGCTTGGAAATACGCTACAAAGTTGATTCAAGAAATTTCCTAAATGCTCAACACTGAATTTGGTTAGGTAAAATGTATCACCATGTATTTGTATTTGTAGAATGATTTCCTTGAGGATTACTTACATGTCAAACCACTTCTTCTTCCTGCAGCGAAACAATCACCTGACAAACCACGAAAGTCAGAACTTATCCAGTCACTTCTTCGGCCACCTCAACAGTTTCCTCAGCAACCACCTCAACAGTTCCCTCAACAACCACCTCAACAGCTCACTCAGCAACCACCTCAACAGTTCCCGCAGCAACCACCCCAACAGTTCCCACAGCACCCACCTCAACAGTTCTCTCAGCAGCCACCTCAACAGTTCCCACAGCAACCACCTCAACAGTTCCCACAGCAACCATCTCAACAGTTCCCTCAACAGCCACCTCAACAGTTTGCTCAACAGTTCCCTCAACAGCCACCTCAACAGTTTGCTCAGCAGCCACCTCAGCAGTTCCTTCAACAGCCACCTCAACAGTTCCCTCAGCAGTTCCCTCAACAGCCACCTCAACAGTTTGCTCAACAGTTCCCTCAACAGCCACCTCAACAGTTCCCCCAACAACCACCTCAACAGTTCCTATATCAACCACCTCAACAGTTCCCTCAACAGCCAGTCAGATCAACATTTCCACCAAGAGTTGTGTCTCTAAGTTCTCCTATTAACTACTATGTTCCGCCACCAATAACTTTAGCAGGTGCAGGAACAGCCGCATCAGTAGCAAGACCTCCAACTCGTCCCATACCTGCCACCTCAGCAGCAAGACCTCCAACTCGTCCCATACCTGGCACCTCAGCAGCAAGCCAAATTCGAACCACTCCACCCTCCTCAACAGTCTCTTCATTGTCTAGTTCTCCAGAAAGCTAATCTGTTCGTTCACTTACTCCCATCTCACGATGGGGTCTGTGCACTCAAACCAAAATAGTAATCAGACGCAGGCAGCCACTCAGTCACCAGGGAGAGGTGTGTTAACATCATCTTTCGACAAGGTTTAGATTTTATTTGATGTAACTCTAGTTATCTGGTTCTCTGGTTTGTGAAAAGTTCTTCTTGGTGAGGTTGCCTCTCGCATTCTTTTACATTGTATCTTAGCATAATTATGATGCAAAAATAATATTAAAGCTTCAACACAGAGAAGTAACTGCATGAAAACAATTATTTTATACACCCATTTTAAATTATGCACTAATATGTTGTGCCCAAATTTATTGTATACAGGATAAAATTTGAAGCTATATATAATTTAGTCTCATTTAGAGGTGCTGTGTTTGGAGACTGCTACCTTAGTTATTCAGCTAAATATGGTTTTAAATAAAATCCATCCATTTCTTATTTGAGATGTTACAAAAGTTGAAATGTTACTCATCAAAACATGTCTAGCCATTAGTGTCACATGCAATGTCATAATTGCTATAACCAACAAATTGAACAACTAAACAAGATAAAGCAATGGAAAAAATTTAAAATTCTCCAGATTGATTTGAAAAGCCATCAGTGTACACGTAAATAACAATTTTCTGAACTGATGAACAGTAATATTTTTTACAAAAGTTGGGAGGATTTAAATTTTACTGTTTAGGGGCAACTGCATTGTAGCTTAAACATCATTTATGCATATGTTAATTTGACTCTCTCAGGCTTTAGTCTTTTGTGCAACTCATTTTACAGAGATGCATTTCTAATTAATAGCATAATGATCTTGTCTACTTAATATGATCAAGGGGTGTACATCTAGTATGGTATGACTAACGCTTAAGCAAACTTTGATTCTCAAGTTACAGAGTAAACATTTGGGTTAAATATTGTTAACTGAGTCTGGAATCATTATCTTCCCTCATATTTGTTTCTGAGCTTGTGTTGCCAAGGAAATAATACCACATTGACCTAATTAATCTGCTTTAAGTAAAGAGTCATAGATGAAGCTTTAAACAGATTTGACTCTAGCTGGAAATTTAGTACTACTGTAAACTAGTAACTCGGGGACAACATGGATAACATAGATGAATGTATCAATAAGCATAAACCACCTTCGACTGATGAGATTTTTGTTGCATTCCTAATGGAAAGGTAAGAGACAGTCAATTTAATCCCTTCCTAACAATTTGCATAATTATACATGTAGGATATCGCAAGATATGTAAGATACAGGATACACATATGTTATTTTACATTACATATTCTGTATACATCTAGCACAATAAATAAATAATTTGAATTCTGCTAACTCTACCTGACCATTCTTTTTTTTTCTACACAAGATTATCAGATGCCATAAATCAGCACCCAAACATACTCTGTCAGTTCAGAGCTGTGAGAACCATATTTAAAGAGGAGAGACTCCAGGGTGCGCATTTACGAGCCACGTATGTCAAGATCATAAACAGATTGGGTGAGATTCTTGAAATAAAACAAAATCAACACATGTACATAAAACAACTGCAGAGGAGGCATTCATTACAGACAACCAAAACTTCTGTCAAACCTGAAGAGATTCTCAGATCTCTGGCATCAGAAACATTTAGCCTCCTGTCAGCTATGTTGTTATAACAAGAATGACGCCTTCTTTGAACATAAACATGATCAAAAGTTCACATTTATTGTAATATTCGTTGTATGTGGAAATCATTATTATTTAGAGGTAGGCCTACAAATGTCTCGTTCTATGGTGCTACTGCAGGTGCAGCTGTTGTGAATCAGGCAGTGGGTGACACGTCACATATAGAACACAGTGAGCTTGGTAGACACCTATTGTCAGTACCTGTGATTGCAAACCTAGCAGCCAAGAAGGAAGAATTGAATTGGAAAGAAGTGTCTGAGGTATGTAGTTATGCAATATGTACGCTAAAATTCTACAGCATGCCATCTAATTTTCAGAATCTACAATGTGAACTATGTACATAACTAGATACAGGGCTCTCAAGTTCTCGATTTCTGCTTACACTGCAGTGCATTGTACATTTGCTCAGATTTATTGACTGAGCAACTTGAGAGCCCTGCTAGATACATAGCTGTAACGATTGTCAAGCTGGACTCTAATGGATGAATATTCTTTCCACATTCAGTCTCCTAGTAGAGTACTGTATGAGAAACACGTAATTTCATCCAATCTCATTGTAGAGAACATTACATTGTATCTCTAATGTACATGTTAACTACATTGTAAATTTGCGACTTGTAGCATCGATAGCTTCAATAAACAGATGGCAACAATATCAGTACATGTGTGTATTGATATAATGAACAAATCAACAACTTAATAACATGCTTAAGTTTCATAATAGTATAGTACATAACATCAATATTGGTGTAAGTGATTAGTGCCAGCCACAGAGGCGCAGTTTTAGAACAAAGTTTAAGACACACTTTGTATTGACATGTAAATTTAGTTGCTTTGTAGTATTTAAACAACATTATTTTCTCTGACCATTATTCGAGAAAATTGTACATTAGAATAGATCTAGCTCTCTAATTACATGTATGAGAAGAGATGATGAAAGCAGTATATTGTCAGTATAACTTCGCGAAACATTATACAGTAAATACATGTAAAATGTCTATGGCACTACATTTAACCAACTATCCAATAAGTTTTATGAGTGAGTTATAATTTATTTTTATTAACTGTGCATACATTTAGAAATCATCTCTTATTTACTAATTTCATGTTACTATTTTACATGTACTATGCTCAGCCAAGCTGGAGGAAAGGGGTTGTTATGTATAAATTTTCAAAGTTTAAACAATGGTGATCGCTAATTCATATCTTGTGTGTTGTAAAGTACTGTAACTTTCATCGCATGATATTCATCATCGCAAATTTGTACATCTACATGCATATACTACTAACTTACATAATTTGGTAGCCCATTATGTTACGAGGTATTGCTTATTAGAATATCACTTAGTTATGGTATCACCAGCATGTACGCTGTACATGTACATGGTATCATATAATTACATGGTATCACCTTAACATATGAAATCACATGTACTTCATAATTATTATTGCATCACCAAAGATGGTATGATCTAATATTTACATGTATATGATTATCACCTGCATACATCACATGGCATCACATGCACATAGCATTACATGGCATCACATACACATGGCATCACATACACATGGCATTGCATGGTAACAAATGTACAGTAGTCGCTATTTCATATTATATCTGTAATTGATTTTCCCAAGTTTATGGTGCTGATGAGAAAATATCTGTGTGAGATGATTAAAGTCCAGACTTATCCAAGATTCTCCACAGTATTTCAGTTCACTGGCATCTTTCTCCACAAAGTCAAAGTATGTAACAGCGGTGCAGGATGGGTAAGTACTGGTATCTACGTAGCATTGAATGGTCATTGCATACTTTCTTTGGATGAAAGGAAATTGTCATGTAAATCTTACACCAGTCACTTGCCCGGTGCCGGTGTGCTAATACCAAATATAATTACTTTTGTAGAAACTGCGCTTCAGATCGCCCTTACAACGTAATAATATGTAGTTTTTACCCAGTACAGCAAATGTCACTCACTCGTTTTACATTATTTATAGAATACATCATGGTAAGTGAAATGATTGCTAAACTGTTCCTGTAGTTACATGGCCAAATTATTTACGGGGCGTCCGAATAGCACCTCATAATATGTCAAATAGGCTTCACAGTTTGTGGACACATTAATTTGTATGATTGCATCCATTAAAAACGCTACCGTAACATTCCACACTGCATGTAACTAGAATTTTCATATGATTTCTTATATGAACACAACTTCAATGCCATTCTACAGATTGATCTACTGGCAAATTGCGGAGGTATGCTACCAAAATGTGCTTGGCTTGGTGTGCTCCAAGTTGTGACAGACGCAGAAAGGTCACAAGACCTAAGAGATTATCTTGGACCTCTTCTGTCACCTGAACGCTTTGAGCAGTCATATGAGCAGCAAACCCCTGAGCACCTGTTTCAAAATCCACCTCACCCCCCAACACATCTGGTAGATTTCCTTTTGTCACAGTGTTCATCCCTACCTCTGACATCTCCTGTCAAACGCTCAACACGACGTGCGACTCGAAGACAAGAAGCTAAGCAATCTAGTACTCCTCAACACACTCAATTATACGATCGTGATCGGTCACCCCATCGGTCAGGCCGGGGGTCACCTCCTCTGTCGGACTGGCTAATTACTCCTCACCAGCTCCCTTGCAATTCAGAGATACTTGTTGCATTCCTAATGGAAAAGTAAGAACAAGTTATTATTACCTTACTCAGTTCCAACCACATTTCACAGAAATCATCATCTAACAGATAACAAGTACACTGTAAATTGCAAAATAATACTACACTAATACAAGCTGAGTTCCCTTAGTTCACGGTACTAACAATGGTATGCAGCAAGCTGGATGCCCTCAGTAAGATACAAGATAATTTTATGGAATTCCTTCAGTGCTCCATATAATACTGACATACTTGTATACGCATAGTTTATACACTCATAACTCTACTCGATGCACTGGTTATCAACCCAATATATACAATCATGTAGATATCAGTTCCCTCTTCTCTCTTCCAAACGCTTTTTATCAGTTTGCGGCTTCCAGATGGAAGGGCTCTCCATTTTTTTACCTTGCATGTCCATATCCTCAATCTCCATCCTTTTATTTACTAGAATAAAATAATTGATCTACATAATTGTTCTTTCTACATAACTCTCCTAGTTTGGCTCTAGAAAGTTCTTCTATCTGTTCTTCTCTAGGCTCCCGGCTGTTGCTGCTTCCGATCCAAATACAGACTGCTCTCTGGAAGATATTAATCACATATTTGAGGAATGGAGAGTAAACAGCGTGCACTTCCGGAAATTATACGTCATTATCATTAACAAGCTAGGTAAGCACCATAGAGAACTATGTTATTACATGCAGCACTGGCAGCGCTTTCTATTTGTGTCAATAACATAATTATACTCAAGCTTGCAGGCAGACATTGTAAGACTGTAGCGTCTCAACATTTTTTAACATAATTTGTTTTAACTGTGTCCAAACACTACATGTAACTTAGCAGCTAATATGTGTGTGCTAGTTATACCGTAATGAGTAAAAAAAGTTGCTATTGCAATTATTTGTAGGAGCAAAGTGTTGCATTTTCAAAGGGGTACATTCTATTGAATACACTGATATTGCAGGTACTAATGAACACAGTTTAAAGCCTTCCAGATGCTCAAAAGTACCTGATGCAGAAATGTATAAGTATCTTTATACACTTCCAGCACTTCAAAAATTTATTCTAAAAGGAAAAGCTTTAGATTGGAGAGAACTCTGTGAGGTGATTTAGGCTCCCCTTTCTCTTGGAATTTTCGAATCAAAAGATTACTCATGTCAAAATTATCTGTACATTGTACTTTTATTATTGTAGGTTCTAAACAACATTTGTATGCATTGATGCATTTTTAGCAAGGAATTTATCTTTAAGCAGTCAGAGTCTTGCTTCAACTCCATGAAAGTACCAGTCCCTGACTGGGGTTTGAACCCGGGGCCTCTACGGCACCTAATCGCCTAGCAACGTGGACAGAACATGCTACCCACTACACCAGCTCAGCAAACACAAAAAAGGAAACTTTACTAGTGAGCAGCAGACATGCTGTGTGCAATCTGTACACGAGGCACCCATCTTATTATGGCCATCTTGCGCTTTATAGGATGTTAAGGAATTTAGCCATTTTTTACATAATGATGTATTTTGGTGTAAAAAAGAGAATGCATCATTATACGAAAAATTGCCAAATCCTTTAACATCAACAAGTATTTTTATATTACTGAAATAAATACACATCATGTTTATGTTAAATTATTGTAGTTCATGGTGGTGATAAGGCTACATTTGATTGAGGTTATGCAGTATGGCTCTAAAAAAAAGTTTTCCATAATCTATACTTTTACCATCAACCACCTAGATGGAATAGAGATATGCCAAAGAGATGCTGGATGGGTAAGTTAAAAATGATTTATACATGTATGTACAAAGTGCATTGCTAGTGTTAATGAAACCATTTTAATACTCTTGTATCATACATGTGACTTGTTAGCAGTACTAGCCATCTGTTCCATATTTTGATGTTACCTTATGACTAAACTATGTGATGTGTGACAGGGCTATGTAGTGATGTTATTTTATTATGTAAAGTAACGGATTATATTGGTCAGAACAGCGAAACCCGTACCATACCATACATAGCAAGGTGGTCACAATATGAGGAGTGCATGTTTGCAGTTGGTTCGGTGCACTCTTGGTGCTAGCTGCCTCAGCTTCCCTTTTCAGCATTGTGCAGCAGTAGTAGTCAATTAATCACCATAATATATGTCTCCTGTTTAAACCCAAGTTAGAGACGGCTATTTTTGAGAAATTGTGTTTTTGGTAGCTATTGTATAGACAATAGCTACAATTTATTTGGATTAACTGTCATCAAGTTATTACACAAACTGAAGATTTTGATCATTAGTTCATTTGCTGGTTTTTATTATCTCCATGTTGCCATAGTTACTAATAAGATGCAAATCAGGTTAATGTAATCAGCAACTCCTACCTCCTATTAGCCATGCATTGCAACACAAAAAAATAGTACATGTGGATGTATGTTGCCTTATTTCTAGGTTGACTTTCTTGCTAACTGTGGTGGTGTCATTCTTGAGTTCAGATTGCTAGGAGTATTACCCCCTCTCCCTCCATCTCGTGCGACACAATTGCCTGAAACGTTGATTCAACATTCAGTGGAACAGCCACCAAACAAATATCTGAGAAAACTACTTGAGGAACCTCCTAAGCAGCCATTTCAACAGTTACTCACAGAATCATCTAGAAAAAGGTCTGACCTGGCAGCACATCTGGCAACTAAACAACCACATGAGCAGCTGTTTGAACGAAAACCTCACCAGTCGCTTGTACAGGCCTCTCCACTAGGAGACAGTCTATCAGAAATAATAAATCCTCAGCAACAATCTACAATGTCGACAGAGCCACAGCATCGACAAAGATCTTCCGTGCTGCCATATTATGCTAATCCTCATGAATCTATTCAAACAAACCCACAGCAGTCTAATTACGCGCACTCTAATCTGTTGGCCTACCGAATGCAGTCTGCTGACCACAATCCATCTAGGCCTAAGGTGCCTAAACAGTCACATAATCAGCTAAGAGGACATTCTCCGCTTCTCTCTCATGACCAATCAACGGAACTGATTCACCAACAACCATCCCATCCATCACAGCAAATATCACCCCATCAACTAGCTTCTACCTCTTCCCATCAACCTCAGCATCAACTACTTCATCTGTCCCCTAACGTCTCTCCTCTTTTATATTCTCAATCATCTTCGGATTTCTCTCCACATATGTCACCCTATGTGTCTCCGACTGTGTCTCCTCATCTGTCCCCGCAATCAGCTCCACATCAGACATCTGAACAATTTGGTCAGCCAGTCAATCGAACAGCAACCATGCTGAGTTTTGAGCAGCAATCGCAAAAACTGTTTTCTGAACAGCCTCTGCAAAGGCAACTTGCGTCAGTACCCTCTCAGACCACTGATAACCTGCCACCACTCCTATATGACCCAACGACTGGAGATCACTGGCCACCGTACCATTTACAGAATGTGTCACCAAATCAGTCACTACATCAGATATATAATGAACCATCTTTTATCTCACACCATCAATCACCTTCCCAATCTACTGATCATCAACTCAATTGGCCAGACCTTTCCATACCCCCACCACCGCAACCACCACCACTATCCTCTTCTTTTGACCAAATCCATCAACCTCTACAAAGAATGACTCAACTGCCTATTCAGCAACCACATACTTATTTACCTGGTGACCTCCAGACATCATCAAGTCAAGCACTGCCATTTCACTCATATAATTCCTCAGCTAATCAGCCAAGTCGACAGCCAGTTTATCAGTTTGCACAACAACCTCCTGATGCCCCATCAGTCCAAGTACAAGCACAGACACTATCTCGCAATCCACCTCGTATGCTGTCTGAAATGCTTCCTCCGCTATTGCCAGAATTGCAGCCACAAGCACCACCCCAAGCGCCACCTCAAATGACTCCTCAAGACCCCCCTCAAATGCCACCTCAAATGCCATCGCATACGGTGTCTCCAATTGCACCTCCAGCTCCATCTCAATCACCTCCCCAAACTCTACCGTAAGGTTCAACTGCAAGCTCTCCGCAGGTGTCGCATCAACGTTCAACTGATGTTCTACCTCAACTCCCCTTCTAGCAACTGCCGCATTTGCCATCTGCAGCTCTATCAGTTGAAAAACACTGTATTCGATTCAAGGGCCTCTCTTTTATCAAGATGCAGTTCAACTGGTCAGAATGGAAATATAAAGTTTGGGCTTACGGGTGCTAGTAACTGCTACTAACACCACAAATGTATGGGTGAAGAGCAATCACATTGGATGAAAATAACTCTAAAGGCTATGATACATCAGGACTGAACCGGTTTAAAATGTCATCGGTCATCTCATCATTTCATCGGTCATCGTGATACAATAAAACTGTTTATCATGTGAGACTGTATATAACTGTTGTTTATATTGTGCAGTCAGGTTATCTTGAACAATTAACCTTATATCCATTTTGATCAGGTAAATTGACTGTATTTGACAGACTCTGCCTCTCTTTGCCATACTATTGTTTAGAGTACGGTTTTTTTTATCACAATTATCAGTCTTTCCTTCACATCTATTACTTCTTAGACAAAAACTACTGGTAGAAAGTGAATATTTATGATTGCATTAACATTCATTAGTTAGAAATTTAACCACTTTCAATAGAGTCTATATACATGTAACTTTAACCCCTCAAAACATGAACAACACTCCATTCATCAAGCTACCAAGTCTTTTTTGCCGCAATCATATAACAGTTTAACAATCATATAACAGTTTAGCGTTTGTAATTTAATTCAGGAGATGTAGTGCTTGCTGGGATAATATATCCAAACAGGAACTTCACTACGTTTCCAGTGTATGTTAATTATCTTATTTGCTTATCTGGCAGTGCTAATGTCTCTAAAGTTTTTGCATCACCATTAAAATATTACAAAAGTTGAGACTTTGACGTAGTTACATGTAGTTTAATTGTAATTTTAGCTTCTGAACTGATGTTCAAATTGTCTTGATTGTCCATAATATCTATTTGAGGGTAATGCTGCTTTGAAGTCTTAGCATTTTGCAAAATTGACAGGTTAATATCGGATGTTACAATATGTCCAAAGAAATGTGGGAGTGGCCAAGTATTGTAAGCTTACTTCTACATGTATACGTATGTAGGATATGGTTTATTGGTTCAAGCATGAATTCCCAAAACTATCCAATATCTGAACTCATTTCAAAGAGCATAAAATAAATATCAGGCTGAATATTGAAGACTCTTTGCATTTTTCTCAGGGGTATAGCGAAACAGCTCCAAACCACAAACAAAGCTGGTGACGCACAGCTTACGTAGTGTGCATGTATTTAATCTGCTTCATAGAGTTGTCTTCTTTATTGATACATTTATTTAGTCTCCTTAATAGAGTTGTCTTCTCTATTGATAAACTAAAGCTAGTGAGACTCTCGTTCTTCAAGAGCATAGAGAAGATAAGTCTATAAAGCAGTTCATCAAATAAAACGTAGAGAGAAGATAACTTCATGGACAAAGGGCATTCAATGTAAGCCTTAAATTAGTGACTGACTTTGTGAGTTTCTCTATCATAGTGAGCTGCGTGGTTTGATATAGTCTATAGTAGAGTTATTTTCAAATTACATGCATATTCTAAATTGGGTTTTGAAATCCAATTTAACTTTTTTGTCTGATTTTGTTCAAAATTTGCATATATGGAGAACATGAGGTCTGCAGTAATCAGAAAGCAACCGCATAGCTTAATTATTGATAATTACTTCACCAATTGCTGATATGATATACATGTACAAAACGATCAAATTGTAATACAGATTGACCACTCCATAACATACATGTACATGTATATAAAAGACTTCCTACAATTTACACAATAATTTTTAAAAATTTGATTATTTTGTTGTGCATGTTGCAAGTTTGTATGTCTAGCAATAAGAGACCCTACCTGTAAACCAGCAAATTAAGCAAAACGATTTGAAACAGAGTTATAAAGTGGACTAGCAACAGACTGGAAAAACAATGACTATACACCAAATTTGTTTGTTTTAGCTGTAACTGAAGGGTAAATAAAGTTACCATTATGTAAGCCCTCTGTTGAGAAAGAGTGTGGATAGAAATCAAAGTTGTAAAAAAGTTGAATTTCCAGCAAACTTGGGTTACGGAGTTGACTATTAAAAAAGGTGTATTCACTTGCTGTTAAATTGTCAGTAGTCCATGGCTGACAACTGAAAATTTCTCTGATAATTGCGTGTATGCAAAGATGATAGACTAATGCAACTAAAGAGCTGAGCTAGGATTGGCTTTAAATGCTCAATTTATACCATTTAGTGGTTACAGAGCTGACAATGAAAAAACTGTGACATCACTTTGAACAAAGATAGTTTGAAACTGTACATGACATGTATTCATGTTAACTACGTATTAATATAAACACTTAGTTCATGTCTCTAGGAGCAAAAAGAGTGATTGTATAACATACTGAGTGCAGCCAAAGCAGCACAATCTAGGCTGTAAGTTCAGTACTCAATCATTGTGACATTGAATTTTGAGCAATTTCTTGCTTAAATTGACCTACTAATTGACTTCAAATGAATTATTATGATTCTAACAAAAGTCAGGAACAATTACCCTAGTATTGTGGTAAAACAGTCTCCGTGGTAATGGCCTCCCTGGACTAGCCACCCTGACATTGACATTCATATACATACATGTATAATTGACACTTATCCATATTGTTCAGTCATGCATTATTGTCTTACCTTGTACACTTATTATACATGCATGCTTATACTATATCAACCACTTACCGTGTGTTCTATTATTGTTATCCACCAATCAGATTATTGCAATTACACTTGGTTTTTCTCGCATATTATAAGCAACTATCTTCTCTTATCTGATTGTACTAAACTGAATCTTTTACCACGTACTTTTCAAGAATAGGCTCATATTTATATACATTTCATTACGGACCATTGTAAGCACCTTTTGTGCCAAGGCTAACCCTTTTCGTGGCCTATGTCGGGCGGATCCATCCATGTTGTTGCATCAGTTCCGAACCGACACCTTATCTGCGGACGATACCTTATTGGCCTCTTTTACCGGAAGTATATTTAGTATATAAGGTAGCACATTTTCTGTATGAAATCAGTTGTTGATTGCACTCTAATAAAGCAACATCTCCTAACTCAAACCTAGAGGCTTACTCTTGTAGGCGGGTAACTCCACCGGCGTAACTCCACCGGCGGATCCATGGATCCATTCGGCTCGAGTTCATCCCCATCCTCATTTAAGCATACCTCTACACTACTTCTACGGCTTAGGTCGATCCCGGATTCTATATGAATATAGCGTCGGGCTTAGGCTCCTAGAATATCAGATCTTTCACTACACTCTTCTGGAGTATAAAGTCTACAGACCTACGTCGACCCTGGACTCTTTAATGAGTCTCAGCATCGGTCTACACCCAGATATATAATAACAAGAGCATCTAATAACTGTTTACTTTTTTATGTGAGGTAGAAGGTCACTTGGTCGTCCTCTACCAACTTCCAAGCCTTTCGACTACTCGTGCCCTCGGCACCCGTATGTAAATAAACACTAAAACATTACAGTAATATGTTTGTACATGACTTTCCGAAGGTAACAAAAGAATTCAGGTATTATCAACCCTTAACAGGGAAAATAACTCACTATGACTGAATTTTACATATATATGTATAACCTGAAAATCACTCAGTATTCAGGCACAGAGAATATCTGAAATAAAAAATATATAACATTAGGAATAGTTTATTATAAATTGTGTTATTAAAACTAGAAAGCTTGTTTAGTCAAGGGTAGGTGATTCCAAAAGAGTAGGGTAGGTGGTGTTGCATGGGTAGGGTAAGGTAGGGTAAGGTAGGGTGAGCATTGGGTAAGGTAGGGTAAGGTAGGGTAAGGTAGGGTAAGGTAGAGTAAGGTAGGGTAAGGTAGGGTAAGGTAGGGTAAGGTAGGGTAAGGTAGGGTAAGGTAGGGTAAGGTAGGGTAAGGTAGGGTGAGGTAGGGTGAGGTAGGGTAAGGTAGGGTAAGATACGGTAGGGTAGGATACGGTAGAATAGGGTAAGGTAGGGTACGGTAGGGTACGGTAGGGCACAGTACGGTAGGGTATCATAGGGTAGGGTAGGGTACGGTAGGGTATGGTAGGGTACAGTAGGGCACAGTACGGTAGGGTATCATAGGGTAGGGTAGGGTGCGGTAGGGCACGGTAGAGTATGGTACGGTAGGGTACGGTAGGGTATGGTACGGTAGGGTACGGTAGGGTATGGTAGTGTAGGGTATGGTAGGAGAGGGTAGGTGGTTATATTTGCATCATGTACATATCCATCTGTTGTTACACCATTGGTTGAGATTCAGTGTAAATAAAAATTTGTCATCCTACACTGCATCAAAGTAGTATGTAATGCGCTATTCTATAAATTTATGTATTTACATGTACATGTACGTGCACATTTGCATGTAAATGTATACCAGTGATGGGAAATTAGCATAACAATAATATTTGCCTAAACGCAGGATTTTCTGGTGCATGAATGGGAGATGGCTGTCTAGTTGATACAAATGTCATCTGGGCGTTTCTCACAGGGAGTTGGCCAGCACCTGGCAGTACAAGCTGCAAGGAGTTGGTCACACCGAGGAGTAGAAGCCGGTGAGTTTGTTTTTATAATATTTAACACTTTTGTAAATAATTATATACATAATATATAAATTGCAAATCAAGGTAAACATGGTAATATATTATTGTAAGTATTACTTGGAACATATTACACAAGTAAGTTCTCTATTCTCATAGTATGGTGGGCAGTGTCCAGTGCTGCCATCACTAGAGCAATCAGTCCTTACAAAGTAGAAGAGAGCCCCATTGATGTTTTCGTGCATACCTCTTACAACTTCTGGAGAGTTATCTACACACTCATATGTAGTTGGATGCCTGTGGCTATTCCTCGCAGTCATCAAGTAACCTACAATGAATCACCCCATCAAGTGAGTCACCCCATAAAACGCAACCATAACAAGAAATATAATTTTATAATTCAAATAAAAGGAGATCCTAAGGGCATGCTACATGGACACACAACTTCTACGGATACTGCAAGTTTACAAGATGGAAAACGTTGTTTGGTGCGACACAGAAGTTGCGTTTCTGCTGTAAACAAAAGAAGTTTTCTACTCATTAATTCAACTAAGGGCAAGAGTAGATGAATCTAAAACATTAATGTAGCCTGTGAACCTACAAATAATGATAATTGGAGGTTGTGATACACTTCCATTCAAGTTCTTTAGGATTAGCCCCCTCCTTATTGTAGCTAGGATTAAAACCTGCACTATTTTAGCAATATCTATATCGAAACATGCAGGTTGAAATATTTCTACTCGGTGAAGATTAGGTTCAACTACAGTGTAGATGTTTCCTGTAAGTAACACGCTCCTGGGAGGCTTGACTTGAGTTTATAGTTGAGGATGGATGCGATAGGTTGACTGCAGAATTATTTTATTGTCAGTGCTGGTAATTTTTTGCATTAACTTCAACAACATAGCTATACAGCTTTTGTCCATTTTACTGTCAGTAGAATATATCACAACTTGGATAGTAAATAGATTTTAACTAATTTAAAGTATTCAATTTTTGAGGATTTGACCATTCTAGTCAGTTAGGTAACACTTTTAGCTTCAAGATGATATGCAAATTGACTATATTTACTTTATTTACTTCAGTGTAATCAGACTGTAAAGTTTATATATTGCCAAAAATGCTCAGCTATTCAACAATAGGTGAATAAGTGACGTCACTTGTTCAGGTTATCACTAGTGCGATCAAGCGGCACGTTGACTACTAGTTCTATGAGCCGCGCAAATACTGATTGTTCTAATGCAAATTACTATGAATCACCGGTCTATATTTAGTATTCATGCAACATGTACATAGCTTAATTCTTCAACTACTAATGTGTGAAGGGGATTCTACTTTTGTCCCGATGATTTGCTGAAATTTGTCAATGAACATGGGCTTGCTTACAATTGGTTTTAATAGGTCAACTAGTCATGTGCACTAGTACAATAAACTAAACTATAATATTGTAAACAGCATTATTCCCACAGTAACAATGGTAACAATTGACCTATTTATAACTAACACTCTCTCATTGGTTGTCTTTGTTTCTTTGTTCAACTGTGTGAATGCTCTTTCATATTGAACAGACAAGTGACATCAATGAATAGTTGGAAATTCCTGGCAAAATTTCCTGAGCTTTTACAAAATCACTATATTTCAACGATTTTTGGGGTTCAAATACAGCCATTTGTACATGTTCAACCAAGTCAAGTTGCATATCATTTTGAAACCCAAAATATGAACTTACTAACTAAAATACCTATATTTTGAATCTTGTACTACTTTAATGGTCTTATTTAATTGTCCTAAAAGCTAAACTCAACTGCTGGCACCTTCTCAAAGCATCCTACGTTAGCTGTAGCCGATCAACACTCCATAATGCTAAAAATTTATAACATGCAATAAACATGCGATTTTGCAAAAGTTTAACATCAGTAATTGCAAAACACAAATTGGATGTGATTCATATCAATTTTGCGTCCGTGTAGCATATCCAATTAAAGATCTTTTTGCTTTTTCATTAGATAAAATTTGCTAGAATTCATTGCAGTTCAGTGATGAAGCGTGTCTTGTTAGGCTGTACAAAGAAGTACATAGTATGACTAAATTGGGTGCCAGCATTATGCAAAACATTGGCTACCAACTAATTCATGCATCATACAAGATTGTTTATATTGATGCAACCTTGGTAAAAAAAGGTTAGTTGATACCTTCATATTCTTTGTTCCATCCACCTGGACAAGTTCTTCTAGCTGGAATCATCAGTACTGCTCCTCTATCCATTGTGTAACATCTGGCACATGGCACATTCTGGTTATAAACTCTTCTATTGAATATTCCAGCAACATTTGATTCATATTCTACTCCATTGATTAAGGAGCCTTGAAAATTTCCACCACCACTGTCTCTGTTATATTGTGAATCCAAAGGCATGCATGCATTGATAGTTTGTCCCTCCACCAGTAGCACCGTAGTTAACTCCTCCTGCAAACCCTGGTTAATAGAACAAATATACTTTCATACACAACTCTATTATAGCCTATAACAGTACACAGTATACAATAATATTGGATGTGTAGAGGAAGAAGAGAAAGCTGGGCAAACATTTTCAGGTTAGACAGATTAGACACAAGTCTAATCTAAAAATTGTTGCAAGCTCAGGTTTTGCTCTTCCTCTACTAATCTGGTGGCTATACTAATCAGAGGACTACGTGGTGTGCACGGTGTCCGCAACTGAGTGCCTGGGTCACATATTGTGTCAAGGGGTTTGGCCATTTTTTATGCAAAGATGTATTTTTCGGCAAGAAATTTATTTTTTGAGCAGTCAGAGACTGGGTTTCAAATCAAAGAAAACACCTGTCCACGACTTGAGTCTGAACTCGGTGCCTCTACTGCACCTAATTGCCTAGCATAGTGAACAAAACATGCTACACACTACACCAGCTTAGGAACCTTAAAAAAAGCTTCACCAGTGAGCAGTAGACATCCTCTGAGCAAACTGCACACGACGCACTCCTCTTATTATGGCCACCTTGTACCTCATAATATTTTAAGGGGTTTGGTCATGTCTCTATAATGGTGTATTTTTCAGTAAGGGATTTATTTATTGAGCAGTGAGAGACTTGTTTTTAACTCCATGAAGACCCCAGTCAGGGACTGGTATTTTCATTGATTTGAAAACAAGTCACCGACTGCTCAAAAAAATTAATTTCTTGATGAAAAATACACTACATCCAATGAAAGTTATAATATTACAAGGTTGTCTTAATGTAGCTTGTTTTTTAATAAAAATACCAGAATATGTACTTCAAAGCAACTTCTTTTTATACATTGTTTCAATGAACCTATCAGTTTATATTTGTACATACTTATTAATATACAGTGCATGTATAATTGTATTGTATCTAGAAGAACAGGTTCACGCGGTACGAAATTTCTTTTAATTATTAGAGCATCTACACGCACTGTAGCACCCATTCCGGACATATCCTCATTACTACGATGAATTGTACTCAAACTGAAGTGGTGGACTGTTCAATTGAACTTACTAGTTTAGTAAAAGTAACCTCTCACTTGCCTTTGTACAGAAGAGCTGAATTGTGTCCACAGCTAGTTCTCCCCTATCTGGTGTATACACCACCACTAGATTCTTTCACTGCAGATGTTCCAGGTCTACCTTGAGGTCCAGGTGGTCCAACAGCTCCCTTAGATCCAGGTGAACCATCCGAACCCTGAGACCCCTGAGGTCCGCGTAGTCTTTCAGCCCCTTTCACTCCTGCTGAACCAGGTGGCCCAAGCAGCCCTCTAGGTCCAGGTGGCCCAGCATTTCCCGTAACTCCTGCTACTCCTGGCTTTCCTGTGTCGTCCTTGGCTCCAGACTGACCAGGTAAACCTTGAGATCCAGGATATCCTGGTTTCCCTGCATCCCCAGGTGATCCAATATCTCTTTTTATTCCAGGTGCTCCAGGGAGTCCATCTCTGCCTGTATATACATGTATAACGAATATGTCTAATGCTAGTTACCAAAAATATCTTCATTTCTATTGAGGTTCTGTGCCTGCTGATTGCTGAAATAAATACTATGTCTATTTGCAGTGAAATGTTAATTGATAACTAGAAATATATTTCTAATTAAACAGGCATAAAACTCAACTCTTCTTTTGTTTGTACAATAGGCGTATTCGGAAACTGTTTACTGGTTCATATAGGAATGCTTTTAATACACAAACACAGCTTGAGAGTTCAGGCGTGACTAATGCTTGATTTGAAGGAAAATAATCACCTTGTTTACAATAAATATTATTACCGGCACACCTAGCTGAGCGTGATAAGTTGTCAATAACTTTAAATAAACTCAAGTGTTATTGCTGCATATTGCCGTTTATCTACATGTAGCTTGCATGACTGTGCAATGTCCAAATATGGTTAATATGCAAAATATCTACAATTATATGCACACTAATCTCTAAAAATTTGAACGTTTTACTCTGCATGTTGCAAGTTTGTATGTCTGATAACCCAAGAAAAAGCAAATTATATTTACTACCTGCCTATAAACTAGTAAATTAAGCAAAACTGTTTGAGACTGTGTTACGGAGTGGACATGCAACGGAGTGGACAACCAATGACTATACGCCAATTATTTTCATTTTGGCTAGATGTGAAAAGTAAAAAAAGTTACCATGATGTGAGCCCTCCGTTGAGAAGGTGTACGAATGAAAATCAAAGCTGTACAAAATCTGCATTTTCGGCAAAATAATGTTACGAAGTTGACAATCTAAAGAGGCGCATTCACTTTTTGTTGAGTTATTCGAAGACCATAGCCGACAACTAAAATTTTCTTTGACAATTTGGTGCAGGCAAAGACAACAGACGGATGTAACCAAAAACCACCTGAATTAAAAAGAAGCCTGTCAGTGTATTATGATTTGTATTTTAGAACCAGTTCTCATACACTTTGAATAAAATCTTTTAGGAAAAAATAACAAGATGCAATAGAACAATAATTCAAAACAGATTTCCTAATCAATATGTTTTAGACATTTGATACACAAAATCTCAGTGGCAGAAATAGTATAACCAATTTATTATTTCCAAAAAGTAACATGAGTAATTAACAATATTAATTAGTGCAAGTAAGGCAATTTTGAACAAACAAGTACTACATCTTAGATAATTGTACGTGTAATTATTAATTGAGTATTTAATACTACATGGTAAATGCATGTATAATATTCAATGCTTTAGCTTTGCAAATGATCATATTTGACCTGTTGGTAGCTACTACTTGGAACACACCACACAGGTCAGCTCTCTTTTCTCATAGTATGGTGGACAGTGTCCAGTGTTTCCATTATCATAGCAATCGGTTCTTACAAAGTGGAACAGAGCTCCATTGTTGTCGGCATGCATACCTCTTACAACTTCTGGAGAGTTATCTACACACTCATATGTTGTTGAATGTCCGTGGTCATACCTCGCAGTCATCAAGTAACCTTGGATGAATACCAAATGAACCGCCACATGAAATGCATGTACATGTACATAATATATAACAAAGAGTGCGTGAAAAGTTAAAGCTGATCATAAAGGCTTTCCCAGTGCTTACTTGGATGAAATTTTTTATAATGCCAAGTGTTTCGAATGCAGCTCAGTAATCAGTCTGTCATTATAAAACTGCGCAGAGTATAAATACCAATGGCAAAAATAGTTTTGATTCTTACCTTCATACTCTTTCTTCCATCCACCTGGGCAAGTTCTTTTAGCTGGAATCATCAACACTGCTGCTCTATCTACTGTGTAACATCTGGCACATGGTACATTCTGTTGATATACCCTATTATTGAATATTCCAGCGACATTTGATTGGTACTCTGCTCCATTTATAGAAGAGCCTTCAAAGCTTTCACCACTGCTGTATCTGTTGTATTGTGGGTCAAGAGGCATGCATTGATAGTTGGACCCTCCACCAGTAGCAGTGTAGTAAACACCTCCTGCAAATCCTGGTTAATAAAATAACTACATGTATCTATCTGTAACTTTGGGTTACCACTCTATACGTATTTTTTTACCACAGCGCTAAATACATGCATGTAGTTAATACGACTTTATATTGTACTGATAAAAATGCATTTAATGAGCCACCAAGTGTACTGTACACAAAAGCATTAGTACGTGTACAGTGACAATAATTTCTCACTTGCCTTTGTACAGCAGTTCAGAGTTATATCCACAGCTAGTTCTCCCCCATCTGGTGTATACACCACCACTAGATTTCGTCACTGCTGGGGTTCCAGGACTACCTTGAGGTCCAGCTGGTCCAATAGCTCCCTTGGTCCCAGGTAAACCAATCGAACCACGAGATCCCTGAGGTCCACGGTGTCCCTCATCCCCCTTCACTCCTGGTAAACCAGTTGGCCCAAGCAGTCCTCTAGGTCCAGGAGGTCCAGCCTCTCCTTTAACTCCTGCCACTCCTGATGTGCCAACTAACCCTTGACTGCCAGGTTTTCCTGTATGTCCCCTAACCCCAGCCGGTCCGGTTAAACCAGGTGAACCTTGAGATCCAGGATATCCTGGTTTTCCTATGTCACCTGGAAGTCCAATATCTCCTTTCATTCCAGGAGTACCAGGTGCCCCAGGAAGTCCATCTCTACCTACATGTATAATCCTGGTGTGTTGATGCTGGTGTGAGAAATCATCAGAATCAATTGCAATTCTGCACCTGTTAACTGCTATGACTATATATCGCTCAGCGAAACATCAATATCGATAAACAGAAATATATTTCTAACTTCATGTAAACAGGCATAAAATTGGGCTCTCTTTCACTGGCTTTCGATGCTTCGAAGTACTTTGAATTGTCTGTCCCTGCGAAGCATGGAATGGGATACTTCGCAGGGTTTGTGGGAAAGAATCTATGGTGGGTTCAAAAGGTCGACTGCAAGTGCTCGTTTCAGTTGGAGGTTTGTATGAATTGTCGAGTAGCATAAATTTAATTTTAATTCTCTATTCAAAACTGTTAGCTATCATGGTTGCTTCGTAGAAGACGATGAAATATTAATATTTTAAGCTTTGGTAGAAGAAACGAAATCTTTCAGAAATATTGTTGAAAGGTGCCAATCCGACACGAAAAGATTAATTTCTAAATTTGTCAGCTAAAGTTAGTTAAGTTTTAGTTTGAGTTTAAGTTAGTTGGTCTAACAACATTGTAAATGAAAATCAAACTACTGCTTGGGAGAAGAAGACACGGCACTAATAGCAGGTAAAATGGAAGGAAGACTGAAAGTTCAAAATCAGGTATAACTACATGGAATAATATTTTATTTATAACCGATCGTTTTCAAAAGGAACAAATTGAATTGAATTTGAAATTCACTTTTATCAAAATACACCATATTTTTTCTAATAATAAGCAAATCGTTCTATTAACCCTGGTCATTCAATTACAATAAATTTATAATTAAATCGAATTTATTATAAATTTATTGCAACGGTAAATTGATTGATTTGCTTACTATTCTTTTAAATTTTATATTATTTATTAGAGAAAATATAGTGTATTTAATTTTGGTAATTTGTGCTTTACAATACAATCATGGTAAAAAATATTCTATATCTATATGAATAGGCCTATATGTTCCAGGATATTCTGCACATTAAAAATTCAGATAAGTATACATGTATTTATGTACTGTCTTCTACCTTTGGTGCAAGTGGAATGACCTGTAACCTATCTACACTGCATGCTTGGTTAAACAACTGTCATTCAAATAGTTTTACATTCTAATGAATAACTGTTCTATGCTTCCTATGAATCCTATCCTACTCTACTTTACTCAGCTAATAATCTCTCTTGCAGGCTCCCTTTGATGTGACTGTTTTTGTTATGTTGATAAGTCATACTCTCATAGGTTTGCAAAACCAACAACAGAAGAGATTCGCACAATAATCTGTCACATTAATCTGTTGCTAATGAATGTCCACAGCTTCAGATCACCATATTTAGCTTTTATTGCTTGATATCAGCATGAAATGCTGGATGAATGCTTTCTCTTCTGTTTACAGACATAGAACACTCTCAACTCTCTATACCGAAACTCTGCTAAGAAATGGAGCGCTGCGAGCAGTCAATATGGAAGCCTTTAGCAGGATAATTCATAGTCAAACAGGGTCTTGATGGAAGACTTCTCTTCTGTAATGCGTAAATTATTTGTCAGTCATCTTCCAACATTACAGAGAAGCCAGCTACTCTGCAATCACCGTCTACTCCACACGATCAATATCATACATACACACCATCTAGGCTACTTCTTTTGTATATCCAACACCATCAGCACATTATAACACTCTACGTGCACCTTTCTAACAACCATCTTTTACTCCACAATCTTGTCCTCAGCCCTCTTTCAATATCAATATCTGCCTCCTTGCATGGGTCTTCACAACAATCTTTCACAACTCTCCTATCATCTATTGTGGTTAAGAATGCTAGTGCTAGTTATACTGTGCCTGATATTGACTAATTGTTGAAGTGTTTAGTTTTCTTTATTTCTATGTCTGCTTCTTCTTTACATCTAAGAATATTTCATGATTTTGTGAAAGTGATGATCTCCTTCTTCCTGCTAGTGTAGAGGTGGAATGGCCACTGTGGTGGTTTAGTTGTGGGCTAGCCAAATTTATGTAAGCTGGCAAAATAGCCTTCAAACAAGCTGCAGCCTGCCCTACAGTTTCCTCATCATCACAGATCAAGGAAAGCTAACTTCCAAACTAATCAAGGAAAATTGTTCTAGATTATTGCTACTAACTTACCTCTTGTTTGTGATATTATAACATATTAATGATTAATTGTGTTTTTTTAATTCAGATGTGTGCATTATATTGATTATGATCTAATAAACAAAATTACTTGATCTGAATTATAATATTTACTTAATTATCATTTATCAATAACATACACATGTAAAATGCTTCTAAGCAACATACAGTAGGAGTAGACAACTACTTAGTATTAGTATTAGTATTAGTATTAGTATTTTATTTTTATCTACACTCAAAAGTACCGCAATCGGTCAGAAATGAAATGTTAACAATAAAAATTAAAAATAGATCAACTTTTGTACATAAAATTGTTATTATAAAATGTAGTAAAATAATTAAAAAAACTGTTTGATCTTTTCTCGGTTCGACATTTTTTTGGATAAAAAGGAATATTTGTCCTGGTAGATGTTCTGATGGAGCTATATTTGGAGGTTAGAGGTAGTCTTTTATGAAGCGGGTGTGTTGTTTCTTCCCAGATGAACTTAAAATGGTTGGCACATAGTTCAAATAAAAAATCAGTTAGTGAAGGCATATCTAAAGTTTTTAATCTGTCGGCGTATTCCTTATCTGGTAGTATCACTTTGGTAGCCGCTCTCTGGATCGATTCTAGCTTCATTTTGTCATGATTCGAGAGGAAGCTAAACCATGCTGGTGCAGCGTAGCAGATAACCGATCGGATGTTAGTGATATAGAAAGTAGTTAGTCCACTGTTACCTAGACCTAGAACTTTGAGTTTCCTCATCAGGAAGAGTCTGCTATTGCATTTGTTCTTTATTTGTGATATATGCTCTGAAAAAGACAGTTTGTGATCTATGACTATGCCTAAGAATTTGGTGTAGGGGCTCGGCATTAGCTCAACTTCACCCATTTCTACAAAATAAAACTTGACTACGGAGTGGATAATGCTATTGAACAGACAACTCCGGTGTCTACTGCATGTACTGCGAAGCATGGACATGCTCACGTCGAATGGAGTGGATAACTTCGAACGAAATCTGGCTCCGTAGTAGGGCGAAGCATCGAAAGCCAGTGTTTGTGCATTTTGACGCTAATTAGACAATACCAATTATAGTACAGTCATGTGTATTTACACCATTCTTATATAACAAATTCCCACAGTTAAGTACCATTGGACGCACAATCATAAAATAAATAAATGTCAAATGATAAGGGGGTACTTCTGGGCTGCTAAATCGAGTGCAGATAATTTGACTTAAAATAATGCCAATTAACAGCTTTAAAGATATGCAGTATAAACATGCGACCCCTACTATCAGAATCAGAACCCGAGAGGGCTAAATGTTACAATTATCTGTAAAGTTCAATTTTGAGAGGCTACAACTGGTAATCATATTATCATTTGCACGAAATAATTTTTTATAACACTGACATCTCATTATCTTTATTGTAGGTGTTCCTTCATGTGAGCATATTTATGAGTTGGTAGGAAGTAGAAAAACATGCTGATTGATACAGGCCTTGCTGCAAATTTATGATCCCTCGATGTCTGTTTTTGACTGAAGGGGCCACATATCTACAGATTTCTCATTCTAACATGCATTTTGTATAACACATGTTAATGCAATCTTGCAAAGTGCTAAAGTGTACGAACATCTATAACAGTGTAGTTCACATAACGACGCAAAGTTCCTTACCATCTCTCCCATGCAGACCATCTCGGCCATCTTTACCATCCCGTCCGACCTTTCCTCTGACACCTTTAACACAAACAGAAGAAATGTAGATGTGTGGTGACTAGAACAATGTGGGATAAGTGCATGTAATTCCAAACTAGATCAATTCCAGTCTAAGGTGAACCATTACCAAATGTTTTCAGCTGGAGTAGAAGGTCACTGATGTGCTCTTTATCAATATCACTAGAGTCCTGTAAATCGGGTTCTTGTCCGTTCAGCAGCTGGAAGAGTATGTATTAATTGTGTCATTCATTTTGTTGTAAAATACACCACAAACATGTAAGAAACTTCTCGACTATAAAATGTGTGTTTTCTTCGATATCTAGCCCTGTGGTGTGGTTTGATGGAACAAATCAATTGATGTTTTTCATGACGATTCGTAAATGACTTGTTATTATAATACATGTAGCTCATTCCAGTTTTATACATGCTGTGCGCCGGTGTGATACATCTACCTACCACATGAATTAAAGAATGCATCTGCTGCTGTAGCTGTTCTCTCTGAGATTTCAATTGTTGCTTCAGAGAACTAATCTCACTCTGTTGTACCTCTAGAACTTCTTTGAATCCTTCACAGTCACAACCTTCTTTGACATCACTATGTGGTACAGCAACTGATGAGAATACCAGAAGAGTACAGAGTACAAGCACTCCTATACTTTCTGTAATGTATCAAATTATGCAGTAATTTCATATTTTTGTTTTTAGTATTACATGTGCAGGAACTTATACCGTGTATTAATAGTGGATAATAGTATCGGACCTTCATACTAAACGTGTTTACCTAGATATTGCTGTATGAGCATGCAGTATCTAATCTCTCATGTTGGTATATGTTTAGCTGTAGCTGTTGCAGAAAATAACACTTACTTGCATACAGAGTTGTGCTAACCGATTAAAATCAAGTCAATCTAGTTCCAATGATGCCAGTTGCTACATATCTAAATCATAATTTATTCTTCTAGCTCTCAGGTCAATCCTAACCTAACTATTTGCTTTAGACTTTTTAATCTAGCTAAATTGCTGCAATTACTCTACTAGCTTGCTGCAAACAGTGTAAGAGGATAACTCTATGCTGTAAGTAGACAGCTCCTTTTAATTGTGCATGGTATTCCCACCTACTATGCAACGTGTAATCTGTAGTAAAATCCACTTGTACAAGCATAATCTACTTTGTAGCTGATTAGAAAGATGAGATTCATTGAACATAGGACCACTTACCCCATTACTCTAATCTAGTTTCAAATCGAGATTAAATAAAGCAACATGACTTAATCAGCTTTTTTCTACATTCTATTTAATATCAATTTATACTTAATCTTGAAAAAAGTGAACTAAACTGTAATGTTTGGCTAACAGGGAAAAACACTCTATCCAGTATTCACTATGATATAAATAGATTGCTTCCTGTTATGTTTACAAGAATATGCATGAGTCATATTATTATATACTTGTTACTTACAGTCAGTTGAATACAAGTTATCCACCTGTAAACATGCTATGTCTATGGGTCCAGCTGTAACACAGTAAATTAAGTATATAACACTGGCGACGAGGATGGCTGCTAAGACAGTGTTTGATAGGTATGACGGCAAGGAGGATATTGAGACGTATTTTGAGCGGTTGGACTTGTTCTTTGTGGTGCAGGAGACTCCGAATAACAAGAGAGTTCCGGTGCTGTTGAGCTCGGTTGGTGCGGAAGTGTATGGCATTTTGAAGGATTTGCTCAGCCCCGATGCCCCGAATGGAAAGACATTACAGCAACTGAAGGAGGTATTGATAGGACACTATAAACCGCAGCCTCCAGTTATAGCGTCAAGGTTTACGTTTATGAGAGCATCTAAGCATGCTGATGAATTGGTCAATGACTATTTGCTGCGTATACGTAAGTTGGCTGTACCGTGTTCGTTCGGGGCGTTTCTGAATGACGCTTTGCTACTGGCTTTTGTAAGTGGGCTGCCTTTGAATGGTAATGTACAGAAGAGATTGTTGGGGGAGAAGGACCTGACATTGGAACAAGCAGTAAGCCTGACAAATGCAATGGAGATGGCGAGGCTTGAGGTAACAGAACAAAGTACACCAAGTGTAGGGATTACAAGTGATACGGAGAACGTGAACCAAGTAGGTCGGAAGATGTTTAGACAAGGTGACAAAAATGTGAGATGTTATTGTTGCGGTAGGTTTGGGCATATCGTTTCCCGCTGCAGATACAAAGATCTTACATGTAACAAATGTGGAAAAAAGGGACATCTGATGAAAGTTTGCAACGGGCAAGGAGTAAAACACATAGAGGACGCTGGTGCAGTGGATGAAAGCAGTGAAAACCAGTATGTATACAAAGTGCATCAGAACAATCGCGGGTCATACGTGGTTTCGGTTAGCATAAATGGGAAACCAGTTGTGATGGAGATAGACACTGGAGCAGCAGTCTCGTTAATGTGTCACAGTCAGTGGAAGGAACTATTCCCAGAAGGCAGTCTAAGGCAGTATAGAGGGGGAATGCTAAAATCCTATACAAAGGATGTGATTGCAGTAAGAGGTGAAGCCCTAGTAGATGTTGGTTACCAGGATAAGTCACATAAGTTACCCTTAATTGTTGTGTCTGGAGAGCAGCGACCTCCACTCTTAGGTAGAGACTGGCTAGCACAGGTTAGACTAGACTGGTTGTCAGTTAGTCAAATACAGAAGCTAGAACCAGAGGATGTTGAGGATGGAGGCATTTTCCAAACCGGTATTGGGACAATAAGAGGATACAAAGCAGAAATTGAGGTAAAAGATGGCACAAAACCCATCTTCTGTAAGGCAAGACCGGTAGCTTACGCATTAAAGGACAAGGTGGTTCATGAATTAGATCGGCTAGTAGCTGAAGGGGTTTTGGAACCGGTTACTCATAGCGATTGGGCATCTCCAATAGTGGTGGTGCCTAAGCCTAATGGGGCTATTAGACTATGTGGGGATTTCAAGGTCTCCATTAATCAGAGTTTGAAGCAGCATAATCACCCAATTCCTTGTATAGAGGATATTTTAGCTGGTCTGGCCGGTAAACGAGTGTTTACCAAGTTGGACCTCAGTCAGGCCTATCAGCAGCTACAGTTAGATGAGGATAGTAAGGATTACCTGGTGATTAATACACATAAAGGACTCTATCGGCATACCAGATTGGCGTATGGTATTTCAACAGCTCCTGCTATTTTTCAGTCGGTAATGGAGCGGATGCTAGCTGGACTGCCGGTTGCAATATATTTGGATGATGTACTTATTGGTTCTAAATCGGACGAAGAACACGCGTCGATACTCAAGAGAGTGTTGGCACGACTAGATGAGCATGGAGTTCGCTTGCGCAAAGATAAATGTGAGTTTCGTAAGAGTGAACTAACTTACTTAGGACACACGATTAGTAAGGAGGGTATTAGTCCTACAGACGAGAAGGTAGAGGCTCTAAGGGGAGCGGCAACACCTACCAATGTCTCAGAGCTAAGGAGTTTTCTGGGAGCCGTGAACTTTTATGGGAAGTTTGTCAAAAACTTATCTACACTATTGGCTCCACTCCACAGACTGCTCAATAAGGAGGCAGTATGGGATTGGAATGAGTCTTGTAGGCAGACATTTGCTAAATGTAAGGAGTTGTTGTCAGGGAGTTCCGTGTTGGTTCATTATGACCAGAAACTACCTATAAAGCTAAGTTGTGACGCCTCATCCTATGGGGTTGGAGCGGTGTTGAGCCATGTTGTGGAAGAAAATGAACGACCAGTAGCTTTTGGTTCTAGAACTCTGACAGACGCAGAGAAGAACTACAGCCAGATAGAAAAGGAGGCGTTGGCACTGAAATATGGGATCACTAAGTTCCACAAATACCTGTACGGCAAAAAGTTTGTGTTAGTAACAGATCATAAGCCACTTCAAGCCTTGCTGGGGCCGAAAGTTGGAATACCCACTTTAGCAGCCGCTAGAATGCAACGGTGGGCCCTGATTCTGGCAGCGTATGAGTATGACATTGAGTACAGGCCGGGAAAGGAGCACGGTAATGCGGATATGCTGTCACGGTTTCCAGTTAATCAAATTGAGGTCGAAGTGGCAACGATGGAAGGAGTGAACTCGATGCTAGGTAGTTTACCAGTCAGTTCCAATGAAATAGCCAGGCAGACTGCAAGTGATTCTAAATTGTCACGTGTGATGCTGTATGTTATGGAGGGCTGGCCCCGCAACATGGTCAACGAAGAATTGGAGGCATTTTGTAGGAACAGAGACTATTTATCAGTAGATCAAGGTTGTTTAGTCTATGGCTACCGAGTAGTAATACCCCATTCTCTGCAAGAACGCATCTTAGCGGAGCTACACGAGACGCATGCTGGGATAGTGAAGATGAAGGCAGTGGCGCGCAGTTTTATTTGGTGGCCAAACTTGGACAAAGATATTGACGCATGGGTGAAAGAATGTGTTGAGTGCTCAGCGTACCAGAGGAGCCCTGCGACAGCCCCTTTAAGACCATGGCCATGGGCAGAGAGGCCGATGCAAAGGATACACGTTGACTATTGTGAGTTTCAGAGTACTCAGATTTTAGTGATAGTCGATGTTCACTCAAAATGGATAGAAGCGGTTCCAGTCAGCAGCACTACGGCGAGTGCAACATGTCAGGTGGTAAGGCGGTTTGTTGCAGCGTACGACTGCCCGGAAGAACTAGTCTCTGATAATGGACCTCAGTTTGCTTCAGAAGAATTTGCTTGGTTCTGCAGGATGAACGGTATTAGACACATTCTGGTTCCGCCATATCATGCAGCCAGCAATGGGGCTGCTGAGAGGGCGGTGCAGGTTATAAAGTCAAGCATGTATAAGATGAAACATTTAAAACTTCATATAGCGTTAGCTAATGTGCTTATGAGGTATAGGATGACACCGCACAGCACTACGGGACGGAGGCCAGATGAGTTGTTTTTAAAGCGGCAGATACGTAGCCGGCTGTCATTGGTACGACCATCACTGACAACGTCTGTGGGAATCCAACAGGATAATCAGAAGAGATACCATGACAAGTCGGTTAGTTTGAGAGGGTTTGGAGCTGGTGAGAAAGTGTCTGTGAAGGAGGGAAGGCAAGGCGGTGCAGGCCCTAGGTGGCTAGAAGGTGAAATTGTGAAAGTTAAGGGCACGCATGGATACTTGGTGAGAGTAAATGGCCGAGTGAGGTATTGTCATATTGACCATCTAAAGAAAGCATCACAGTAGTTCAGAAAGCCAAATACGGAAACAATACCAGGGCCAATTGTGACAAATAGACCTAACGTACCAATACTACCAACAACCACAACTCACAATACGGTTCCCGATAGTAATGAGGAAGATAATAGCGACCCTGTACGTATAGAGCCAGAAACAACGACAGTTCGCCGTAGTCCTAGGGTATCGCAGCCACCAGTACGTTATAGTGAGGAGTACCCTGGATATAAGTAATGGACACCGTACCATAACGTCTGTGGTTCAGACTAATAATAAATAGAGTGACTACTAGTTTTATTATAATAATGGTATGTATTTTTTTAAAGCACTGACACCGTTCAAAGTTAGCGTGGAGGAGTGTAATGTTTGGCTAACAGGGAAAAACACTCTATCCAGTATTCACTATGATATAAATAGATTGCTTCCTGTTATGTTTACAAGAATATGCATGAGTCATATTATTATATACTTGTTACTTACAGTCAGTTGAATACAAGTTATCCACCTGTAAACATGCTATGTCTATGGGTCCAGCTGTAACACAGTAAATTAAGTATATAACATAAACCAATCACTAATTGATTTTAGCATACAATGAAAAAATCTCAATCAATCATAATTGCTGAAATCAGTTAAAAGCACACCTCTGTTTGCATGAGTAATAAAATTGATCTCTTGAGCAAAAGAGGTAAGAGATGGACACAAATGCGTAACTGCACTCCAAAGTTTAGTAAGATGGCCTCCATTTTGCCTGATAGGTCAAAACCAGACACAATTTTTCCAACAATGTAATTTGGTATCATTAGAAATAATTTATACGTACACATTGTCACAGCTTGAATAAAATATGACTTGTACTTGAGACATAAATTTCATTGACAGATAATGAATGTCCATAAACAGAACAAGTCATGCAGACATAGTTTGCACTACAGTAATGCTAAGCTAGGAGAGAGTATAGACTAATAAAGCACACCTACCTGTCTTAGTCATGCTTTGAACCCTCCCGAGAGCAAGGAAGAGAATGAGATAAAATTCATCAAACTCAACAGTTTCCACTATATTCTGACCAATAAAACTTTTGCTGGATAGACATCAAGCAAAGCTTGGCATGCCATTGGCCAGTATGCACAGTGTGAAAATGTCTTGTCCAATCAGATGTTGTGCTGCTGGCACGTGTTTGTGTATCATGTACATAGTACATTGTTCAAGCAGTGGAGGATCTTCCCATGGAACCTACTACATGTACAAGGAAGTTTTACATATCATGTTCAGTCACATTTAAATTGTACAAGTTATCTTAAGATTAAATCTGAATAATTTGGATAGCCTACTTGTATAGAATTTGATTTTACCTGATGAACTTGATAGGAGCAGCCTTTGAAGTCAACACTAAAACTTAATCAGTCAGATAATTGTTGGAGAGGAGCTATGCAGGTTGATGTTGTTATGCTAGGTCCAAAATAACTTTTCATCAGCTAGAGGCATTTATTATCTTTCTCTTTGCAAGTACATGTAATTTACTTACACTTGAATTTTGACTAGGAAATGTGTCTGATTGGTATATTCCTAGGACACCCTAGTAGAAATATTATCTTATAAAACTAATCATGCTTTAAATTGTTTTGTGCAAGAGGGCCAAATTTCTGCATATCAGTAATGTATCCACACAGTTGAGAAATAGTAAGCAACCAATGACAAGTTTTCTCATGAAGTTCCAAATGCATGTATATTAATAGTACTATGTATATTTTTATGAGTAACCCCCAAACCAGAATATTCATGAGTGCATGATTAGACACACAGGAAACATCTTATTGTATATACATTGTACATATGTACAATGTATGTTTTCTGTCCTGTATGTACATGTAAATTTTGATCTGCAAGTAATGCTACCACCATGGCGACCACCCCCATGCATCTGCATAAACTGAAATATATGAAAAGAGAATCTGATGAGGTTTGAGTTGATTAAATGCCTACACAGGAGGCCTACTACAACCCAGTGTGAATAATGAATAGTTATAATATCACTGTTGGTTCGTACATGTATATTCACCCATTGAGTTGTGCTAGAAGAAACGATAAAAAACTATAAACTAAGCAATAAGCTATACACTATTCAACGTGCACGCTGCTCGTGACACCAATATTATCAGCCCCTTTTAGGTACATGCAAGTTAAGCTCTCTTACTAGAGTGTTAGCCCCTCCCACAATCAGAGTGGGAGCCCCTCCCACAAGGAGAGTGTAAGACCCTCCCACAATCAGAGTGGGAGCCCCTCCCACAAGGAGAGTGTAAGACCCTCCCACAAGGAGAGCGTAACCCCTTCCCACGAGGGTAGTGTAAGCCCCTCCTACTAGTGTGCTAGTCCCGCCTAGCAGGATTAAAACCCTGCTTACTTTTGCATTGGTTCTTCCTACAAAAGTCTAGTACACCCCAGAAATTTGTTTGCAAGTCCCTCCCACAACTAGAGGGTAAACTGCCATTTAAATCACATGTTGTAGGTTTTATAATCTTACTATTTACACTGTATGCCTATTGTTCATCCACTACTGGTGTTTGTCTGTAGCTCAAGAATATAATATTACATTGTACATTACGTATACCCACCTCATTTGTTCCACTTTGAACACTGGTCATAAATCAAGTAGGCATTTGTTCACAATTAATGAAAATTTACAATTTTACTGGTGCCTAAAGAACCAATGCATTTGAGATGAAACTGACTGACATTAGATTGCATTTACATTTGATCTAATAGAGCGTGTTCTAATGAATTCATTTCACCGAATGCGACAAAGCTTTTATTTTAAAATAAAGAAGAGAATCTACATGTGGTCCTATGTAGTTCTATATAACTCAATTATTAGCAAGATTTTGCAGTTACGAAAACAAAGAGCTCATAATAGTAGTTCTATCAGGCAACCTCTAAACAGGATAATTTGAATAATAAAAAGGGTTTTCTTGACAATGCATGTACATGTACGTAAAGTTAGCAGTGGTTCAAAAATATCCTCATTGTGTTACTTGGAACATACTACGCAGGTAAGTTCTCTTTTTTCATAGTATGGTGGACAGTGTCCAGTGTTACCACCACCAGAGCAATCGGTCCTTACAAAGTAGAACAGAGCACCGTTGTCATTAGCGTGCATACCTCTTATAACTTCTGGAGAATTATCTACACATACATATGTGGTTGGATGGGTGTGGTCATACTTCTCAGTCATCAGGTAACCTTCAAAGAATACCACAGCACTGGGTTATACACAAAGTCAGTATTAAAATGATGATTGAAAAATAATCAGTTTAACTATGTAATTATAGACCAAACTCCTAAAACGATTTACCGTATGAAATTTACCATCATACTGAAGGTATTGTATGATGAAATTTAATCAAAGTTGAGGTTATAATTGTTTTCAGTGCTTCTTCAGATTGAAATGATTTTCACCATTTCCCACTTTAGTTTCTGAGAGAATTAATAATTTATTATTCATGAAACATTGATTTGAGAACACATTAATGACGATTTCGTTTTAAGCATCCACAATAAAGAACAATAATTTCTACGATGTACCTTCATATTCCTTAGCCCATCCACCTGGACAAGTTCTTTTAGCTGGAATCATCAATATTGCCCCTCTATCTACTGTGTAACATCTGGCACATGGTACGTTCTGCTGATACACCCTGTTATTAAATATTCCAGCAATATTTGATTGGTATTCTCCTCCTGCCATGTAAGAACCTTCAAAACTTCCACCACCACTGTATTTGTTATACTGTGGATCCAAAGGCATGCATTGGTAGTTCGACCCTCCTCCAGTGTATTTGTAGTAAGTACCTCCGGCGAACCCTGGTGGACAAAGTATATGCAATTGGAGACACTAGCTTACTTCTCATGCAACAGATACATGTAGAAAGCTCGTTCGACCTGGTTAATTATACTGCATCTACATGTACATGTAACTTGATAAGGCGCTTGTGTTATTTTGATAGGTGCTCAGGCATCCGTCTGCGGAATGAACAATATAATTAAAAGAGGGTATTAAAACATAAATATAGTGAATGCAACACTTCTGTTAAACATTATCTTGTCACTGCATGTGTATGTACAGTCTAACAGAATTAAACCCTTACTTACAGTATCTAAGCAGTACATAGGTATAATACATGTGGATAAACATAGGTTACAAATGGGTGGTAGTATATGACTCACCCTTACTTATCTAAGCATCACTTGGATGTAATACTATGTGCAATGACATAAGCCAAAAGTAGGTAGTCACAGTCACATGACTCACACATTGATGTACAAATGCAACACTTACATTATCCATTACAAAGTAATGTGTTTACGAAAATCTTCACTCTTGATACATGTACATGTAGTTAGGGCAGCGTTGCTCACTTACCTTTGTACAGCAGTTCAGAGTTATATCCACAGCTAGTTCTCCCCCATCTGGTGTATACACCACCACTAGATTCCTTCACTGCGGGTGTTCCAGGTCTACCTTGAGGTCCAGGTGGTCCAACAGCTCCCTTTGTGCCAGTTGAGCCATCCAAACCACGGGATCCCTGAGGTCCACGGTGTCCTTCATCCCCTTTCACTCCTTTAAGACCTGGATTTCCAACTAACCCTGGGGGTCCTGACGGCCCAACATCTCCTTTAACTCCAGTTATTCCTGGTTTGCCAATATCTCCTTTTAGTCCAGGGGTACCAGGTGCCCCAGGGAGTCCATCTCTACCTGTAATGGTAGTTAATAGTGTGTATTACTAAGGTGTTATCTAAATAGTTTGCCCTTAACTTCTATTAATTTTTCACTCACATTAGTTGCTGAAATAACTATCACATATATTTATGGCACGGTCAATTCATTAATTAGGGGGCTCCAGTTCCTAGAGTTCAACTTATGAAAGAATTTACTTTCATTAGAGAAGTGTCATGTTAGTAAATGTGGACAAAGCTAATAATTCATCAATATACGCTTAACAGTATCATAGGCATATTCGGATATTGTAATTGCACGCTAGGTAAATACATTGTAGCAACATGTAGCAGCAACATCTAGCAGCAACGTGTCGCAGCAACGCGTAGCAGCACCATGTAGCAGCAAGATGTAGTAGCAACATGTAGCAGCATGTAGCAGCAACGCATAGCAGCAATGCGTAGCAGCAACGCGCAGCAGCAACGCGTAGCAGCAACGCGCAGCAGCAACGCGTAGCAGCAACGCGTAGCAGCACCATGTAGCAGCAAGATGTAGCAGCAACATGTAGCAGCATGTAGCAGCAACGTGTAGCAGCAACATGTAGCAGGAAGATGTAGCAGCAACACGTAGCAGCAGCATGTAGCAGCAACATGTAGTAGCAACATGTAGCAGCAACAATTCATTTTATTCAGCATTGCGCATAGTGCTATCACACTTAGCTCGGCGGGCCTGGTAATGATAGGCTCATTCGAATATTGCACGTTAATGCTAGATAAACAGCGATTATATGCACTAATACAAATCTATCCCTAACGAGTTTTGGCGTGGCTGGTACTAAAAGTATTATTGTAAGCAAAGGGATATAGTGGTGTTTCAGCTCATCTAGCCTGCAGACACTAACAGTTATTATTAAGCTGCATGGACTATACATTGATGCATGTAAACTTGTTCATTATTGTTATCACTATTATTATCAACCAATCATGTTCGTTATACTTGTCTATTATTGTTTCTATGCATTATGCATTGTTATAGCAAGTCTGCAATGTTATATAAATCATTCTAAGTCTTTTTGCCTAATTGTGAATAATGGCCGATGTCTTGGATCATAGCAGTTTTTATATTATATAATCTTTCCCACATGATTGTAAGCCATTTTTGCATGTGGCCGACCTTTTTAAGGTAGGACCTCTGGCATTTTTCAGCCATATTGTTACGCAATTTCCGGGGCCAATACCTTATCGTCCCACCCGATGCCTTATCGGGCTTTTTACCGGAAACTAGATTAGTATAAGAGCCAGGCCAATTTCCTATTCTAGTCAGTTATTGATTGCGCTCTAATAAAGCAACATCTCATAACTCAGCCTTGGTCCCCTGGACCTTTAGTGCCCGAGCTCGTCCTCCTACTCGTATAAGACTCTTACCACACTCGTGATGAGTATAAACCTCAGACCTTAGTCGATCTTTGACTCTTCCAGAGTCTAAGCATCGGGACTACGTCCTCACAACACTAATAAGAGCTACATAGCTGTTCACTCTTTATGTAATGGTGGAAGTACAACTTGGCAGCCCGCTACCACTACCAAGCACTTCCCACACTCGTGCTAACATTGGCACCGGTGTGATCTACCTATCGCAAAACATTACAATATTGGTTCAGATAAAGCATTAGTCACACATAAACACTTGGTCTGCATTCAGTTAGCTAACGCGGCTTCATGTGAATCAGTGCACTTTTTAAATATGCAAATACATTCATTAGCACACCCACATATTAAAACCTCATTGGATATGCAGCACATGCGCAACTACATTTTCATCACAGAAATAATTTTGAACAAATTTAGGTTTAGTAAAGGTTGGCTAAATTATGCACCACTAGAGACTTGACTTGACGCACTGCAGGCTGAATGGCTTAGAGATGCAGTACTTTAAACAAGCGCACACAGCACACATACTAATTATACAGAATGTGATTCAAATTTCATTTTCTAAAATTATATGTAAGTACTTGTTCATAACTAGAATGTCGTTTTTTGAAGATTAACAAAATAAGTTCACAGAAACATGAGTTTCTTATTGTTACCCAACATCATTTTCTTGCACTGCACATGTACATTGTAGATCTAACATATAACAAATAATGGTGCACTTGTATTCGTAAGTTACATATTGTACGATTCAGATTTGGTTGCAGCAAATTAGATAAAAAAATATTATACACATTGCACATGTAGCATAAATTGTGGTATGCTAAAACATAATGTATATTATAACGTATATTATATAATGTGGTATAATGTAAACATGTGCATCAAAGTGTGTGTATTCTAATGACAGTTATATTGTAATGGTGCAGGACATTTGTATACGACTCCAGCTACCTAATAGCACCTTAAGTGCATAGTAGTTGCCACAGCACTACTCAGCTAACATTCGTACTCCCATACCTAGCTGCTCGTGTACTCATACTCCACTGTATGGCATGTCTAAATCATTCATTTAATGTCTACATACGTGTATCTATGTGTTTATTTCTATTCTACTTAACTATATACCATTGTACATCCATGTATGGCAATTACGGAGTCTTTTGGTACCTTTTATACCCATGTAAAGAGGCCCGACCTCTCAGAATCCCTTGATATTCATTTTGTACATGAATTGGATGATTATAAGCAACTTTGGTATAACCCGATTTATTTTGGGTTGGCTGTCGAGCTTTCAGCCGCCATGTTGTTGCGCAACTTCCGGACGACCCTACGTTGTCTTTTCCCGACACTACGTCGGGCGGAAGTTCTTATACTAAATAAAGGACCATGTTTTATCATTCGTTGTCTTAGTCTTTGCTTGGCTTTCAATAAAGACACATCTATACTTGATACAGAGACTTTCACTTCCTTTTGCCAGGTCATCCGCTTAGCGAACCGCCTACTTGGTCGGATCACTCTCTTTCATAGTATAGTTTCCAGGCTAGACTCGGGACCAGATGGGTCGTCTCTGGTAGTACTTTGACTACTGAGACCGCTCGATCTTTCATGTAATGAGAAGGCCTAGCACCACTTATAGGCACTTCATTTCTTGGGTCGGCAGTCGTCCAGGGACGACCGCTCGAAAACCAGAAACCATTACAATATATTTATTATCTACATACATGTATATATCATCATAGAGTTCCTTACCATCTCTACCGTGTTGGCCATCTCGGCCATCTTTACCATCTTTTCCTGCCGTTCCTCTGACTCCTTCATCAAAAAGATAAACATTGTTTGCGCCAAAATAAATTCACTTGCCGATATAAATGCCATGAAAGAGAACAAATATGAAATAATTAAAATTAAATCCAATTAGATTTAACCTTAATTCTCACCGACTATTCTCAGTGTGAGAAGAAGGTCATTGATATCGTCTGTATCAATGTCATCAGAGTTCTGGGGATCAGGTTCTTCTCCGTTCACCAACTGTCAAAGATTAATAAGGTTCAACCACTAGATTGTAGAAAACAAAAGCCTTTTATTGAAAAACTGTTGGTTTTCCTCCCACAAATCACGCGAATTGTTGGTTAGCTTGAAATAAGTTCATTAAAATGTGGATTTGTTAGTATTTCCATTCAGAAGTTTCTTGTCTAAATGCTGATACCATAGTGATTTAAAACCTGTCTGCCAAATTAGATCGTAATTGGAAATCTAATGAGAGGTAGAAGTTGTACTTGGACCTATAACATTCATATACATTATACATTGATTAAATTATTCAGCACTTTATAATCTCTAGCATAGGTTTTCTGTAGGCTTCCCAAGAAAGGTCCTGATCCATTATCAACTTAATACCGGTGCATTGTAAAACTATATCTTGGCCTCACAGTGTTCATGCTCTTATTAGAGTTTTTATTCTCATGTTCACTGCACTACTTGTGAGCCTGTTCTCAGTCCCACTGTTGCATCCATGGACTTATATACATTAGACAGAGGTGCAAGTCATTCACCAGGAGACGATAAATTAGAACATAAGGCATAAGAAAAATTTCTCTATTTACATGTACATAGATATTCCCCCGATGGAGTCTAGTTGTTGACCGGTAATTTAGATATTATTTACATATATTATGTGTGTTGGAGATGAAACAGTAACAAAACCTGTTTATAATCATGTAAATTTAAGGAGCTTTAGAACTTTAACTCTTCTTTGGCCATGAAGTCAAAAGTCAGAAATGGGACATCCTGGAGACTCTCTCAGAGTGCTTAATCTGTTCTGTTTTGCCGTCAACATTGCAATTTGCTGAACTGTATATGATTGACTAGTCTCAAACTGTTTGAATGCGGGTTGAAAGTTTGTCTGGATGTTTACAAATGCTAGGCTAGGCTAATAATACAAAATAAGGTCATGTATATGATTTCATACTGTCCCTGGTCGATGTATCTATAACATCACTTCAAGAGCCACTTCCTATATATTTAGACCAATTTAATTCCTTTGGTAAGCAATGAGACTACTTATGTGATTGTAATGTACATAATATCCATAAATTTTGCAAGAGTTATGATACACGAAATTTGAAATTTATACATCCTATAATGTTGTTCAATGACATAAATTCCTGATATTATTGCTACTCTAAAAGCAGATACAGATCGCGAGTTTTAACTTTCTTTCGCGTGTGGCAAACTCGCTAAAAATATCACTCGCAAATAAAATCTTCTTCCTAACTGTAACATAAAGAAATTTTTATTGAAACACAAAGGTGTTTAAGATTTTGGTTTACATAATCAACAGATGTTTTCAAATAAAACTGGACAATTTGTATTAGCTAAAATCAAATGAAGGTTTTAATATTGTATTATTTAACTCAGAAATACCACAGCAATAATTTTAGAAAAAAGATTTACTTAAATATTAAGGGGAGATAACCACATACTTGTTAATAATCACAAATAGAATAACTTTCGAAATAACTTGTATAGAAGAAAAGACAACTCTAAACTCAACATAATAAAGTTTCGCATTTTAATTAAGTAATATAATAGGGGTTATCTCCCTCGACTGTTTAAAAAGTAAGAATTTATTGTAATAAGTAACATTTAAACTCAATAAATTTGAAAATATTTAAAAGCAGTACACATTTTATTAAATAAAATTCAATAGATTTTGTAGCTACACACTAGCTCAGAACAAAACATTTTTTATATTTAAAATTGCCAAAAAATCGGTAGCTTCGCGATAGGCAAAACGCGCAAATAATTTCCGTCGCAAACTGCTTCAATACTAGCTGGCTCGCGAAACGAAATAATTCTGCTGTTATACATGTACATGTTGTACTTACCACATGAATCAAAGAGTGCATCTGCTGTTGTAGCTGCTCTCTCTGTGACTTCAACTGTTGCTTCAGAGAACTAATCTCACTCTGTTGCACCTCCAGAACTTCTTTGAACCCGTCACAATCACAACCTTCTCTGACATCACTACTTGGTACAGCAACTGATGAGGATACCAGAAGAGTACAGAGTGCGACCACTCCTATACCTCCTGGAATATAATATACATATAGTAGGTATTCCGTATTGTTGTTTTTACAAAGTACATGACTGCAGTACCTTAACATTGTATCCTACATAAAAATCAGGATATTTTTTACCTTTGTGTAGAATATATTTCGTTTACATGTATTTAGTGTTGTGTAGACTGTACATTTTCCCAATGTTGACCTATCATTAGTTTGCCATTAGTTTGAATTATACTTTTCTAAAAACCTGAACCATGTATGGGAGAAGACACTGGGTCACAGCAACAGCGTAAACCATGAAACCACAAATAGAAATTCATAAATTTGAGTACCATCATGTCCCCGAAATGTTACAATTCAGTGAAAGATACGTAGTTGTGGGATATTTATATTAAGAGTTTACTGGTAGTCACAACCTCAAACAAATTAGAATGCGAATATCCTCAATTATTACCATTAGCAGGATGTGATGTATGTTTAATTAGTTACTATACTGAGTGTAAAATATAATATAAGCACCATGCAAGCAGAATATGAGTATAAACTAATGGAATACACCAACCTGCTTTAGTCATGATATCAACCCTTTCCAGAGCCTAGACGTTTATGAAACTAAAATTCAACTTAACACACTACAATTACACAAAGCTCTCTAAACTGCAGTTACAACAATTCGACCAATCAGATTTCTACAACATAAAATGCTTTGCATGTTATTGGCTTGTATTATACACAGCATAGACATATTATCTTATCCAATCAGATTTTGTGCTGCTGGCATGTGTTTATGTATCATGTAAATGTACATTGTACAAACAGTGAAAAATCTTCCCATGAAACCTACACGGAAGTTTAAAATGTATTTAGCTATTTTGTTAGTTTATCTTGAAATCAAATCTAAAGAATTAGATAATTGTGTAGAATTTAAGTTTATCTGATGAACCTAAAAAGCAGATCGTTTGAAGTTAACATGAAAACTTAATCTGCCAGATAATTGTTGAGCAGAAGTTATGCCGGTTTACGTTGTTTTGATATTACTCATTTGGAATATTCCTTTTAGTTATTAAATTTTACTTATAGATAGCATACAGTGTGGTAGATTAATGCTTGTGATTTGTTTAACCTCTGTGCGTAGCGGTTTATAAATAACCGTTTGATCATGACTACAAACAACTGAATTAGCATTGAATATTTTCTCGCCATATCATATTCATTACGACTGTATTATCAATCGTTATTCCACAGCAGCAAATCTATTAACTTAGTACAATGTCAGTTTAAAACCACCCAGACTCAAGGCTTCCACAAAACTAAAATCCAACTTGACGCACTACCATTACACAAAGCTCTCTAAACTGCATTTAGGAGCAATTCGACCAATCAGACTTCTACAATATAAAATACTTTGCATGCCATTGGGCAGTATATGCAGTATAGGGATGTCTTGTCCAATCAGATTTTGTGCTGCTGGCATGTGTTTACGCATCAAGTAGATATATATTGTACAGAAATTTACACATTTTCCCATAAAACCTACAAGGAAGTTTAAAATGTATTTAGCTATTTTGTTAGTTTATCTTAAAATCAAATCAAAAGAATTATATAATTGTATAGAATTTAAGTTTATCTGATGAACCTAAAAAGCGGATCGTTTGAAGTTAACATAAAAACTTAATCTACCGGATAATTGTTGAGCAGAAACTATGCATGCCTATGTTGTTATGGTGTTGCTCATTGTGAATATTATATTTTAGTGAACACTAGAGGTATTAAGTTCTCACGTCATAATATTACTTCTGTTTCGGGCTGGTGCTTTGGCCAGCTCTGCTACAGCACACCTGGACCACATCATTATCCCTTTTGGATTGCTCTTTTGGGCAGTTCTTTCTTTCTTATAACATATATATTCTTTTATTGATGAAATAAACAAACAAAGAAACATACAAAAATAGCATAGACTGTGCCACAGTTATCTTTATTCTTCATTTAAAATATGTGGGTAGTGACCCATAAATATTACATGAGTTTGGAGATGACTAAAATACCTCAGACTATAAACAATCAAATTAGTATTGAATATTTAGAGCTGCATTTACAATTACAATATCGTATTGATTTACCATAACAATATCGTATTGATTTACCATTACAATATCGTATTGATTTACCATTACAATACCGTATTGATTTACCATTACAATATCGTATTGATTTACCATTACAATATCGTATTGATTTACCATTACAATATCGAATTGATTTACCATTACAATATCGTATTGATTTACCATTACAATATCGAATTGATTTACCATTACAATATCGTATTGATTTACCATTACAATATCGTATTGATTTACCATTACAATATCGAATTGTGCATGTGTATTATGACTACATTAGTAATTGGTGTGTTTTTTATCCCCATAGCTACCTTGATGTACTCTGATAAAGTAAGAATACTAAATAGGTAGACAATTGAGACCTGTTTTTCATGCTGGCTATTATAGCTGTACAATTTTTTACCTGCCACATTAGGCGTATTCGGAAACTGGTACTGGTTCATATAGCACTGGTCTAACTATCCGAATACAACCTGAGCGTTCAGGCGTGACTAGTGCTTGCTCTGAAGGGAAATCCCCTCGCTAAGTGAATATACTTTATATTATTATTGCCAGGCACGGCTTGCTTTGCGTTATAGCTAGCGCGCTATATTATTGAATAAAATATATTGTTATTGCCGCAGATTGCTATTTATAAGCTTGCGCGGTGCAATATCCGAATACGCCTATAGACTTGGTAGAACCCAAAACAGTCACAAGTCATTTATGACTTTTGTGTCCTAGTCAAGTCAAGTCAGGTCACATTGATGTGCAGGTCAAGTTAAATCATCAAGTTGGCAAGTCTAATCCAAGTCAACTTGTGACTTGACTCGACTTGTCAATTTAAGTAAAATATGTTTTGAACCCAGTTCTCCACTTTTCATTGTAAACATAATATTTATTGCTTATGAAAAGTCAGTGCAAATGCATGCATCCTATCTTATGAAAATAGATTCCAATAGAACAACGTACAGACACTAGGGCGTGTCTTCATACACTCTACGATTAATGCTAGCTCATTACCAACTCTTTTAGAGAGGAGGTGCAATGTATATGTACAGCGCAAATGACTTGTTTATATTAATTATTGCTACAATTAATTACTCTTGTGCACGGAAACTACAGCAACCATCATGCTGTTCTGGTTTATTAATTCTGCCATGGGTGCCATGAGTGTAACATTACTTAGAATTATCTATTAGGGCTTCATATCCTATCCAAACTAAGAACTACATGTATGTAGGATTCAACTAACTCTTCCTATGCAACTGTCTGGATTAGCAATCTTGTTTAGCCTATTTCTAGCTTAAATGATTATCTCTCAGTCCAACCTCCATTCATGCCACAAACAATGCTAAATACAATTTGTAAGGTAATTGATACGAACCTTTCTAATTTGTCACAATAAATAAAAAATACAGCCTGTAAACACGTTTTTAATGCTGTTTATTTTAATTATCGAGTGTGACATCACAGTAGATTCTGCAGGAGATGGCAATTAAAAAGCCCCTTTCACGTGTCCAATAACAACACTCGTAGCCAGAGTTTGGTCCAAGTCGGACTTCAAGTCAACAAGTCAAGTCATTTCTAAAATTTTGAAGGCAAGTCAAGTCGAAGTAAAGTCAGTGCTGCCTCAAGTCAAGTCAAGTCAGCCGTCATGCAAGTCACAAGTCAAGTCAAGTTAAAGTCAAGTCGAAATGCAAGGCAAGTGAGAGGCAACTTCAAAAAATTTCAAGTTTTCCAAAACATCACATCTTTTCTTTTCGTAGGCATTCCAAATCATGAAAAGCCTATGCCAAGGTGTAGCTGGACATGTGTGGTATGTTATGCAATCACGGTAAAGAACTAGGCTATAAAAGTAGTATTATTGGCACTACAGTCAAGACTGTCATATAGTATTATATACTGTATATTGTAAGGGTAATACAGTGTTACATTGCATATAAACAACACATGGTACAGCACACAGTGTCCATTGGCCAGTCCTGCAATTTAACTCGAATACCTATTGCACTGTACATTGTATTCACTACTTACACCACACTTATGCTACACTTACACTACTTGCACTGTGTGTACTTGTGACTATGCATTGTGTAGTCTCACGTACACGCAACCTACAGTAGATGTTGCCTGAGTTGTCTATCCTCATAGCTAACCTTGATAAACTCTGAGTGCTGCTCGTCGCACTGATTAAATAAAAATGATGAATAGGTATGCAATTGAGAACTTTTCTCCAAGTTGGCTAAACACTGTTCAGAATTTTTATCTGCCAAATTGACTTGGCAGAACCCTAGTCAAAGTCACAAGTCATTCATGTGTCCAAGTCAAGTCACATTGATGTGCAAGTCAAAGTCAAGTCAAAATCACAAGCCATTCATGTGTCCAAGTCAAGTCAAGTCACCTTAGTGCGCAAGTCAAAGTCAAGTCAACTCGTTACTTGACTTGACTTGGCAAGTTAAGTCAAATTTATGACTTGGACACAGCTCTGCTCGCAGCCAAACACAAAATTATGCACAGTGATTGGATAATAAAACCTATTGTATATCTTATCGTAAAACCGTAATTATTAATTTTCATATTCCATTTTATGCACAGGCTTACACTAATTATTGAACATGTGAAAGGAGGATTCTAATTGCCATCTCCTGCAGAATAATCCGCTTCTGATTTAACAGTGGATGTTTTTAAAAACTGGTCCAAAAACGTGTTTGCAGGTTGTATGTTTTATTTTTAGTAACAAATTTGAAATTTGAAAATTTATTTTTTGTGGTATGAATAGCTTAATTAATTGTCTCTCGGCCAATGGTCCAACACCAGGTAGGTCCAAGGTTTGCTGAGTCAAAGGTTGGGCTCCCATTTTGTCAGTTTACCAAAGTACTTTACATTGTAAGTCGATGTATTATGTACAATATTGTAGCTATAACAGCATAATTATAGACAACTATTATTTGATGCTAAAACCAGTATTATACATGAATATTGTACTGCATGCGTATGTTTTATTATTTAGACATTGAATAGGAGCATAGTTACTAAAGCAGTACAATGTCAGTTTCCAAATCACCCATGAGGTAGGACATTCAATTTGTTACTCTTTTTATAGTGGTGGTTCCCTTTAGCCAATTAGGCCTATGATCCACTATTAACTGTTCAAATAACAAACAACTGTTCAAATAATAGTGGCTATATACAATAACGTAAAGTTAATATCAAATCAGTTAAAATCAGTTAAAATCAGTTCAAAATATTCTAATAAATGTAGTGTATTTAAAAATTGGATCACCATAATAATACTGCACATTCTGATATATGATTGGCTCCTTACAGGTCCTGCGGTGTCTCTCCATCTATCTACTCTGGTTTTGACCACTTTTTACAAACATAGACGTTTAGACAACAGACAACTAGTGGTGTTGTCCATCTTAAATTACAAAATATACACGGGGTACAAGGAACCTTATGTACAGGTATTAAAATACATGCCTGCCGATGTTTAATGTACACAAGTAGTATAGTCAGTGCAGATCTGCATCGACACCCGGCCATTTCCGCGTCTTATTAGCCCTAGATCCAAAAACTCCCGGGGCAGACGACCACCCCACCCGTCCTCTCGCCCTCTCCCCTTCCCTAAACCTCACTCTATGTCCAAAGCCCTAGAACCTACCCCCGATCGCGGGTGGGGTTTCAAAAACATCTTCGGCTGTTCCGTAGAACCCAGTCTAAAGAGCAAACCCCGCGCCCCGTTCCGTCCCACGGCTTGGGCGAGGGGACGCGCGTACGCGCGTGCCCCCCCTCCCCCCTCGCCCCGCGAACCCCACCCGTCCTCCCTCCACCCGTCCCCGCCCCTCCCCAAACCCAAACCCCAACGACCTGTCGCGGCCCTCGCGGGCGGACCGTCGGCTGGAGTAGGGTGAAGCGAAGGAAAATACGGGCTAGAGTAATGGTGTGTGATGTATTCTAGATTAGATGATATACGACTATGAAAAATATGAGTCAGGGTAATGATACACGAGTTTGTTTTAATTTTCATTGCGTTTGAGAGTAATAATATAAAATCAATCGATAAAAAACTTGATATGTGACTATGAAAAATATGAGTAAGGGTAATGATACGCGGGTTCGTTTTAATTTTCAATACGTTTGAGAGTAATAATATAAAATCAATCGATAAAAACCGATATACGACTATGAAAAATATGAGTAAGGCTAACGATACACGAGTTTGAGAGTAATAATATAAAATCAATTGATAAGTAGACACGAATGAGTGTGAATGACAAAAGTTTTTGCCTCAAAACTGTGCAGTGGCGGGGAGGAGACGCTCGCCGAGGATGGAGTCTAGAATGGCACAATCGTAGAATGTTCTCCCGCTCTTGGAAGTCTTCTGTCCCTTGTACACCATCACGGAGGGGAGGAGCTCTTTCATCGAAACTGCCAGACGTCCCGGAAGGAAGACCTCTCCCTTTTTTTCTTCGTTTCCAATCTGACACTCGTAGGTGGCAATGGAGTTGCTCGCATTATCACCATCACCGCATCTTGGGACGTATGTGGGTCGGAGCGCGGTCACCACCAGCACAGAACCAACGGGGAATGAAGATAGCGTTTGCACTCGAAAAAATTCTTCTAACTGGGCCAAGGTCTTCTTTCTTAAGTCACCGGCCAGCTTTTTCATGGCTGCTCCTGGCAGGGAGCACACGCTCTCGATACGGTTGAATGTGTTTTGTCCTTTAGCGGTCTTCTGCTGTCCCAAGTACACGATGATCCTAGGTGGAAGGGTAAGGTCCTTTAGCTCCTCTTCTTTGACATCCGCTAGCTTGGGCATGGCGTGACGAATGTTGGTGTGAAAGCTGGTGCAATGTCTCATCCCCTTGCCATCCACATAGCTTGCCCTGGCAAAGAATGCTTTTCCGAATGCCGTTTCAACCACCGAACCTCCACTCACTTCTAGCACAGTTCCTGGCTCTAGCTCTGACAGCTTCACCGTTGTCTGCAGAGAGCTCCTCTTCTCCGCTCCCATGCTCCTACAATAACGAAAGTGGTGTATATAGATCCGACAAAGCGGTTAAACGGGAGAAAGATGGTACGGAGTTTTATAGATATACGAATAGGGCTACTTACATTAGGGTTGCTGCCACTGCACGAGCTTTCTCCAGGCTTAGTCCCTCGCTCTTTTTCTTCCCCTTGCAAGGGGACTTGGTAGCTTTTTTTCCCTTCGTCGTCTCACCACCATCCATTTCTTCCGTAGCCGTATCGGCTCCGTGGCCATCATCATCATCATCATCATCTGATATTACAATCACCTGGGGTTTCTTCTTTTTCCTAGCACAGATTTTATCTCTTTTTGGGTTTTTTCTCTTCCTGGATGTTGTGGTCCCGCCCCTATCCAAAGTCCGCTCCGGGGAGGACGGAGAGTCCGCCATGCTAGAAAGATCCTTTCGGGCAACACTCCCCACTCCTATTATTTTCCCCTTCTTCCGTGCCTCTTTTAACGCATCCACCTCTTCTTTCCTCTTCTGACTGCACTCTTCTTCTTCAATAATTCCATCCATTTGTGAGTCCGTTAAGCCCGCAAATAACTCTTCTTGGTTCTGGACTATGTTGTCAGTATTCATTGATAATGTACTATTGTAGTAGTGTACCTGTACAGTAGTGATGTGCTGAACTTTGAATGCTGAGACTGTGATCCCACTTTCCCTTTATACAACTGCTCATTTCTTGACTCCTCCCTTCTTATTATCCAATCCCAATGTGTCCCGATGCACCCCGATGTGAATCCGAAGCCTCCCGATGCACCCCGATGTGAATCCGAAGCCTCCCGATGCATCCCGATGCATCCCGATGCGTCCCGATGTGTCAATTCACATCGGGGTGCATCGGGATACATCGGGATGCATCGGGATGCATCGGGAGGCTTCGGATTCACATCGGGGTGCATCGGGAGGCTTCGGATTCACATCGGGGTGCATCGGGAGCCGTGGGACGGGACGGGGACGGGCGTGAGGTTTGCTCTTTAGACTGGGTTCTACGGAACAGCCGATGAGGTTTTTGAAACCCCTCCCGCGATCGGGGGGTAGGTTCTAGGGCTTTGCACATAGAGTGAGGTTTAGGAAAGGAGAGGGGGCGAGAGGACGGGTGGGGTGGTCGTCCGCCCGGAGAGTTTTTGGATCTAGGGCTAATAAGACGCGGAAATGGCCGGGTGTCTGTGCAGATCTGCACTGACTATACTACTTACACATAGTTACATCGATAGTAAAAGACACAATTATATTCATACCATAGTATTGAAAATAGCTTGGTAAACATCAATAAAAAACAGTTAAAATAGCTAAATCATCATATCAATATAAATATATATAATCTACCTAATACTAAGTGTTGACTGCACTGCACATCTAAGAAAACAGCCCATCCCTGACTGTACTTTGAATCCCAGGCTCAGTAGAGAGTAGTACAGTAGATAAATACATTGACCACTACACCACCTCAGTTTCTTTGAACCATAAGGTTTTTTTACTGGTCGGTAGTTTAGTACATGTGTACTAGTAGTTTAGTACATGTGTACCGGTAGGGTTGCACAAGAGACACGGCATACTATTCGACTACTGACGCTGGACGTGCTAAATAACACTTCTTCTCGGTACCTTGTATTTCATTGTTCTTAGCTAATTACATGTACATGTAGGTGTTTTTATAAGTGTATCCAATGTGCTAAAGTAGACGTGTGTCTATATGGCAAGGAGTAAGCTAAACAAACAGAAATGGGGAAAGACAGCTTCATACACACACATCATATTTACAGTGTGACACGACTTCTTCTGAGCTTTAAAAGTTGACCTTGACAGTTCCTTTCACTTCCTTCCTGCACAGCGGACAGTCTACCATCGCCGCCGAGCAAGCAGAGCAGCAAACTACAAATCATACTTCAACATACGTACAATTTGTAATTTATTCAGCTGTCTGGTATCTACATGTAACTACATGATTGTATACAATGTACGTGTGCATATACATGTACATAATGTATAATCTATCGCTGAATATGCATGTACAAGTCATGTACATGTATATAATGTATAATCCATAGCTGAATATACATGTACATGGTATCTACACTTTTCATCTACATGAAGGGTGCTCACTTGTGGTTTGTATTTGCAAAGAGAAAGGAGTAAGAACTTTCAAAAACGTTGATAAAGCGGCAGAAATTAAACCCCCTGATGTCTCACGGGTGCTAATTTCTATAGGGGTAAAAATTAAACCATCGGCAAATACTTCTAAAATAACATCATACAACGAACTTACCTAGGTGCCCACACGGAAGAAAAATAATGGAGACGATCTCAGTCATACATATTTTACAGATGAGTTGTGAACGTATTTGTCTCGCCTGTGTTGTTACATCTTGTAATTCTTCTGTAAAGTACACAACATGCACACATACATGTAAATCAAATTTAGTTACTCAAAGATGTTGACAATAAAGCGAGTGCCATTAAATACACTAATAATTACCGGAAAACTACACAGTAGCAGTTCAGAAGAAAATTTCTGTATTATTCACTTACAAAAATAATGTAGATCTCCTGTTATACATGTACATGTACATGTAACTAAATAAATGAAAATATAGATCTCAAAAGTAGACAGTATCTCATTGTATTCAATTATATAAGAAATTGTGCAAAACCGAGGCTCAAGCAAATCCTATTCTCCATTTACATTATTTGTAGTGCACGAAAAGATGCATCTCGAAGCGTTCTGTTTTACAAATAATGAATAATGCTAATGGAGATGTTAATTATTATAATGAAGTTTCTCCTTTTAATTAACAATTAGTCAGATTTGTCAACTCAGACTGCACTGGGCTGCTCCTGTGGGCTAGCTAATCTTTGAAATTTACATTTCACCGTCTCCTACGAGAAGACTAATGAAACCAGATAGTCAAATATAAAAACCACAGTGGAAATGTAGTCGTAGCCTGTTACAGTTTTACAGAATGAGTTGATAGTTGACAACTGAATCTGCAGTTACATGTAGGTTTAAGAATGGGATTTAATAAACCGCACCTACTAGTCATAATATTTAATACGATTAGAGAAATAACCGATGTCTTAATTGACAAACCTCTGTTATCTCCCTCGCCGGAAGTGTTGGGTAGAATTTTGTTGTCATTTGTCTCAATCTCTCCTCTATGATCGTTTGCCGTAATATTGGTAGGTGGAGGCAACTCTTCACTTGCTGTTTCAAATTGTTGTGGCGGTCGTATCACTCGCGGTAGATCAGGTATTCTATGGTCTGTATTGCTCAATGGAACAGATGGTGCTGTCAGTGCGTAAGTTTCTCTCGCAATATCTGACACAAAGTTGAAATCCGACTCTCCTTTCTGTAATAAGCCAGGAGTTCAATAAATGGGAAACAAAAAGTAACTTAAGTGAATAACCCATTAGAGTCTCAAATGCACATACTGAAGTGTATGTACATCTTACACAGTGGGAGTGTATTTAGGTTGGAATACCAACAGATGTGGGAGTGTGAACTAGCTTTGAAGGTGAACCAATGGAGTCTTATTGTAGCTAGAAAATTAGACAAAATCTAGAAAGTAGTATTTAATATAATGTATATGGAGTAATGCACTTGTTTGTGCACTGCTGAATCTCAGACAAAGTGCTCGATGTTTACAACAGAGCTAATAAATTTTTTTTACTAATAGTTTATTTAGCATGAAACTATTAGTAATAAAAGAGACAAAACAGTGAGATTATACTAAATTTTAATATAATGTATGTTTACATGTAGGTGATTTATAAAAAATATTTTGCATCAACTGCAGTAAGCCATTAATTGACACCGGGAACTTTTGCCATCACTGTGGAACTGCTATCAGTGCTTCAACTACTAATCCAAGCTCGGCAATTATTCTCATTAAAAATTTGATTATTTTGCAATTTTCATGTTTAATTTTTATTTGCCCTTTCTTTTTGCAAATGATTAATAGGGTCTACATTATAAATATCAAATACCATCATATATACTAACTTTTATTCTGTTGCCAACTACAGCTCTGACAGATGCTCTAGAAATTCCCATATCCAGAGCTTTCTGGACAGCAGTAGAATCCCACCTAGGCCTCATCATACGAGCTGTTATATTCTACATGTATAATACACGCAATATATTCACGCGTTGCACAAGAGAAACATGCAAATTATAGTTTTACGTTTGATTGTTACAAAAAAATATTAATAAGTAAGCAGAGAAAGTTACTGTTGATGATGAACAACAGAGCAACTTTTTATTTAAAATATCTTTAACTTGAGGAATGCAATCGCTGCTGCAGCTGTGAAACAAGCTATAAATGCGTTAAGCATATTATACATGTACATACAACGCTAAAACTTGCAAAACCAAAATTGTCTTACAGATAATCTTTCTTCTTCAGCATTCGCTACCAATCGACCAAAGTCTCCCCTGACTTCAACTGCATTGACTGGTGGTATTGGTACAGCCTAAAACAGCAATGGCTTCATAATAGTGTACATGTATTTTATCATCATAATTATTAAGCACCTTAAATAATATATACATGTACATGTAAGTCATGTAGGCTACATATACATGTATGCTTGAAAATGCCATAATTCTAGGAAATTGTTGCAGCTGCTGCCACCACTGCTGCTGCCGCTGTAACTGCTGCTGCTGCTGATACTGCCGCCACCACCGCCGCCACCGCCGCCACCGCCGCTGCTGCTACTGCAACTGCAGTTTCTCTACAATGCACAAATTCTAAATATATTTATAAGCTGTTAGACCATGCAAGATCACAATTATCTTACTGTTATTCTATCTTCTTCTGTGTTGGTAACCAAACGTCCAAACTCTCCTGTGACTTCATTCCCAATGACTGATGCAGCCTAGTAAAACAAGCAAAAGTTTCATTGATTTCTATTTTTCTCATAACATAGAACTTCCACAAACACATCGATGTTGGACTACTCACCAAACTTCTCTCTTCAGTAGGAGTCGGTATGAAGTGACCAAACTCTGCCAGAATTCTATCTACAAAGTTCTGGCCCCTTATTGAGATAACGTGAGGGCAGTGAGGAGAGGTCCTTGCATGACGAACCCACACATTACATCCTGTTGTCCAGCGACAGGAGATAGCTCCACATGAGTAACACATCACGCTGTCTCCGTCACCTGTAATAATTGAAGTCGATAATCAAACCAGAGTCCAAAATATTAATTAATAAGTTTAGAGCTGCTCATAAGTGAACTCTTACACCAACTACAGGCAGTATAAACATAGTGATTCAACTATGTAAAGTTATTTGCAAACCATCTGGGCAGACAGTTTAATAAACATCAACCTTGTAAAATTAAACTTCTATTTTAGAGCAACATAGGGCCAACAGTTGGTCAAAATTAGTTTTGACCAACTGTCCCTCGTGACTCAAAGAGTTCTGCCTAATATATCTCTGCTCAAATATACTACCTGAATAGAAGTATCCTGCTTCTGACAGAACATCAGGATGTTTGGCAGATCTGTATGGATAAGTCAAGAAGCTGGCAGCTCTCCTGTCTGCCACTGCCATCACTGGGTGCTTTGACAGATGAACATTTATACCAAGTTCTGCATGTTGTTCCATTCTATTTAGTGAATCAGACGCTGATAAGAGTTCACTAGCATTTGATATGTTACCATATTTGTAGCCGGTGTCGTTCCAGACATCTGGGATGTTGGCTGTGTTTCGTGATCCTACAATAAAGAGAGGTGATTAATAGTAGGTTGCCACCTAAACTGGTATAGCCCTAGAGAGGTTGTAACACATGATGGGTACGCATATTCAGTGCAGCATCTGTTATTCAGGTTAACAGCAGTCCGCCTTAAAGTTGCAGAGAAGCGTTTTATTGCCTGCATCGGACCGCACTACAACTATTTACTGAGGTACTCGCTCATATTATATGTATGTACATTATGTAGGTATTTCTGGAATTTTAGATTTTTTAAAAGAAGAAGTGCCTAAAATAAAAAATCATTTCACAAGATCATATGCATCAAATGATTATTTTCCAAGATGTTTAAGTTTAGCGATGGATTTTTTGTGTGCAGAAAGTAGATTTACCTTATTCAGTTTCAGTATTTTCAAATAACCTCCCAACTTTGAAGTAATTATTTAGAAATATGCCCGTTCTTTTCTGCATTGTTCACATTTATGCACAGTATTACAATACATAGCCGCTGATTGCTAATCGTATAGTAGAAAACACTAAATTTTGCTGATTTCTACAGTACCAAAGAATAATTTAACACTAGCTTGTATTGTAAAATAATTAATATAAATAACATGTAGCAGAGGCTTCAATAGCATAATGTACATGTACATGTAGTTTCATAGCCTTCCTCATTGTTGGAATAACACCTTAGTATACAATAATAATCACATAAAATCTACAATACTGCACACCTCATGTTGAAGTATGGCCTTCAAGCACTAAATACCTGAAATGTAACAGCAGTTGCTGCTCAGATGGTCCTTGTCTAAAGAGGAAGCTGCTCCAGGAGAAGTTATCTTCTCTTTACTAAATGTCTGATTCAGGTTGCAGAAAGCACATCTAATCTTCACTCGGCTCCTGCTGCCTAAAGTAAAAGAGAACGTTAATGTTAATTTTTGTAGATTATACTTGAGGAAATCCCCTTAACTAAGTAAGTAGTTTGTTGGTAAAACCTGCTCCTAATGATAATTGTGTCAAGCTGCACAATTTCCTATTTATCATGTTCAATGTCACCTGTTTCAATCAATGAGTCACTGTATAAAAAATGACTTCTAATATTCAAATATAATTGAACTGTCAAAACTTACACAAAGATTCAAATTGCTAGTAGAACCGGCTTCGTTTCACTTTTCACTTAAAAAATAAAAATTTGGCTTGATACTTACTTTGCAGATAAAACCCTCTAAAAGCAAGTAATCTCACTCTTGGACAGTCAGGCAGACCAAATTCTCTAAACGTTGAGTATCTGACTCTCTCATCCATCATGGAGAATGGATTCTTTACAGTCTCATCCGTACGCTTCACCTCTTCTATTTCACATGCCCTTCTGCAAAAAGTCATATTTTTGAAATATAAATTATGTATAATATTACATTGTCCATTTTTTGAAGTTCTACATGTAGCTAGAATTTAAATTGATGATTCAGACGGTTCACATAAATATTTGTCTCGTGAATGTTTGAATAAGTATTATTCTCCAAAGGCTGAAAGTTCAATATTTCTGTAATTGAGTCAAAATTTGCATATCGTTGCGTTATGTTGCAATATCTTTCACTGGTTTCCATTGCCCTGAAATCACATTTTCAGAGTATTCAAATTAAATGAATAATGTTATTTGGATTAGCAGGCTAGAAAGTGCTGCATTTTCATTGCACTCAAACTTACAGCTTTTCTGCTAGTTGTTCATACTGCTGTTTCACCCTCTCTCCACCAACCACTACACTATCACCTGTCGTGGTTCTACTGCTGTCAGCAGCACTCCTGGTAACAAGCACCTGTGGTGACTCATCATCCAGTATTGCTGTGCTTCCCCCTGTCGGTATATACATGCACAACACATCAACATATATAGTGAACAGGAAATTAATGAAGTTGCAAATGGAATACGCAAATCAATTGCAATCTACATGTATGTAGTGGTCTTACATTGCTGAATATTTGAATGATACATGATCTTCTTTATGAGAGTTCTGTGCCAAGTTGTTGACAAAATAATAATATGCTTATTGGGCAATTACAGAACCAGTACAGAGTACTCACCAGTAGAACGTGTAGATCTGTGGGTACCATACATGGATACTCTGAGACGATATAGACTATTTGCTAGGTCACATCCAGGACTTAAGAGGTAGTGAGCGGCCAGCATATCAACTCCTGGTTTTGGGTAATCCATCAATATTTCGCAGTTTGGGCAAAAAACAACTTTTTCTCCAACCGCCAAACCCGACTTTGCAAGATGAATAGCGGTCATATTTGGGAGATTTCTAGTATTTTTGTAGCTAAGGTTGTTGTATTTCAAAATTTTGAAGTAGAAATAGACATTTTCTTTTTCAGAATCTTCTCCATTGAGATGCAATTTTGGAATTTCAATTTTCTCAATGGTCCTTGGTGACTCATAACCTTGATCTGGCAAACCCTGTACTCCATAAGACAATTGACCATATGCTGTAGAGTTTAATTGAGATTGAGTCGTTGGTGTTGGTTCCATATTTGATGGTTGTATTGATCTACCATCGAGTGTAGAATAACCATCATGGCTATACTGCCCATTTATGCAGAAACTCTGTTACTCATTTTTTTTCAAAATTGGGTTTTTTGTGATGTTCCTAGCACAACATTGAAAAGAAAAGTAATTAATGTGATGTGGTGCTGTGTGGTATAGGGTGGGGTGGGGCAGCGCAGCGCGGGGCGGTGCGATGTGATGTCACGTAAAATACTTGTAGTATAATATGTAACAGTCAGAAAGTAGATTGCTGTGAAAAAACCGGGCTTGGAAAGGATTCCCTAATACTGAAACAGGCTCCTATCGTATTTATTTGCTAAAATGGCTAATTCGATCTCTGTTAGCCTGTGAATGTCTTGAACATTCTCGAACTGCAGAATAGTCGGAACATGTTCGCTGCATGTGTGCTATAGTGTATTGTATAGTGTATGGAAAATTCTCATTCTAAGCATGGAGCACTCCAAACACGAACCTTACACTTCAATCAATAAAGATAACTATCGCCCTAGGCTACAATTAATCTCTACCATGCATTCTAAACATACGTACATGTATGACTTTTATCATATGGAGCTCAAACTAACTCAAACTAAACTTGTTGGAGTTGTCTTTTCTCAAGAGATAACCATAAAAAGAGAGGACAACTTTGCATTGTAATAATAGGCCTGCTTGGTCAGATAATTATTTTTTACATTCCATGACTAAATACCAGTCAGATAATAGTTGAAGTCTAAATGGGAAGAAAAGGAAACACTTGCAAATATAGAGAAGTAAGCCTCCTTAACATTATGTATTAAGATAGGAAGATTAGGATTATATTATTAATTTGAATTGGATGGTCATCTGCACTGGCAGAATCAAAACTTCAACAAAGCTAATTTCATTGCTAATACGCATGTTGAAAGGTATATCATTCACATTTTATTTTATTTTTTTTTTATTTTATTTATTATACCCATCCAGTGATTCGAAGTGGAACAACTACATGTGGGTGGGTATACAGTGCATGCAATCTTGGGGTATTCTCTATAGTTTAATGTAGAATTAATGTACACATGCAGTAACCCTATCTGACAGATTAGTATTAGTATTGTATTATAGCTATCCACTTAATCGTATGGTAACTAACAAATTAGTGGATCACTAAGTTAAAAAAAATTGTGCACTCTACCATTACACTACCAGATTAGCAGTGAATTCATTGGGAAAACTAGCCATTAACATGAGGGTGCACACCCGTGTACACACTAAAAGTGAGGTGGGTACACACTAAAAGTGAGGTGGGTACACACTAAAAGTGAGGTGGATACACACTAAAAGTGAGGTGGGTACACACTGTGTCTGTGTGTTTAATGTGAGTACCTGCATTACTTTTATATCTAATAGCGTCATTTCTATGTGTATAATCCAATGTACTTTTAATAATACTTTATGTAATAACCTTTGAAGTGTTGTTGGTTGACTTTTAACTTTTACTTTGCAATTTCAGAGCAAGAGGCCAACAATAATTACGGTGTGGCACAAATAAACAGTTTATAAATGTCACACCAGTTGATTATCCAAACCTTTCTGGAGGAATCCAGTACAGTCACCATCACATATGTTGAGAATAGTTGTCAAAAACAACTAAGAAATGTGCCACATTTCAGTTATTGGGAATTGTCTACTTGTGTTTGAACAACTAGAAGTTGTCTACTTATGCCTAAATAATAAAGCCTGATGCTTCAATAATTAAGAATTGTCTACCCTGTGCACATTGTACAGCTCACACAAACAGGCCATACAGGCCTTTGTAAACATCATTATCAGAGGACTTACTTAACCCATTAGGTCCTATTGTGTTCTAATTCAATGGGCATTTCTGTCCTAAGAGAATTCATTGTTTAGCAGGCTTATGGACATAGCTTCATTGTTATGCAATTTGTGTTAAAAATATCAACATTTTCATATACACATATGCATATATTCCGAATCAGCAGAAAATTCTCTACATTTTGATATGTATTAGAACCTTGTGCTATCTATATTGAACATCCAAGAGGGCAATGAACTTTAGCTACATTATTTTTATCATTTCCCTCAATGCACAAGGCTAAGGGCTCACATATCATATCCTCTAATTTGAATTCTCTCTTAGATGTACTCTATTTTCTTACTTATTCTGAACCTGCAGAAAATTCTCTACAATTTGATATATGTAATAGCTCTCCAAGTCTTATGTGTAATGCTCAACAGAGGAAGAGTTTCTGGGTATGACGATTTGAAAATTACCATGAATACATTTTATACAAGTACATGTACATTGTGTAATAGAACTGTTTTATGTCATATAATATTAGATGTGCTACCTTATAAAACCAATACTACATCACAATGTTTATCTGTGATCTATTTATGGTTATACATAACCAAAAAAATAGTATGTGCAATGTAGATAAAAATAATATGGGATTATATAAAATATGTCATACAGTTGAGAAGATGGTACGTAGCTACATATAATATGTACATAAATAATAGAAACAGACTTTTCCGTGTCATTTGCCACATGCATAACAGGTGGATATGCATGTGGCAAATGACACGGTAAAGTAATGTCACAAGCAAAACCTGCTAATGATTGGATCAATGTTCATGGCTTGTTACCGTTAGTATTTCTACCTTTGCCTGTGCAAATAAATAATTATAATTTACACAAAATTTTGGGTAAAATTAGTCTTAGTCTGTTCCCCTCCCCCCCCCCCCCCCCCCCCCCCATGCATATGTGTCTACTAGATTACTGTAACATTGAATCTGGTACTAACTTTCTAACCAGAAAGTGAACATGATAGCTGTTCATCTACAGGTACAAGTGCAATTAGAGAGAGTATATGGGGTAAAGCTTGATTCATAACTACAAGGCTGGCTATTAGCTTGTCAATTTAGTGCATGTAGCCTCCACACAGCACATAGGACCTACACTGGGAAGATCAATGATTACAGAGCCAGTGGCAGTCAGTCTAGTACATGTACTTACAGAAGGAAGGGTCTAACTACTAGGCTGGTGTGAGCACAACAGAACAAGAAGCTGAACAAGGATATTGGAACTTACTACCAAGTGAACCTGTGTACTATATGATGTAGTCTGAACCATGGATAATTCACAAGTGACTAACTAGATGGTCAGTTGTCTGGAAACATACATGTACACTTAGGCTTCCCTACTAGGCGACTTGAACATGGAATCATGTACGAAATATCAGACAAAAATACGGGTGAGAACTATGAACCGGGAAGTGAATGTTTTTGCCTGACCACCTACATGTACAAGCATCTGCACCTACTGAGCTACCAAAACACTAACTGTGTACTGGTACATGTACAGATTTCAAGAGGAGTATGGATGAGTTTCCACTGCTAACCAGGAAGTGAATAATGATACCTGGCTACCTGCGTGGAACCTGTGAATCTGTGCCTGTACATTAGATCTGGAAACAGAGGAAGAGGGTACACAGTCGTGTAGAACTACTATAACCAGGAAGTGGATATGCTCCATATACACAGACTATAGCCCATGCCCCTTCTAAATTTAGAAATTGTTAGATGACCTTATGAAAAATATCTACTAATATAACATAGGCCTACATGTACATGTATATTATTATATGTGTTAGTTTTAGACCATGTCATAAGATTGAGTAAATAATTGTAAGATGTATTGTGTATGCCAGTCCAGAGTACCAGCTAGTAGCCAGCAGATATAAATATAGAAATAAAATAAATATAATAATAAATGAATAAATCTGCAAGGCCACTAGTCTGGGACTAGCTACATGTTTATAATAAATATAGCAGTAGGGCATCATGTTTTAACTCTGCAACTAAGACGCTAGAATTATCCTGGATTATTCATCAAAACCATTGAGTGATTTAGTGTGATAGTAATAGCTGGAACATCAATCTCCATTATGATTATTTCTGTAATTTTTATTCCAATAGCTGAGCAAATGCTTTATAGCTGTCATAATACTTACATACTCTCAATCAGCTATAATCAGGAACTCTATCACAACCAGCAATGTCATTATCAATCATTGGCAATGTCCAAATGGAAGCAGCCATTGCGGGTAAAACTCCAATTTTCAAACACAATTTTCAAACACGCTGTTCTCAAAATTTTCTCATCTGACCTATATAATTTTCTTCTTCCAGAATGCTGCTGGATAGCTCTAGTATCCTAGCAACTAATTGTTATAGCAGTTCCAGCTTGATAAAAGCTGATACAGAAGTGAAAATTAAACCTTATTGGAGCGGGGCGGCTACGGGCGTTATAGGAAAAATTTGCCTGGGCGGCAACGGCGGTATAGGACCTAATGGGTTAATAAGTTATTAAATGAATTAAATTATATGATGTCAGTATATGATATATGAGTATGATAATGCTCACTGGTTACAAAGCAAAGGTGATTATATTATTCAGAATTTGGTTCAGTACAAAACGATTGCTATTTTTTTCAGTAATCAGTTCACCGAATTTGACTTCTGCACAATATGTGCTCTCAAGTCTCCAAATAAAATGCCAATCACAGCAAACTCACATTATTTTTTGCTTTTTTAATCAAATCAATTTTATTGGCTTGAATAATAATAAAGAAAACACTGTATTTAAAAATTTAGTGACCAGAGTGTAACTTAGAAAAAACTATTGAAAAAAAATCAAGGACGCTCTTCATTGGAGATTAAAATATGATCTTATTATATTGGTTTCCTGTTCAGCTACAGTACAATTGACTCGTGATTTATATTATATTTGACAGGTAATAGTAATTAATTTATGCAGTTAATGTAGTTGCCAAGCTATCACAAAAATTGTTATGAATTTATTGAAGTTTAATTGTGCTGCCACCTGTTGGAAATAAGGAAAATATTGATTTAACCCTTTACTAAACATAAAAAAACGAAATTAGAATCGTTGAAAATTTGTGAAAATTATGAAATACAAATAAATTGTTAGCCAATTTACACCGAGTTGTCCAATCGATTAGGGATACCAATCGCTAATTCCCAAGCCTGCTGACCTGATAGCTTAAGTGGTAGTGTGTTCAACTGTCAATCCGATGGACGTCGGTTCGAATACCACTAAATAACTATACCTTTTTCATTTTTTTACAATATTAATACTATACAAACTAATTTCATCTGTAACTGTCACATAGGATTATTGCAAGTGAAATTTTACATTCAACTATAGGGATTACCTTAAGACTGCATGCGCAGTGTAAATGGCTACAATGGTACGTCATGGACAAGCCAAACAGAGAAGAACTATTTTGCAGTATACTAATTTGAAGTTTACTATTTGCAGATTACTATGCAACAATTTTTACTTTTGTACCATCACACTTTGTATCACCACATTTTACCACAACCCTGTACCTTCATGGTCGCTAAATTAAAATCAATTTTTGGTGGGATTCATTCAAATAAAATTGCTTTATATCCTTTTCAAACCCATTTTTACCAAAATTGTTATCGTTTAAACGTGTGCTGAAAACCCTGCACTGTTTCTTGTTTAATGCACAATCAATTCATAAAACTTCACTGCACACCAAAGAGTCTATGGCATGTATACAATCATGTACATACATACATAATCAATTCAGGAACTACTATACAATGTAATTATATACCCATGTATTTCTGCATTCTCTTTTATGTAATCAATGAGTCTTTTAATATTGTGATGGTACAGGACATTTGTATACGACTCCAACTCCCGGACGAAGCTCCATCGCACCTTAAGTGCTCAGTAGTTGTTATAGCGCTACTCATCTGACACTCACATTCTCATAATTAGTGTTCGTATACTTACCTTTAACTGTATTGCATGTCCAAACCATTAATTACTGTCTATATACGTGTCTCCATGTGCTCATACTCACTACTTATTCATGTATTGTTCCACTATATAACTGTATATAACTGCATGAATGTTACTAAGTCTTTTTAATAATTGTTATAAATTACCTAATTACCTGTGTATCATTCATTGTATTTCTTTTGTTAAATAAATAAAATACATTGATAAATACATTCTTTTGTTAAATGAATAAATTAATTGTAATACGTGAATTGATATAATTACTGATTTACTGCGTTGCTCCAATTTAGAAATGAGAAAAAAACCTGAACACATGATATACATAAACCTATACTATAATGTTGGCTAAAATCAAAGGTTCATCTAGCGGAAATGCATATAAAACAGCTCAACTTTCACTCTCAATATCGATATCGATTAAGAAAATCCCTAATAGATCATTTCCAAAATTATTATCGAATGCAGTCATTTCCCTACTTTTTTACCATTTATCAATATCGATTTAATCCATAATTTTGACAGTATCAATTTTGAAGCCTGCAGGTCAGTAGCGCTTCACACAAAAATTAGCCGTAAATACTGTAGGCTAATGAAAACAACACGTGAATATGGTTAACTAATAGTTTACTAATACGAATATTACTTTTTTAACGAGTTCAATCCCCTTGTTAAATTAAATTAAAATCACGCGAATTAAACGCAGCGAAAAGTATGTACATGTATACTGTTATATGCTGTGTTTCTATATAGGACAAGTTGCGAGTAATATCTTACCATTAGCTAGGAAATAAGAGGGGAAACAGTTGTTAGTCAAGGCAACACAGAAAACCTCCCTTTAAGTGAACTAAGTAGTTCTACTGATAACTTGGTGTAGTTGTGAAGTGATATTAGAAACCCTTGTCAAGGATACTCTTGTAATAATGTTGAGTAATGTGTAGTTTGGGATTATCCAAGTTTACCCTATTCTATTGAGCAGTTGGCATGATTCCAATACTAAGCAGTATATGGCTATATGTACAGGGTATAATAATATATACAAGTCATGCACATTAATATACATGTATATGTACATGTATGCACACTACCACATTATGACTTGCGTAATTAAAATAATAATGAAAAGATGATATTACTATGATAATTATTACTATTATGTTACTATGTTTTATAACTACTATCAGATAAATAATCGGCACAAAAATGAATATCATCAGGCCCTACAGTTGTACAAGAGCTGATCAAAAATAAAAGATATGCGTATAACGATGACAGTTTCAACCCACTATTGAAAGCGTGATGACTTGGAATGCATAGTCAGTTAATTGTTATTACTAAACTCGAAAACTCGGGCCAAAATATATAATCCAATGTAGAAAGTATTTACAGCTAGAAGTTGGACAGTTGTTTATATTGCAATCTCAATGTGTGATCAATTGACTTTTTACTCCATTTAATGGTTAGTCGGAGAACCGTTATCGCGTGTTGATCTCAGGCAGGGCCGTATCCACCCTTATGGTCATACAGCCTGGGCATGCCAACTTGTAGTGATCTCTCTTACAGGCATCATTCAATTTTTACTGCTACTACCGCTACTGCTTCTGCTGTTGCCGCTGCCACTGCTGCTACTCCTACTCCTACAGAGACTACCACAGCGCTCACTCAAACGTAGAATATTCATATCAATCATCTTTTTGGCTACATATGATAAAAAACGTGATGAACAACACTACTAACCATGTCCCTGTCCCATGCTGCTGGTATATAATACAAGCTTTGCAAAATTTTTTCAAACAAAACTCCACAGTATAATTTGTGGAATATTTTTTCAACAGCTCTATTGACTGGAACCGGTAAAGGGGACATTTCATTACAGACAGACAGACAGTCGGTCGGTCGGTCGGTCGGTCGGTCGGTCGGTCGGTCGGTCGGTCAGTCGGTCAGACCTGCTTGTCAACCATATAGGCAATAAGTTTGGAGATTCTCTCAGTATCGAAACGTGCTAGGTCCGCCCTAGAAGGGCTCTATTGCTAGCTACTACAGCTTTTACACTATCAATGACCATTAGAACTCTCATCACTAGGTCACTGCTGATCCATGGGCAATTAGTACACACACTGTACAAGATGTGTTATCTATAATATCATGAATACTTTTCATGTAGTTTTAGATACACAAATCTTGAAAGCACATGGAAGGAAAAAGTTGTAAAATTTTATTTGTCAAATTTGGTAAATTTTGTGTCACATACATGTTAGGTGTCTACGCATCTACCCATCAACTATTTGTGAATTTTGCCAGACTACCACAAGTCATATCAACTTACTTCCTCAGTAGCCTAGGAATCATACACTAGTAGTTTCCACTCAGCAGGTCCTACTTACATGTAGCCTGGAGGTGGCCTGGGGTCAATATGGTTTCCACCTCACAGGCTTTGCCTTCAGGTAGCCTACACAGCTACAGCAAAATGCCTACAGGGGACCTGCAGTAGATCTGTGAGAGACCTGTAGGGCCCCTGGAGAGATGTGTTTGCACTCAGTACTTGCAAGAAACAAAGCAATAAAAGTGCTACTATTATCCAATTACTTTACAGCCGGTGGGTGCTGAGCGAAGGTCATGGTATCCATTCTCCAGGCACAGCCTGCAGTCAAGGATTAGCGACCAGTAAGTTAAAATTTTTCAACTTACCGGCGGTCAGCTAGAGGCTTTTACAGTCTTCCAGTGTCTTCGGTTTCCACACCGCAGGCCTTATTCTATCAGTGAGCCTGCGGTCAAAAACCGGTTAAGTGGAAACCAAGCTTTAATACTGCTAGACATATTATAGGCATCAACTATACATTTTCTGTATCAGCTTTTCCATTTATACATGTACAATGTACAATGTATGCACAATGTATGCACAATGTATGCACAATGTATGCACAATGTATGCACAATGTATGTACAATGTATGTACAATGTATGTACAATGTATGAACATGATGACACACTAATACAGACTAGTGATTTTCAAAACATAAAAGCTGGTGAAAGATGCAAATTTAAACTCCTGGTGCTGGTCATTCTGCAGTGTATTCTATTTTGCATCTCTTCTAAATAATATACAATTTATCACACAGATTTATTAAGCTTTTAATATATGATAATATAGCATCTTTACCAAGACGGAGGGTTGGTTTTCATTAGCCGGATATACAATGTATAACTTTGATAATCGAGTTGTCTTCATGCACACTGGTCATGTAGTCTACTTGGCATGCTGATATCAAACTGATAATATACCACGTCAGATGGCAATGTACATGTAGGATTACCATTAATAGCCAACTCAGAAGAGGAAACTGCTGCAGGAAATTTTATTTTACTGAAGCCCTAAAGAGACTAGCAAATATATTATTTACTGCTTTTCCGCTAAGTTTTGCCAGCCTGTCAACTTTTTGGAACTGAAACACACACTAGCGATATTTCTTCCGCAAAAGTGATTTCAAGTCTGAGCATATGTGCCAAGGTAGGGAATGTTATATTATACATGTAGGCTACATGATTGTATAATTTAAGTAATTCAATAACTTTTATGCTACCCAAGAGTTTATAAATTCCTTCTACACTTTTGGCGGATTCCTCACACATGACAGTTTTACGTTATTTTTGCTTTTGCCAAAATTTGTGATATTGAGATTTAGGCCAAAAATCTAGTTTATATGCAGCAAGTAATTTATCCTACAGTGTACTATCGACTTCTCTCATATAATGTACATGTAGGTTGGTACATGTACATTGGCCTGCAAGGCCATTCCTACTTACATGCACATCATGATTGACATGCCATCCGTTTAACCTTACTTGATCTCTGACAGTATCATTTACTCAGTTTAATTGTTTTAGATGTAGGATGCATGTATTAATTGAACTGAAAGACGTACTACCCAATTTCTAAACAATTATGGTGATGCTAGAGCTCAACTACTTGCCAGTTGATTTCTTCTTGTTACTAAGAACTCTGACGCTCTAACCAAAATATGCCATTCACTGTAGAAGATATTTGCCCCTAGATGTTGAGCAGTTATCTATGTTGCAATCTCACTACAACTACCACCACCACTACCACCACTGCCGCACCCGCCTCCAACCCCATCAACCCCATCATCGCTACATATATATAACTATCTGTAGACCACGACTAATCACAGCACTATAGCACCTGCAATAGAAACAACACAAACTTGGTCTGAGGAGAACAACATGCAGCTAAACACTAACAAAACTGTTGTTATGAACACCTGCCTATCATATAAACATAACTATGGAAATCCAGTAGAAACAGGTGAAGTTAAGCTAATGCCGAGCCCATACACCAAATTCTTAGGCATAGTCATAGATCACAAACTGTCTTTTTCAGAGCATATATCACAAATAAAGAACAAATGCAATAGCAGACTCTTCCTGATGAGGAAACTCAAAATTCTAGGTCTAGGTAACAGTGGACTAACTACCTTCTATATCACTAACATCCGATCGGTTATCTGCTACGCTGCACCAGCATGGTTTAGCCTCCTCTCGAATCATGACAAAATGAAGCTGGAATCGATCTAGAGAGCGGCTACCAAAGTGATACTACCAGATAAGGAATACGCCGACAGATTAAAAACTTTAGATATGCCTTCACTAACTGATTTTTTATTTAAACTGTGTGCCAACCATTTTAAGTTCATCTGGGAAGAAACAACACACCTGCTTCATAGAAGACTACCTCTAACCTCCAAATATAGCTCCATCAGAACATCTACCAGGACATATATTCCTTTTTATCCAGAAAAATGTCGAACTGAGAAAAGATCAAACAGCTTTTTTAATTATTTTACTACATTTTATAATAACAATTTTATGTACAAAGGTTGATCTATTTTTAATTTTTATTGTAAACATTTCCTTTCTGACCGATTGCGGTACTTTTGAGTGTAGATAAAAATAAAATACTAAAAAAAATACTAAACCATAGTGATACCTGGTGCCAATGTGTTCAAGCTTACTCAACTTCAGTTTTCCAGTTAAATCTGAAATGTACCAGAGTGTGGACACTATCTTGAGGTACAGGTAGGATGCTACATTGTACAGTTGACCGAAGTGCTTTTCATGAAATATTTATTCCTGAGCTAGTTGAATGGGAGAGTGTGCAATACGAGTATGTAAAAGTACGGTCTATCAGTAGTAGTACACTATGATTCGCTTTTACACTGCATAGATAACATTTCTACTAGTAATAGGACATTGCTGCAGGCACAGTCTTCATGTATTGGTAGTGCCTATTGTTATGGATTCTACTGTTCATTCAACTGTCATTCCATAAACCTTTTCTGGGTTGTCTAGACACTTGCAGATCTAACTTTTACTTTATTAACACTTCAACTTCTCTTCCACTTTCTCTCTACTTACTCTACTCCTTCTCTCCTACTTTATATAAAAATCCCTTATATATAAGTATCTAAAATAGCTACATGCAGCTAGAGCTACATATAGCTAACTGCTATTATATAGGTAAAAAAGCAACAGCTTCCCTAGCCTTACAATTACAATACCAGCTTGCAAAAACACTTCTAGAATCTACCACATTCTCCCCTCCTAGATGAGGTGTGGGTATTACCTACACCTACATCGATAAACACAATGGATAACCTGATCATAAAAAGTAGAAGAAAGTTTTAGTATATGTCCATTAGTTTTAAAACTTAGTTTCTACACTATTGTCTTGTCTGGTCTTTAGCATCAGCGGTAGCAGATACAAAGATATTCCTTTGCCTCCTCAATATTCTGGACATCACACCTGTGCTCACTCCGATGTTAGTAGTATGCGTCCCACAAATAGAAGGTTAGAGGCTCCTATAGGTTGCATTATACCATTCTACAGTAGACACTGGATACACCATCTGAACATCACACCAGTGCTCTCTTCAATGCAAGCAGTATCAGTCTAACCAAGCAGAGGTTTAGAGGCTCCTATAGGTTGCATTAAACCATGTTAAGCTACAGTAGACCTTGGATATGCCAGCTGAACATCAATATATAGTAGGCAACAGACAAGTACTCCGTAGTTAGAAATCTCCGTTTTTATACCATTGTCCTGTTTTATCTTTAGCACCATTAGTAGATACAAGTGATTCTCGTGTCTCCTCCATATGTTTGAACATCACACCTGTGATCACTTTGATGTTAGTAGTATACGTCCCACAAATAGAAGGTTAGAGGCTCCTATAGGTTGCATTACACCATTCTACAGTAGGCACTGGATACACCATCTGAACACCACACCTGTGCTCACTTCAATGTTAGTAGCATCGATTCCACAAATAGAAGGTTAGAGGCTCCTATAGGTTGCATTATACCATTCTACCGTAGATTCTGGATACACCATCTGAACGACGAGATATAACAGGCACCAACAAACAGTACTCATGAAATTAAAATAATTACAAAAACTAAAATAAATACATAACACAATAATTTCTATCCAATTGTTATTAGAGAGAAAGTATCCTCCAGCTTCCTGGTTCACTACTCCTAGGTGTAGATCCTGATGAGCTATACACAGCTTGATAGGCTATGGCATAAACACCATGCTCATGCTGGACTCTTACAAGATAGTCTACCCTATCCATCTTAGCATGACTTTCTGAGTCAGTCGGTGTAATACGAGTTGTAAGTGTTAGAGAGAAAGTATCCTCCAGCTTCCTGGCTCACTACTCCTAGGTGTAGATCCTGATGAGCTATACACAGCATGATAGGCTATGGCATAAACACCATGCTCACGCTGGACTCTTACAAGATAGTCTACCCTATCCATCTAAGCATGACTGTCCGTTGTAAGTGTTGAGCAGTTAGAGTGTTTAGACCGAAATCCCACTGCTGCCACCAATGTTATGGATTCTACTGTTCATTCAACTGTCATTCCATAAACCTTTTCTGGGTTGTCTAGACACTTGCAGATCTAACTTTTACTTTATTAACACTTCAACTTCTCTTCCACTTTCTCTCTACTTACTCTACTCCTTCTCTCCTACTTTATATAAAAATCCCTTATATATAAGTATCTAAAATAGCTACATGCAGCTAGAGCTACATATAGCTAACTGCTATTATATAGGTAAAAAAGCAACAGCTTCCCTAGCCTTACAATTACAATACCAGCTTGCAAAAACACTTCTAGAATCTACCACACTATTATGAGGGCTATGCACAGCTCTCACTCAATTGTATAATACTCATGGTATCTTATGGCTACACAGTACTTCATTGGTCGTGATGTCAAGAATTTAGGTTGAAAAGCTGATAGAGTGGTGATGGGCTTGATTTTGGTGCAAATCGCACATGCACCATGATGACAGCAGCAGCTAAAGTAGAAGTCCTTGATGTGAATAAGAAGTGCGTATTAGTTGTATTGAACCATACAATGTACATCGGATACTGTTACACAGTACATGTATGTGCATGTAACTGTTCCATTATGTTGGCCTCAGGTTTTAGAATTATCAACCTAGAAGGTACATAATGTAATGTGAAACTTTCTTCTCTCAAATATTGTGAGTAGTTTAGTCCATAGCAGTTTCTGAAGTGCCGATTTTGTGCATTGTACATTCAATTGATGTCTTAAGACAATGGCAACACTAACTACTTGGAAATTTACAATTATTAATAACTTGATCGTGTAAATCATTGCATGTATAACTATCTGTAAACCATAGTGATACCTGGTGCCAATGCGTTTAAGCTTACTCAACTTCAGTTTTCCAGTTAAATCTGAGATGTACCAGAGTGCATGTGCATCCGAGTTTCACAATAGATTCACAGCCCAGTCAAATAGACATTTCAAATACAGCCATAGAGAAGGAAATAGATTTGTATTTATCCTGAATAGAATTTGATGATAAATAGGCAGAAGCATAATGCCATACAATCTACATGTCCAACGTGTTTGCTGATTGTATCACAGTCATATAAATCAAGCATTTGATATCAACTGATCATGTACAATACAGACAGCATCCACTTAAATACGATATAGAAACTGAGATGATACATCATCTTACCTCGGTAGCATCAGTTCTACTGTAGCTTACGTTGGTCTGTAATTGTTAAATATTACCTTCCACCATTGCTGTTAAATACTCAAAGACCGTGAAATTATAACTGAGATATAGGTCACAAAAACAAGATTTCTCCCAGTAACACTCTTGGCTTGTCACCAGAGTTATGTCCATTTTAATGTTCTTCAGTGGCAGCCTTCCAGAGCCTGGTGCAACATTATAGTGTACCAACAATATTATCACAACAACAATATGCAAAATAGCTAACTGTCACAAGGATTGACAATAAAATTAATAATCTTTCATAGTAGCGGTAGTGCTGGCAGTCAAACCTACTGATGCTTGCCTGAGATCGCAACATAATAACTGTTCTACTACTACTAGCTATTGGATGGAGTAACAAGTCAACTGACCACACAGTTACAATTACTGTTACAATGCTGTTACAATTACAATTAACTGTACATCCTGTTGAACCTGAAACCTGTTTCATCATCAGTCTCTTGGTCTTGCGCAGCCCTAACTAGTCCATCATTCTTAATAGGGCTTTGCAATGTAATAATAACATTCATTATCAATGATTTCTTGTTACTAATCCCGGAAAACACAATACTCTAGCTAAAATATACAATCCAATAGAGAAAATTTTCACAGCTAGAAGTTGGGCAGTTGTTTATATTGTAATGTGTAATTGTAATTGTGTGGTCAGTTGAGTTGTTACTCCATCCAATAGCTAGTAGTAGTAGAACAGTTATTATGTTGCGATCTCAGGCCAGTATCAGTCGGTTTGACTGCCAGCACTACTGCTACTATGAAAGATTATCAATTTTATTGTCAAGCCTTGTGACTCATATTAATGACCAGATTTTCATCAACTCGCATTTTAACGTCACAAGTCTATTTGCTGTGCACTGTGGGTAGGTTAACTACTGAATTATGGGAACAAAATAAGGAATCCTCCTGTGAATGGAGGGAGATCGAATGTGACATTTTTTCTAAAAGCCACATCAATGAGTTTTGGTAGCCAAATATTTACCAAAATTTGGAGTTATCCCAATGGCCGATGGACCCTTTCACAGTTGTAGAGTTGTAGAGTAATATTAATTTAAAACTACCTGTTTTAAACCAAGTTTTTTTAAACATCCATTTACCATAATATTCTAGTACCTCCCTTTTCCCTTTGCACCTCCCAATGGCCCTATCTAAGAAACTATAAGCATAAAACCTATATTTATCCGTTGCACTGTTACACGAGTGTATAGCTATAATGGTGAGTCACATGTGTGTAGAGAATAGCACTGATTAACCTACTAATTTTGTGTCATTTAATAGATTCAGTTTTGCTACTTGACTCTGTCTATATTTTTATGCTAAAGTTTTAGCTATTATTTCGATTTTGGCACAAGTTTAATAGCCCTATATGACATTTCTAATAATTATTTTGGTCCAAAACCTTAAGACTTTATGGCATCATTATTGTATGTACATGTTCTTGCAGAGTAAAACAAAAAAACAACTCCGCTAGTCCTAATTGACCTCTAGTATTTGTGTGATCACCATTACATTGTATTAACATAACGTATACAGGTGTAAGCTCCAACATGTCTACTCCTTTACACCATGCAAGAGTCGTCCGCCTACAAGTTTCATCTGCACTCAATCTTGATACAATACAGTCCTCTTGGTCAAATACAACTTCAAGTTCAATACATCTTTTACAAAAATAATGTACTATTTCAGATTATCAGTTCTCCTTATTGATGGAAAGTAAACTACATGTAGAACTTCAATGCCCCCAAGTTCAGCCCAGGAAAATTGTTTTCGTTTGCATCTAATGGGAAGATTTTTGTTATACTAAACTCCAACCAATGGAGTATACATGTATGTACATCTACATGTATCAGATTTGCATAAATGTTACTTTTTTTCAAAAACTAACATTTCAAAGCTAAAATTAAAATTTGAAAGAAAAAAGAAATATTTGAAAGTGTTAGTGTGGATGAAGAGTTTAATGATAAAAATTAGTACTAAAAATAAAGTTTTGGTGAGTTTTTTCTTTGATTTCAACAACTATCCAGTCTTCATTGACAAAGAAACATTTTTCTCTGACAGTGACGAAGGGATGATTATCAAAATAGTCAAATAACAAAACAGATAAACGCACTTAAAAAACAAAAATATGATTAATTAGTTACATGTCCATTGCATCTGCTACATACATGTACAGTGTATAAGATTGAATTGGGATTCACAGCTAAGGAAGTGCAAATGTGCACATTGTTTATGAAGGCAGATAACCTATTCAAATGATCACAGGGAAGAATGGTGAGAAAGACCATTTCTGTCAGGCATCACAGGTAAAAGTTGGCTTTGACAATTTCTACAGAGAGGGCAGTTCACTATTGCTTTTGAGCACACAGAGCAGCGGCCTACAAAGTAAAACATGAGTCATATTTTATCCAAAGCTGCTGAGCAGCATACTCGTAGAGTATCAGAGTAATTAACAAAAATGTTTTGGTATCAATACAATATCTCGCACAAGGATGCCCATAGGTCCAGGCACGGTATGCATTCGTTGAATTGTAGATTTTATTTCCTTAATCTTACAATTAGGACCTAAATGTATGAAGCACTAAAATTAAGTACTCTAGTAATAAAAGACCAAAGAATTAATTACCGTGGTGCAGTACTTCTGAAAATGTGAACAGAAATTCAGCATATTATACAAATACATAATATAACGTTATCGCCTTATTCGTTACGAAAAGTTCTGTCCTCTGTCCTCTGTTCATTGAGTTACTAGCAGACTTGAAACCCCTGGTGTTACATAAGCATTAGTGTCCATTATAATGAGAACTTATAACCCTGCGAAGTGCAAATATTCACACTGTTTCTAAAAGGCAGATCACTTACCAAAATGACCACACGGGAGAAAAATAATGAAAATCATCTCAGTCACACACGCCTTACAGGCGCGTTAGGATACTATTGTCTGCGTTGTGTAGCTACATGTACATCTTTTGGTCCTACAAACATAAAGCACTTGCACTTTGATGACATAAAATAAAATAAAATAAAATAGTGCAATCAGATACAAAGTGCTCACCGGAAAAGTACACAGTAAGAGTTCAGGAGAAAACCTCTACTTGTACTTATCAAATAAATTTTTTTTCTAATTAAATAAATAACAGAGAAATATTTGAATACAGTTTCATTGTCTCCTGAACCGAGACTAAAATAATGATTGTCAAGCAAACGAAAATAAAAGATTGCTGTAGCTTTTTATAGTTCCACTGTTTGCGTTGATCGTCCATGACTTCGTTATCACATTTTCGGAACGAGGTTGATGAAATGGCAACATTCGCCCCTCATTGAAAACATAATGCTTAACGTAATTAGCTAAGTAACAGGTGCTTAAATTGTTATACTTTCACTACCTCTCATGTCTGAAGGGTTGGGTGTGTTAGAAATCTACTTTATCCTTTGACGTTTGCTCACTAACTGATTATTGGTTATAACAGATGACAGGCATAATACAGCAATCTAGCAGCAAAAAATGGTTGTGGTTTTACTTGGAAGGCAAAAATCAGCAAACCACATACTGACATTTAAATGGTGAAAACAGAGACATTGACTCAAAACAGGTGGAATTACGAAATAATACAACAAAGTTCTCACAGTGAATTATTATTCCAACACTCCTTCTTAATTCACAGTTATAAAGAAAAGCTACAATTAAAATTTCAATTACTGTTCAGTCATAGGTCTAACTATTACTCCTAGATCGGTCATGTCAAAACTCCTTGGTCATGTTATGTCCACTTTGTACAGTCCACCACAATGTTTGGCTTTGATGACACATTGACCACATCTGTCAGTAATCCTACACTCAGTGCGATCAAAAGTTGCACACATGCCGCCAACAACGACAGCCTTTTCGACACTAAGCAAATTATATTCAAGTCCTGGTTAATTGTAGAGTTTCACTGTACGCGTATTGGTTCTCAGCTTAACAGTCCCATGTGCTCGAGCAACCAACACCTTTCCATCTCCAACTGATACGTCAACTGGCTTATCTAGTTTCTCCAATTTCACAAATGCAGATGCATCTCCACTCATGTGGCAAGTAGCACCGGAATCTACAACCCATGTACTTCGATCTTTCTTCTTAGCTGTCACAGCATTCAGTGCAGCATCTGCGATCAATCCCACACAGTCGCTATCAGAACTGTCGTTGTTCTGATGTTCAGCACATGCTTGATTTACTGTTTCAGCTTTTGGGCAATCTCGTAACAGATGCTTCTCACTACCACACTCCCAACACTTTTGTTTCTGGCGTACCCTACGGTTCGTCCATCGACTCACACCAGCTAAACCTTTTCCATTCCACAAACACTGCCGTTCTCCTTCTCAAGCTTAATTTCGAAATGCATAAGTCTTTCTGTGACCACCTCCATCGTGGGAACATTTTCATTTACCTCAAGTGCAGTTATCAGCATATCAAACGAACTCGGCAAGCTGGCTAGTAGAGTGATAACTTGGTCTTCAGGCTCTAAAGGCGACCCAATCAGCGCCAGCTCATTAAATAGTTCAGTCATGTCCTTCAAGTGATCATTCACAGATCCTCCATCATTTAGTATCATACAGTTCAATTTCCGCCTCAACGCCAACCTGTTAGCCCATGTGGCTCTCTGAAATTGATTCTGCAGTTTCTTCCATACATCTACAGGATCAGTCGGGTCTCCAAGTAGATACAGCAGCGATGGCTCCACAGCTAGCATAATTATTGACAAGGCCTTATCCCGTCTAGCAAGAAACTTAGCTTGTTTTCCGTTATCAGAGGAACCAGGGTCCTTCTCGCTTTCATTGACAATCCCCCACAGTCCCTCTTTGATCAACAGCATCTTACACTGTACTTTCCATGTCGCAAAGTTTCTCCTACTCAGCTGTACCAGGGATGTAACTGCTCTTGTCTCAGCCATGTCTGGGCCCATAACCTGTTAGAAATCTACTTTATCCTTTGACATTTGCTCACTAACTGATTATTGGTTATAACAGATGACAGGCATAATACAGCAATCTAGCAGCAAAAAATGGTTGTGGTTTAACTTGGAAGGCTAAAATCAGCAAACCACATACTGACATTTAAATGGTGAAAACAGAGACATTGACTCAAAACAGGTGGAATTACGAAATAACACAACAAAGTTCTCACAGTGAATTATTATTCCAACAGGGTGGAGCATCATTACCATTTGTCTCTGCTACTCCTGTCTGATCCTTAGTAGGTGAAGGCGACTCCTCAGCCATTGTGTCCGGTTTGTGTGGCTGTCTTACCACCTTTGGTAGATCTGGGATCGTTTGGGCAGTGTTTTCAAAAGTATCTGATGCTCCAGTCAGAGCTGTAACTTCTCTCACAATATCAGCCAGAAACTGGACATCTGCTTCTCCTTTCTGCAATGCATGTAAGTCAAAAAGTTCATAAGTAGAGGGATGCAATGGTTGAATAATCTTCTGTTATTTCATTCTATTTACATGTACTTAGGCAAAAATTGAATTAAAGTGTGCGTCTTGCGCATCAAATTGCATATGTGGTGTGTTTAAGTTGTCCATTACATCATGTATTATGCTTAGACGATGAACCAATGAGGGCTAACTGTAACTTGAAAATCTTGCCAATATTATAGTAAACGATATTTAATCATAAAGCTGCATGGTCTGTAGTAGCTCTATAGTATATGGACAAGCAAGTGGTTTTACCAATTAAATTGCAAGCTATTATAATAATAGGGCCTAGATTATATTGAATACCATCCTACATGTATATACTAGCCTGAACTCTGTTGCCAATCTGTTATATCCTTGATATAATTGTTATTGTATTTGTCTCTAGTAAAAATTACAACTACTGCTTTGCAATACATGAACAACTCTGCAGAAAAACTAGGCTATCACAATTTGATTGATAGGGTTAGGTTCAAAGTTCTAAGTCAAAGTTTAGCAGCATCTAGATTCTACTGTAAGCTGTGTGGTATGCTATACTAATGTTTGTGTCCATATCACACTATTCTACTGTAAGCGTGTGTGGTATGCTAGACTAATGTTTGTGTCCATATCACACCTCCCCTCTAGGCTGAAGGCTTCTCTAACAGAACCGAATTGTCACATTTTAGCGTCACTCTTAGCCTTCAGTCTTTCGGATCTACGAGGGTTATTTCGATCGAAACCACTGGTCGGCCATCTGGGGTTTGGGCGTTTGGATGGCGGTGGTACAGGTGTTTCGTCAGGTATCTCATGGTTAGTTTCGGTCGGTGGAATCAAAATGGTTTCTGCGGGCTCATCATCTTCGGGAGATGCATGTCTTGGTCTCAGCTGCTCTACGTGACGTCTCCATACAGGTCCTTTTGGCTCCACTTTAACATTAACGCTTCTAGGACCGAGCCTTTTTGTAACCACTGCTGGTACCCATCTAGGTTTGTTCTGCTGTTTAGGCCCGAAGTATAATGCCCAGACCGGCATTCCTTCTACATACTCCATGACCTGGCATATGGGTTTGGCAGGTGGTTTTAGCACGTCCATTTGTGCTTTTTGTGCCAGGGTGGCAGGCAGGGGAAGCAACGTGTCTATTGTGCACCTGATCTGTCGTCCATTCAGTAGTTGGCTGGGAGAGAGGCCTGTTGACAAAGGCGTTCTCCGGTACTGCATCAGGAACTCTTGAAGTGCCTCTTTCGGTGGTAATCTCGATCGTTTTAGGGAGTTCTTGAAACTCTGTACTAGCCTTTCGGCTGCTCCGTTTGTAGCGGGGTGGTATGGTGCCCCTGTGAGGTGCGTAATGCCACGTTGTGCACACCACTCTTGAAATTCTCCAGACGTGAAGGTGGAGGCGTTATCACTGACAATAGTATGAGGGTAGCCAAAATGGGCGAAGACTTCCTCTAGTATGTCAGTTGTGGCCTTGGTGGTCGTTGAGTTGGTCCTACTTATACATGGGTACTTGGAGTACGCATCGACCAGCACCAAGTAGTTGCTTCCCATAAAGTTGATTGCGTGGTCAACATGTAGCCGACTCCAGGGTCTCTCAGGCATCATCCAGGGGTGGACTGGATACTTGGGTGGATGCCTTTGGTTTTCGCCACAGTCTGTACACTGCCGGCTTGTCTCCTCGATGTCCTTGTCTATCCTTGGCCAATAAACTGCTGATCTGGCCAACTGCTTCATTCGTTGCATTCCAAAGTGGCCTGTATGCAGCAGCTGCAGAGTCTGTCTTTGGAGACTCTGTGGAATGGCCACCCTTGACCCATAGAGTAGGCAGTTGTCCACAACAGACAAAGAATCAGCAACTTGTCTGAAACATTCCAGTGTCTCTCCATTTCCCTCCTTCCTCAAGTCCTTGAGAGGCCAACCATCCATGGTGTAGCGCATGACTTGAGAAATAACTGGATCCTTAGAGGATTCCTTGGCTAGTGAAGAGCCTTTCGATGTTACTTGCTGGCCTATGGTTCTGACAGCCAGCACAGTGTCCACATCTTCATCACGCTCGGTGGCGTCAAATCCTTCATCAGGGCCTACAGGTAGACGACTGAGAGCATCAGCGTTTCCGTGTTTGCTGGTTGCTCTGTACTCAGCAGCGTAGTCGTACTGGCTGAGTTGGAGGGCCCATCTGGAGAGACGGTTGGCAGCCAATGCTGGGACTCCCTTTTTAGAGCCAAACATTGCTAGGAGAGGCTTGTGGTCTGTTACCAGTATAAATCTCCGTCCATAAAGGTACTGGTAGAACTTCTTCAGACCATAAACTATGGACAAGGCTTCCTTCTGTATTTGTCCATATCTTCTCTGTGTGTCATCAAGTGTTTTCGAGGCATTCTCGATTGGCCTCTCACTGCCATCTGGAAATCTGTGAAATAGTACCGCACCGATGCCTGTTTCAGAGGCATCGCAGGCAATACCTATTGGAAGGTTTGGGTTGAAGTGGGTGAGCACTGTATCATTTGTCAAGTGCTGCTTCAACTTCTCATAACTTGCCTGCTGTCTCTCTTCCCAACACCAGTCCGCTCCTTTTCGCAGCAACTGATGGAGTGGCTCCGTAATCTCAGCAAGGTTGGGTAGAAACTTGCGGTAAAACTGTATAGACCCGAGGAATGACTTTAGTTCATCCGGGTTCTTTGGAGCTGGCATCTGCACCACGGCATCTGCCTTTCTGCCCTTCTCAAGGCCGCTGGCTGTCAGCTTATGGCCGAGGTACTCCACTGAAGGTTGTGCAAACACACATTTATCGAGTCTGCAACGGAGGTTGTGATCATCAAGTCGTTTGAGTAGATTTCTGAGGTTACTGAGGTGTTCCTGGGCATTAGCTCCACTGACGAGAATATCGTCAAGGTACACAGCGACTCCGGGAAGGTCACTGGTTAGCTGATTCATGATCCCCTGGAAATAACCTGGAGCAGAACTGATTCCGAAAGGAAGGCGCATCTGGAGAAGGACTCCTCTTTGTGTTGACAAAGCTAGTTTTTTCTGACTCTCAGGTCCCAGTGGGATTTGGTTATAGGCGTCTGCCAGGTCTATCTTTGAATAGCCATGGCCACCGGCAAGTTTCCTGATCAGATCTTCAGGTAGGGGTATAGGCTGGCGATGGGTTTCCAGCTGTGCGTTGACTGTTTTGGAGTAGTCTCCACACACTCTGATTTTACCCCCAGGTTTCCTGACTGGTACTATGGGAGTGCCATAGTTGTTGAACTGTACAGGTTTCCATATACCTTTAGCAATACCCGCATCTAAAGCTTGGTTTAGATCTTCCTGGAGGGCAAATGGTACTGGCCTTGGGCGGCAGTAGATTGGTTGGGTGTCAGGCTGGAAGTTGACTTCCAGTTCATAGCCTTTGAGACATCCCAGTTCGTCCTTGAATAGATCTGGAAACTCGCTACACAGCTCTCTGCAATCATTTTGCAGATGTGTGTCTGGCACGTCCACTCCAATAGTGAGCACACGGGGTGTCCCCGCAGTAGTGCTTAGAGCAGCATCAATTGATATTCCCAGTGTCCATATAGCATGTCTCCCAAGGAGGTTCAAATCTGGGACGGTGCTCACTACATAGCGAATAGGAGTTCCTTTCCCTCGCTTATTAGGTAGCTTCGACTTCAGGTGGCAATACCCGAGTACAGTAATCTCATGTTGCGTGGCTGACTGATACCGGGTGTCTGAGGGCAACAGTGATGGCTTTCCAAGTTTCTCCCATACTGCTTTTGTGATGAAGTTGTCACTGGCCCCTGTGTCGAGCTCTAGAGGGACGGCCTGCCCATTTATAATTATTGCCTGCCGAAGTTGATTCATGGAATCAACTCTCCTCACCTCTTGTTTCGATGTGATGACCTTGACCTGAGCTTCCTGCTTCTTTTTCTTTCGACAAGCACGCTCAATGTGGCCTTTGATTTGACAGAAATTGCATGATTTGTCCTTAAATCTGCAGTCATCGGGTGCATGACCAGTATTATCACATCGAAAACAAGGAATTGTCTTCCCTTGGTTGGGTGGAGGCTTGTTCCGTCGGTTGCCTCGGTTCTTGTGAGGTGAGGGGGTGTTACCCTGGACTTTATTTATGTTGTTGTCAACTACCTGGTGTAGTTGGGGTGTGGCTCCGTGTACCGTCTCCTTGGCCACCTTGGATGCCTCTTCGGTTTCAACAGCGATTTCCACTGCCTTGGCAAAAGTTAACTCCGTGGGTTTAACTTTGAAAAGTGCTTTCAATATTGCCTCATTGTTGACTGAACACATGAAGCGAGTTCTCATTGCGTCATCGAGGGGGTCTGCGATGTCACCGAAGGCACAAGTAGAGGCGTCCTGGCGGATCTGGGCAGCCAATTCATGAATCCTTTCGCCTGGTTTTCTGGTCATGTCACTCCAGAATTTATGGCGTTCTCTCACAATGAACTGGGTCGGATCATATTGCTCTTTGAGAAACCCTTCAATCTCATCGAGTGTAAGAGCATTCATTTGTTTAGGAGTCGGTAATTGGGCAGCCAAATTACTTAGTTGTTTATACAGCCATGGGGACTGATTTGTCAAGAATATTCCGGCTTGTTTGTCAGCATGAACTGAATGAGCTGTTGTGAAGGTTCTGAACCTTTGCATGTAATCACTTAATAGCTCTTGATTTGGATCAAAACCCGGAAAATTCGGCAAAGCAGACATAGGTACAGGTATATCAGTCCTACCTTGTAGCAGTTCTACAATCTTACTGTTAGTCTCTGCTTGCTGCTGTCTGAATTCAGCTAGTTGCTGTGCCTGTATCTCCTGCTGCTGAGCTAGCAGTGCTATTAGTTGTTCTGTTTTATCACCCATGCTGTTTTAGTGTTATGTCCAGTTTAATAGTAGAATATGTTGTATAATCCCATCCTCGTCGCCAGTTGTTATATCCTTGATATAATTGTTATTGTATTTGTCTCTAGTAAAAATTACAACTACTGCTTTGCAATACATGAACAACTCTGCAGAAAAACTAGGCTATCACAATTTGATTGATAGGGTTAGGTTCAAAGTTCTAAGTCAAAGTTTAGCAGCATCTAGATTCTACTGTAAGCTGTGTGGTATGCTATACTAATGTTTGTGTCCATATCACACTATTCTACTGTAAGCGTGTGTGGTATGCTAGACTAATGTTTGTGTCCATATCACAATCACAGCTCTAATATATTCTCTGGGAATTCCCATATTCAGGGCTTTCTGGACAGGAATAGAATCCATCCTAGGTCTCATCATACGGGCTGTTACATTCTAAAATAATAATTTACATGAACTCTCCACATATAAGTTATAGTCTTATCTACATGTAACTATTATCAAAACACAGAAATTAGTAGACAGCAAACAGAAAACCTTATTGAACTGTGCACTAGTCTATATAAAGTTAAAATTATATCTAAAATTTGTATATATCATCGCTGTTGCTCTGAGGCACCCCACAGATGCATAAATCATCTATTAAATGAATGTATGGACCTTTAGGGCATACAAACTTAAAGTTATCTTACTGATAGTCTTTCCTCTTCTGTGTTGGTAACCAAACGGCCATGTTCCCCCCAGACTCCATCCACCATGACCTTTGGAGTTGCCACAACCTAGACAAAATCACCAAAAGATCCATGAGTTTACTTTCTTATCCCAATTATTACAGCCGTAATAATAGTGATGCTCAATTCTTGTAGCTATACAAATAATTCAATGTTCAGTTACTCACTGAGATCCTGTCTTCAGAGGGAGTTGGTATTAAGTGACCAAACTCTGCCAAAGCTCTGTCCACAAAGTTCTGGCCTTTCACTGAGAGAACGTGGGAGCAGTGAGGAGAGGTCCTTGCATGACGAACCCACACATCACATTGTGTCGTCCATTTGCTGGAGACTGTTCCACATGAGTAACATGTAACGCTGTCTCCATCACCTGTAATGTTGCAGTTGGTAATCAAACCAGAGTCCGAAATACTAATTAATCAGAGATACCTACAATGTACATTTTGTATACTTGCACTATGAAACAAATTGTACAAGTGGGCAGAATCAATATAAGGATTTCATCAGAGAAGCTGTCTTGGCATTGGAACATATAAAATGCATCTGCTACGGAAATTTTAATTCGTATTTCAATGCTAACATTAGCCAATAGGGCCTCAAGTTTTCGTTATTATACATGTAATTTGTCAAATGAGAGGTTCTGGCTAATACCCCTGACCAAATATACTACCTGAATAGAAGTATCCTGCTTGTGAGAGGACTTCAGGATGTTTGGCAGATCTGTATGGATAAGTCAAGAAGCTGGCAGCTCTCCTGTCTGCCACTGCCATCACTGGGTGCTTTGACAGATGAGCATTTATACCAAGCTCTGCATGTTCTTCCATTCTATTTAGTGAATCAGGCGCTGATAAGAGTTCACTTGCATCTGATATTTTACCGTATTTGTAGCCGATCTCGTTCCAGACATCTGGAATGTTGCCGGTGTCTCTTGATCCTATTATGAAGAAAACACCTACGTATACAGATTTCTACAGCACTGACAAAAATCCAGGGACTTGTGTTGTACAGAGTAATATACATGCCGCCGATGTGTTTCAATAGTAGCATCAAACTCATATCATACAATGACTGCTTTCATAACCTCCTTTGTCAGCCTCAAGAACATCTTAGTACATCACAATAACATAAACCGACAACTTACGTAATATTTCTCACAGGGTTTCATGCACTAAATACCTGAAAGATAACCACAGTTCTTCTTTAGATGGTCCTTGTCTAAAGAGGAAGCTGCTACTGGGGAAGTTATCATCTCTCTTCTAAATATCTGATTCAAGTTACAGAATACACATCCAATTTGGACTTGGTTTTTGCTGCCTAAAGCAAAAGAGATTCTCGTGTTAAACCACTACTGTCGCACCATTCAATATTTTCAAATAATGTTGTTCATCCTTTTTCATTAAGATTGATGTGTTGTTTGTGTTTGGTATCCTAGCTGCTGCCAAGAAACTGCTGTTTTGATATTGGCTAATTTCACCTTCAATCAGCCTATGTTGGGAATTTTGGAAGCACTCAAGCAGTCAATATAAAGCAGTGCTACAGAGATAGCCATAGGACTTGCAATGCATTGCGTTGTTTTTTTGTGGGCATGACTCTAACTTACTTATTCATCACTGTGCACAAGAGTTATTTATAGAATGACAGTTAGTGTTGGCTCAATAAGATTACTAGGCTATTTGATGTTAGTAGCTTACCTATGTACATAAGTTACAAGTATAGACTTAGGACAGGCATAGCCATAGGAACTTAACAGGTCTCAATGCTGAATGGAGGTCATAATAGCCAATATTCAAATGAGTTTATTTTGGCTGCCACTAGGTTTACAGAGACAAACAGCACATCAATCTTGATGAAATAAGATGACCAGTACTCTTTGCAAATATTGAATAGTGAGACAGTAGTGGTTTAAAGAGGGAGAATTTCTAAAATTGACCAAAACCAATCAAAGAGCTGAATAGCTTGTTGGATAGTGCTTAGCTAGAGCTATTCGAAAAGGTCTGCCAGTACAAGGGTAGATGATGTCATCCATCATTAATTGATCACAAACAAAGGCAGTCTATGTGATCTGAGTAGCCCAGTTAACCTTGTTATAAAGCATATTATATTAAAGGTGGTTTTCATTCAATAACTTTTCTATTAACCAAGAGTTTATAAATTCCTTCTACACTTTTGATAACATGATTTTTAGTGATATATATTCCCATGTGCTTTAATTTCAAACATACAGGAAGTTCAATTAGCAAGAACACTTCTCATTTATTTAAGGCTATACTAGAATGAGAAGACAACTTCTTCATATTGACCAAAACTCCCATGGGTGAATAGAGGTAGTAGATAACCTATTTTCCTGTATTTTTCCAAAATACGCATAACTGCTTGTGGTACAACAATATTAGCACCGGAAAAGAAATAAATGACTAAATATAGCATAATTGGTTTCCAATCATATTTCTTGGCTCATACAAAAGAGGACTACTCAGCCTTTGGGGCTACTTCTACTTTTAAATTGGCCAGATCACGTTTGAGGGAATTCTCAATATAATTATTGCATTTAAACTACACGATAGGCGTATTCGGATATTGCGCGTGCCAGCTTTATAAATAGCAATTTGCAGCAATGAAAATTTATTTTATTCAATACATTGTAATGTTGTACTAGCTATAACGCGAGGTTAGGCAGGTTGGGCGTGCCTGGAAATAATATTTATTGTTAGCAAGGGGAGTCCCTTCAGGTCAAGCAATAGTCACGCCTGATCGATCAAGCTGTGTTCAGATATTAAAAGCAGTCTCATATGAAATAGTACCGTTTCCGAAAACGCCTATTGCTCTTTATCAACAAGTTTGCATTTCATATCACTCATTTGGGGTCAAAAGATGTTTGTTAAATCAACGACTTATCTAATCTTTCAATGTCTAAATAGGATCAATTAAATCAAAGATCCAGATCAATGTTGTTGATATTTTAGTTGGCAAAAATCCATGTCACTAATAAGATCTGCTAATATTTACATTTTTGCTAAAAGAATTTCATTGTACCAGAAACTGCTTCTTTTGACTTTGACCCTTACATGAAAAATAGAAATTTTGCCCGATACTCACTTTGGAGATAGAGACCTCTATAAGCAAGTAGTCTCACTCTCGGACAATCGGGACAGTCAAGTTCTGTAAACGTTGAGCGCCTGGCTCTCTCGTCCATCATAGAGAATGGATTTTTTACAGCTTGATCATGACGCTTCACCTCTTCTATTTCACACGCTTCACTGCAGAAACAAATAAACAACAAAAGTTTTTAATTGACAAGATGAATCATAATAGTATTATGGTTTAATTTAGACAAGGTACATGTATGTGGGAATATTACATCAGACTGCATGAACTAGCAATATAGTATTAATCTAGTCACTAGAAAAAGGGCCAGGGATCACTAAAGCGTGAGTAAAGAAGGGCATAAACTCTCCAGATCTGAGACTATGTGCTCACAACTCTTGCATTCTGCATTTGCCTACCACTGCTGATATTTACTGCTGCTATACTGTTACAAAATGGAAATGTGTTCAGACTGAAGCTTTTAGCTAGCACCCAGCAATAGCTACCACAATGTAGTTAGTATACTATTACATACAGTTGCTGTGATTAGCTGCAGAAATTACACCACTCGTTTCAATAATAATGCTATACAATGCTATACATGTAAGAGGCAACAATTTCAATATGACAATTACGGTGCAAAGAAAACAATGCAGGTATACTAGCTGTGGCTGTTTCTAAATCTTTAGTTAGTTACATTCTCTTGGTTAGTTGTTCATATTGCTGCTTCATCCTCTCTCCATCACCCACTGCACTATCACCTGTCATGATTCTACTGGTGTCAGCAGTACTTTTGATAACAAGCACCTCTGATGACTCATCATTTAGCCGAGAGCTACTAGCCACTACAATTCAAGTACTGATTTACCAAACATTAGTTAAGGCCAATCAAGCACCTCGTATCATTTAAAGAGTTATTTGCTGTCGATCAGTATTGAACTTGTCTTTCATGAAGCAACCACGCTTTGTTGTGTAGCACACCGGTAAACATCATTCAAGCCCAAACTAATTTAATTGCTAAGTATTAATAAACAAACTGTAACACATTAGCCGGCGATGCTAAAATACATTTTCAATAATGTCACCGTATGTGGTTATACATGAACTACTTTCAATGTGGGTCTATTTTTTAATTCAAGATCGAAACAATGTTTTTGTCATCTTTGGCTTCTTGAACTAAAGGTAAAAGCAGTAATCAGGAGATAAGTACATGTAGAATCAGTACGAAGTTATAATCATGGTTAGAGAATTATTATAGATTCGGTGTAAAATACTCACAGGTAGATGTTGTGAGACTATATAGACTATTTGCCAGGTCACATCCTGGACTTAAGAGGTAGTGAGCAGCCAGCATATCAACTCCTGGTTTTGGGTAATCCATCGATATTTCGCAGTTTGGGCAAAAAACAACTTTTTCTCCAACCGCCAAACCAGATTTTGCCAGATGAATAGCGGTCATATTTGGCTGTTTTCCACAGTAGCTGAGGTAGCTAGGTTTGTTGTATTTCAAAATATGAAGATAGAAAGTAGCAACGTCACTTTCAGTAGTTTTCCCATCGGCATTAAATTTTGGGATGTCAATATTTTCAAATTTCTTTGTTGACTTTCTATCTTCATCAATTGTTAAAATGGTTTCATGGAGTTGTGCACTATTAGATTGCAGCTCATCATGATCTCTCAAGTTTGGTTCAATTTCATTCACTGGTATTCTCTGGGTGGGTGTACGCGACTTTGGACGTGTATCGGGAGATGAATCAGCATTATCTTGAGGTGAGGGATCATCAACTGTGATTAGTGGTGGTTGAATAGGAAGGAATGGAGTATATCCAGCGGCCTGCAGACCGCTACCACTGCTACTTGCAGCCATAACCACACCGGAGAAACAACGGCTATCTGCTTAAATAAAACATTTATTTTACAGTATGTTTAATTTTCCATCATGTGGAAAGGGCAAGTAGATACATAAGATTGCTAATTCATTGTATATTTTACCCTGTGCATTTATAATATTAATGTACAGTAATCCTGTATTACGAAAAATGCAACCATACACTATTAGTCTAAACATACATAATGTACATGTAGTAATATGTATTACACAATATTCATGGTGCAATTAGTAATATAATTATTGTATATGTGCATGCAGAGTCATGCATAATGTAAATGGTAACCCATCCGAACAAAAATTACATGTATGTACATGCATATACATGTAATTCAGGATTATATAGACAGATAGTATAACATTGTACCAAGAGTTGTCTCTCCAATGTCAACCATATCCAAATGCTTTACTAAACAAGGAAAAGAGACAGCCTATTGCAGTTTATGGATGAAACCTATCTACATAGTAAAAGGTAAGGAGTTCACCCCCCTTATAAATAGCGTTGAAGTGTAGGATGAATATCAAGATACTTTGCTGAGTTATGGTGTCATTTTGAAATTCCACTCAAGTTTTTCGGAATTCTGTGGGATTGGGGTTTGGAGTTTGTGTTAGAGCTACATGTAGCTATATGCCACAACTGAAATAGAATACTCAATATTCGGCATAAAGATATTGTTGATGGGATTTCATCATAAAAGTGCTGATAAGGAAATAATGTCAACTAGTAGGCTGTCATTGGAAACTTCCCTAAAATAGAACTGTATTGGAATGTTGGCTGGAGTTCAAGTTTTGCCCAATATATCACACTATCATGTGACCTTTAAACAGCTTTATCTACTATGTTTAGTGATTGCTTTGTAGTGATAGTTGCTAGGAGTCAGTGGCCTGAATCACCTTGTATAACTGGAAATAGGATTTTTGTGATACTCAGCAGTACATGTTGTTCATATCATAGAAAAGTCTTAAATCTACACCTGGTGCATAGTTGGCACTATTGGCACTATCAAGCATGCCAGAGCATTGTTCCCCACCCATTGGCCCAGCAGAGCTGTGTAAAGTGTTCGTTTTTCTAGCAGTCTGCTCAATGCATACAAAATAATTTACATAAAAACCCATTAGTTCAGAATTTATAGTATCCTGTAAAACCTAGAAACCAAGCCGATACTGGCGCCCTCCACTTACTAGACTAGACAATGCAGGTGCTCTCCTTCCCAAAATAATGTCTAATAAGAATAGCATAGCTAGCGTCTAAATACATACATGTAATCTTTAAAAATATACAATAATATACTCAGAATATATATACGCATAATCTGACTGGGCTTTCCTGTATCAGCAGTCCCATTAAAACACCTTTATAATCTGCTTCGTTACCCAGATGGAAACAGTTAACTGTTACTCTATGCAAGCATAAAGGCCAATCAATATGCGCACTGCTAGCTTCATTGGCAGAGGCAGATATACACTAAATAGAATTTTAAACTATTAATTTCATGTTAAAAATGAAAGCAATCAATTTCTCATTGACTCCATCTATCCTCAGTGGAAGCAGTATCACGGTGTTGAAAGTAGATTGACACACCCTATGTACTAGGAAAAGGTTTTGAACCTGCACTGATAAGTTTACAAAAATGCTGACTGTACACAAAGCATGTGTTTATGAGTCACTGAACTGGAACTATTAACAAGAATTTGTGAAACAGGATGTTTTGAAACTGAACAGTTCGAAACCAAACAGTTTGAAACCCCAAACCCCAGAATTTAACTAATTTTTTATTTTTAATATTATATTTCTTTTAATTAATTGACTATTTAATTAAATTAATCAATTAGAATTTATTATCTGTGAGTTGTGTTCTTCTAAATTTCCAACTTTCCGGTTTTGAACTGTCTAGTTTCGAAGCATCCTGTTTCGAACTGTCTTTTTTCGAAGTGTTCCTTTACCCTGGTGAGCTTACCAAAATGCTTCTACGCAGACAAGCATGTGTTCATGAGTCACTGACCTGCAATGAATTTACCTGCTAGTAACAATTAAGGGCTGGGCAGACTGGAGGCGAATGAGGCGGAATCCACTAGAGAAATTGCAAGAAACGAGCGAGATCCTGCCGCGTTGGGCTAATTTTGCGAATTCGCTTCGATCAAACATGTTTGACATTTTCACTTGCCGTGTGCGTGCTATTGGTCGACAGCCAGTTCATTACGTATTTTTGCGCAAAAACTTCACTATGGATAAGGGCGAATGTTCCGCGCCTAGTGTGCTAGGAAAAGCAAAGGGAAACAAAATGGCCCCACTTGCCGCGCGACTAATTTCGCCTCCAGTTTGCTCTAGGCTTTACACAGATAGTTCTATAGTGGCATCACCATTCTTCCTTCACACTTATCCACACTGGGATAGGATGAGTTACACACACATTTCCATTAAATCCCATATTGTCATCTGTCATGTGTGATTTACACGGTGTGTCTATGATTGGATATTCAGTGTTGACCACCGTAGGATTGATATTGTCCAATTTTATACCAATTTTTAACTACAAAGTCATGTAATTTTGTAAATCTCAGACGTCTAAATTAGGCCGCACTATTGGCCCAATACTCAAACATATAGGGCTAAATTGATGTCATAGCAGTGGTTCCAAGATATTAGATGCTTAATAAAAGTTGGCTTGTTAGTTTGGTGTTTGAGGGAGGACATGTGAATTATTCAGGTGATAGAGAAAGGAACAACTGGTTGGAAGATGGTATACCAGATGAGTGAACAGGTCGACTTTCATAACTAACCACTTTAGGCCTGAGCTGCAGTGCTGTAGGCTACAGGCATGTACATGAATAAAGCATAGACTTTTAAAGGATGTGCAGTAGAATCATTATAGAAACCTACCTTGTGACTCTATTCAGAACGTTTTCTTCAATAGTTTACAAAATATTTGTGAAATTGTGAAGTACTCCGAATACAACATGAACTTGTGTTCCTCAAGGGTACTAAGCAGGAAATGTTACAGCTATTACACACCAGATCCCCATATACTGCATTAGGTATGTAGGAAATGACCTAAATTAAATTATATTGCGTTGTTGGCTGTTTATCAACTTTGCACTGTGTTGGGTTTATAATCCTATGCTGTGACCTCAGTTTATCTACTGCGTTTGCTTATTTACATTATCTAAATGAGGAATTAAATTTTTCTACAGTGTAATATACACATATTAGGTGCAATACATGTATTAGGCCTACAATACCCATATACAATGTACAAGTAATAGCCAACCTTGTCAGAACCCTCTCAGTGGGTAGTTCAGCACCTATCCCTTTGCATTAACGGTGCTGGGTTGGCAGATTGGAGCCAATTGACATGTTTTTTCTGGTAAAGTTGTTGACACATAACATACATAATAATATAATGCATTTATATGCTGTAATGGGGCTAATGTTTTTGTCACTACGCAGTGACTACAGGATAATTATATTATTATAGGCAAGCGCTGGCACTACTAATTACAGTTTACAGCCCACAGTACATGGTGACAATATTGGTAATGACAATAGTCCTTGTTCTCAAAGTTAGCAAGCATCAGTATTCATTTACTCAAGAAAATTGCTCTTCATCTGAATCTACTTGTGTCATACGTTAAAAGCATTAAGGAAACTACTTCACATGTGTATATTCACAATTTAGAGGTATTGAGGTTCAATTTGAGCTATTGGTTGTCTTCGTGGGCCTAGTATATTCAGAGATACAGCCCCCAGAAATCTACCCTGTAGAAAAACGCTCGTACAAACTTAGCTAGATGAGAAACCGTTGTGCTGACCTTTGACCTGTGATGTTGATGCCAGGCCGCCGCACCACTGTAGTAGTAATTACATAGTAACCTTTACTAATAAATATATTCTAATCTATGTAAACTATCCAATAATATTTCAGCAATTTATAGCCTGGGGTACGTTCTAGTCACTGCCAAATTATTTATGGGAAGCTACCCACAGGTTCCAAGCAAATAGTAAAAATGATTGTGACACAGTCAATGCTGTTGAACAGTGTGCAACGACGTTTTCATTGGCGTGCATTGCATGGAAAACATCCAAGCATGTGTTCCTAATTACAAAACCAGTTGTGGTTCTTAGATATGCTAACACTTTTATTGTAACTGACTTATTCACTTTTGGATCAAATGCTATTATTAGTGATTAATCACTTTATCATAAATGTAATGTAAACAAATAGCTATAGCGATTCAGTAAATGTTTGGCTTTATTCCGCATGGCACCTACATCATAGCTTACAACTGCAAGCGTTTTTGGAGATAGCCCAGTTTGACAACTCATATTTCTTGAACCCCTGGGTCTAGGAAGTCAAACAAATACTCAAATGGAAGCTCAATACCTGCAGATTTTGAATATCAACATCAAAACGTGATTTCCTTAATTCTTTAACAAAACATAATCATTCTAAGTTAATATTAAAGCACGGAGAAAAAAAATATCAAAAGTTAGCATTAGGACCTAAGAACCATTAGAATAAGGCTGTTCACTCACATTATCCATGCACTGAGGCTACACAGGATAGATAAGGACAATCATTTTAATGATTAAGGCTTTCCTTTATGTTATATATAAATTTTGTTCTCCCCATGAAACGGACAATTTTTACTCCACAATGACAAATAATATATCATTAGAATCCTCTTAATATAATCTATAACGTTGGTTTTTTAGTTTTTTTAAATTTCATTTTATTTTTTGTGTAATACCAGAAAACATCAAAAAATATATGGGTACAGTGTTCTACTGCTGGATGGGTGAAAAACCACAGTATATGAATAATATTTACACCATCCTGTAGCTGAGAAATAATTCTAAAAGGTTGTCTTTGGAAATTTCCAATTTCACTTTAGATTTGTATCAAATTCCTGCTCAATATTCATGTTGTTCATTGTTGCTGTGCATGGTTTAGCTCTATTAATAGTAGCAATAATAACAGAGATCAGCGCAGCCGGCGGTGCGTGACAGTTACTTTTGGAGCCAACTGACATGTTTGATGATATGCTGCCAATCAATCACATATCATCAGCGCAATTACTGCCATGGTTTTTAACACAAATTTTACACATTTGAATGGTGGTCCAGTGGGCAAGGGCGACAGCTAATGTGGGTATGTGCTCAAGTTCAATCCTTGGTCTATGTTTATCAATTTTTTTCTCCAGTCTTGCGACATATAACATCAACATTACATTGTAAGTTAGTTTCATTACATTTGGTGCTAACATATCAACCAACACAACATGGACACGCTTTATTTTTTCGGATTGAGGATATGAATATGTATTTTTTTAGGTTTACAATGATGTTTGAGCATAGTGTGGCGGTTATAAATGCTATAACATACATGTACCTCTAGCAAGGTGTATTGTTACAACATGGTTTTGCTGTTTTCACAGACAAACTATCATTTACTCACCAAAACACATGCATTTACTTGCTAATAATATTAAGTCATTTAATTCCCCTGTGTTATTGAAAATCATGTGTGCTTCCATGTTAAATGCAGTCCTACATGTAGATAGCCTACAGCTAATAATTGACTCATTTTCTCATCAACATCACCCAGGCCTTTGTTGTACCTATACACTGATATTTCCAAGTAATTAGATCAGAGGCCATTGGTGTGCAATATTCACACAAGGCACATGCATGTAAAACCCACTTTTACATCTACAATGTATTTACATGTACATTATGCATGTGCAGTATTGTTGAATGTAGTTGAAATTGAAGCTGGTGTGTTAACTCTACATTACAACAGTTCTCAGTAAATTACATGTTCATGAAACAATATAAAGTGGCTTTCACTAAATCAACCAAATTTGCTTTTTCCTATAGCAACCAGTGTACACTGTACTGTTAGTACATGTACACACACATTGTCCAGTAAGAGCTAGTCTGTTGATTGACTAATCAGCAGATCCCTGTGTTGAGCTAGTAAGTAGTGATTGATAATTGTTTTTCCTGACAACCCATAAAAAATATGCATTCCTTTCAATGGCCTTTCACCCTATCTTGCATACTATTATACTGTAAAGCAGAGGTATCCATAGGCTAGGCCAGTGAATACTACCTTCAAACCTTCAGCAGAAAATTCAAGATTTGGAGTGATGCACATTGTACAATGTACATATTACAGTGCAAGGATGTATGTTGTCGATTTATTTACAGGTGAATGTATGCCTTAACAGGGCATAAAAATCATTGAACCCTCTGTTTTCTGGGGTTCACATCTATCACATCATATTTTAGTTGGTTTTAGAAAGAAAAAAAAATCATTTTTCCAAAAGTTAAAAGAAGTATGCTAGGTGTAGATTTTAAAAAACACTTCAAACCATACCTCATCCTTGCCATGAAAGTATTTAAACCGCTCTTTTAAAAGATGAGAGTTGATCATACATTGTATAACATAAACATATTATGCTCTGAGGCTGAAATTTGTGCCCCGTCAAGCACAACCAGGTTACAAGCAATTGTAATTGCAAAATACAAATCCAACAAAAGTTGGAGCTAATTAGCTGCTACTGCATGGATACAAGGTCGAAAGTGGTGCTCGCCGAGCAAAGTCCCCCATTCCATGTCTAAAGTTACCCGTGGTTCATAAAATATTGCAAATAATTAGTAGTACGGACAATTTATTTCTGAAAAAGCAAGTACAGTATGCAGTTTAAAAATATACTTGTAAATATACACAAATGTTCTAGAGTAAAAGCAGCTTAAATGTTTTATGTAGTAAGAGATCATAATATTATTCATAGTAATGCATTATGCGTGTAAAAGGAGCATAACTGGTTCAAAAATACTTACATGTAGCCTATATAATACATGTATTAATATGTATGGTACATGTACATGTATGTACAATGGTTGCAACAAACCATAACTGATAAGTAGGTTATGATAGGCACCAACTCATTTGCTGGCTTTCATAGCTGAAGCCAAGATAGCTGTTACTTCTGAGCTGTCTATTTGATGGTCTCAATGGCTGCACAAACACTGCATTGTACCTCCCTGTGCACAACTATGGCCTCAAAGGTGGAGTATTGTTCCTAGCCAGCTGAAGCCGCTGATAAGAACCTATTCTATATCCAGCTCTTAAGCATATAAAACTTCAAAGATCCAGGAATTCTACAAGTAAAATAAAATAAAACTTTTATTTGAAATAACCAGGCATATTTAGGCCGCTATGCTAAGCTGCTGCAATCAGATGCTCTCAAATGGCAGGATGTACTGCCAAGTAATTATTTTATCATCATAACTGTCATCCATTGTAAAGCCATTAGCATTATTCATCCTTGTGGCCTCTTGGTTCCATCGATATGTTCTTAGGTCAGGCTGATAATAACATTATACATCTTGGGAAATAACCCCTTCAGAATTAGATAAACTTGGAGAGAATGAGGGGATAGGTAATGATGTGAAAGCGAGGTTTTAAAATCTCGCCTAACTCTGATACTTAGCAAGACATTTCATTCATTGCAAAGTCATTAGCTAATTGCTGTAATTCATTCTGATATGATACCCTCATTTTCATCTGAGGCTGAAAATACCATTACAGCAGACTGTGGAACAAATAAGGCAGGTACACAGTGCATGCAATCTTACAGATTTGTATTGTAGAGCTATCCCACTTATCTTACAGTAGCTAAGAAATTTGTGAACTACTAAAATGAAACAAAAATTATGCTCTAGTGTGATATAAACTTCAAACCCTATGAATGATAGTCAAGCACTATACACTATCAAGTTCACAGTGACAGTTTGGGCAAAAACTAGCTATTAAAATGAGGGAGCACACCTAGTGGCCATTAAAATTAAGGTGCTTACACACCTTATACTCCTGTATAACCACACTTCGAACTCTGGCATTACATCTATGAAAATAATCCTTCCAGGATTAAATAAATGAAGGGATGAGGAAGTAAGTAAAAATTCTACCTAAATAGTAATTAGGACTAATAATACCCATATTGCACCTTACTTGTAAGTACATGATGTACTTTGTGACAGTAGAGTAAGTCTAAATCTAAAATATAGCCATGGACGTGGTACTTGTGCAACAGTATGCAGCTCGCAAAAGCTTCACAAGCAACAAAGTGCTTTATTACAAAACAATGAATATGAAAAATACCTTACCTTTTAGTCAGATAAAATCATCTTCTCATCGTCCTGTTACAGAGCAATCGTTCTAGGCAAGCAGACTCAACCACAAAGTTAGTGATTCTAGCAAGTCCTATTATTATTGTGCAGTGTGGCAGCAAACACTTGCTATGCCCTATGACACATTGGTATTTTGCAAATACAAGACATGCATAATTGCTTCCAGGGTTTACACTGCAGTAGACTGCTCAACTATAATTTCTAATAACGCTATTGCACCTGATAGCTCAATGCGTAGAGTGCTGATTCACAAAACGAAAGTTCTGTGTTCGATACCCCGTCCAGGCGATTTTTTCTTTGTGATTAGAGAGTAGAGAATTACAAGGGAGCACAACTCTAAATTGTTACAAATTACTTCAAATAACTAAAATGCTTGTCCTTAACTATCCTGTGTACACACCTTTATTCCTTTTGACTCGGGTTATGAAAGTAGATCTTGGACAAACAAGGTACACTTGAACCTCTGCTTATTATTATAATGGTGTGATTTCAGAGTTGGAACAATTATAATTATCAAAGTTTGTTAGTAATGAGCAATTTGAGATTTGCCAAGAACAACTAAAATTGAGCAGTTGGCACTCTGCCAGAATCCGTGTGATAATTTACTTGCATAAATTTTAGAGTTTTTGTACTACCTGATGGTGCACCCTGGTGGTCTGGTGTTGAATTTCAAGGAGTCGTGCTCTCCTGAAATATGGGGAGAAGGCAACTCTGTAACAATATAAAGTATTAGAGGAGTTAAACTTTCTCATGGGATTCGTGTACACAGTAGAATTTATTTAAAACAGATATGTTTATTCTCAGCCTAGAGAAGGTCATAGATACTAAAAAGGCAATGTAAGCTACGTTTATCTAACATACATGTATAATGTATCATTGTGGCCTAGCAATGTTGAACTGGCCAGCTAATGTGCACACAGGTAAAATAAATCATCCAATCACAGAATTAGGAATCCCACCGTCTACACCTGTTAGGTGATTTTCCACAGGAGTTCTATCACAAAGAGGAGACAATTCCATGTCGCACAGTTTCACATGACTTGCATAATGACTCATACATTTGAATGTAAATGGTGGCTGGAATAAAGTGTACAATATGGATGAACGCTTTTCCAATGCTTTTATGGAGTAAATACTGGTTGATAAATTTAGGTAATTGAGCAGAATTGTAGGCCTATTTGCGTATACAATAAACATACATGTAGTTTTAGGCTACATTTTGTGTAAAGTGTGTTATGATTAATATTATAACAATATCAACGTGAATCATTATTTTAAATAAGATAAGAAACAGTGTCACTAGAATATGGGCAGAGAAATAATATCTACAGCTTTTGCTGATAAAATCAATTTCGAAATTGCCTAAGACGCTAATAAATCATATAACCCCATGACTGTACTATACGTCATGCAGTCATAATATACACATGTAGAGAGAACCTGTAGAGAACCTGTGGAGAGAAACCAATACAGTATGCATAATACTATTACTTATACTATAACTACTTGTTTTTATCTAAATATACATTTAGCATTTTAATGAATGAAAATTTATTGTAATCTCCTACAGAGAGATTTCGTTGTTAGATTAATAAGAAATTTATACATTGGATAACACTATAACCCTAATCCAGCACTAAGTTTTAGTATTATTTTATATCATAACTTTTACCATTAATAGTTGAACATTGTAATTCTAAAGATAAACCACGCTGCTCAGTGATTTAGACAGCTGTACAGTGCTCTCTTTTACTCTAAGCTTGTCAGTAAAAGTGATGACTGTGTGCTTCGTTCTGGATGCTGTGAAGTCGTCACTACTCGGGAGTTGTCTTCTTTAGACAGTATAGTCTCTTTGTTGAGGAGACAACTTCAAAATATTTTCGCATTATTTGCATGTATTCGCTATTACAGCATAGCTTGTAATATGGAGATAAAATGTAGATGTTGAATATGCCATCCTGCATTATTTGGTCAGCTGATGTGGGAGAGAAAGACATTATAATACAATAATATTATCTTGTGTCAGGCAGCGGAGTAACAAACCTAAATCTGCCTTGTTCCCATACTAGGGTGAACTATTGTAATAATATTAACAATAAAATGGTAGTGAATTATTGTACAATTGTTCTAAAATACACTGTAATTGCCCACAGTTCGCAAAACACCTTTAAGTTGCACATGACCATTTTAATCATACAATGTATAAGGAGATGCAGGTACATACTAACATGTACATGACTTGTAATGCATGTAGGAGGGCTAAACTATAATTAGAGTGAATCTAAATAAGAAAGTTTATTTCACAAGTTTGTAAATATGCATAAGATTTGAACTACTGTATTAAAATTGCATATGAATTAATTAATCACAACCAAAATTCTTATTGGCATGGGGAGAACAACTTCTCATAGTATATTCAAATCACTGAATATTAATATTTAAGCTCACTCTACCTGATAATAAATAAAACGGAATACAAAATAAAAATGGAATAAGTAATAGGTTATATGGCACAGCTGCACTTTCCGTCTGTCGCAGAGTAATCAAGTCATTGTTGGTATACAGAAAACCTGCTTAATTCATCAAAAAGTTTATCTAATCTAAATCTTCTTGCATAGTTATAGTAATGCGTCCAAAACATTTTTGATTGAAGAACGAACTTACATGTAAACAAAAACTTTTTCCAATTTACTGTTTGGTATCAGAAATTAAATACATTTCTTTCCTAATAAATAATTACTACCATGTAATGTCTATATTATACAGGTATTAGTACTGTATGTTCCTCATTGGTTTAATCACCATCATCTCCGTCCAGGTCTCAGGCGTGGCGTGTGGAAAGGAGGGGCGGTACCTCTACTTTGAAAAATATTTCCCGTGTTTCTTGGGTCTGCGACAGTTCCCCTCCTTGTCTTTCCTCTTCCTCTAAAACGACTACGTTCCTTTCGTTTCTGCTGCCGTTTGGCTTTATTCCGTTGTCTCTCCCTCTTCTCAATCAACTTCTTTTTCTTCTGTTGTATCTGTCTCGGGGAAAGTTTGGGAACTGGTTTAGCTGTCGATCGTGGTTTTGGAGTAGGTCGAGCAGTGGGTCTAATTGGAGGTCTTGACCTAGGTGCTGGTCTTGGTGCTGGTCTTAGTGCTGGTCTTGGAGCTTGTCTTGGTTGTGACACCACAGTCTACAAGAAAATAAATTTATGACTTATTTATGACCCAGTCCACCTGTATTTTGAATTAACAGGAAATTGATTTATTACGCAATATCATTTCTCTTTGGGCTGTCGGATACTATTTTTTACATAAGTTTTGAGTTTTCTGTTCTTTCCAAGTTTCTCCCTTTTCGTATATCTGTTTGATATAGCCTAGGCCCTAGAGAGTTAAAAGCAGCCGGTCACTCAGGGGATTTTGGGTAATATGGTCAACATGTATGTGGGCAGGAGACCAAATTTTAAGTAGTTCATTGGGTAGGCATGTTGGTTATTTATGTTGGATAATTGCTTAAACTGACCCATTCCACTCGTCTACCCAGATAAATATTCTTTTTAGTTAAGAGTCCCCCAAAATACACCAGATGTGTGACCTCTGACTCCCATTGATGCTGCCGGACTGTTGGAATAATAATTCACTGTGAGAACTTTATTGTATTATTTCGTAATTCCACCTGTTTTGAGTCAATGTCTCTGTTTTCACCATTTAAATGTCAGTATGTGGTTTGCTGATTTTTGCCTTCCAAGTAAAACCACAATCATTCTTTGCTGCTAGATTGCTGTATTATGCCTGTCATCTGTTATAACCAATAATCAGTTAGTGAGCAAACGTCAAAGGATAAAGTAGATTTCTAACAGGTTATGGGCCCAGACATGGCTGAGACAAGAGCAGTTACATCCCTGGTACAGCTGAGTAGGAGAAACTTTGCGACATGGAAAGTACAGTGTAAGATGCTGTTGATCAAAGAGGGACTGTGGGGGATTGTCAATGAAAGCGAGAAGGACCCTGGTTCCTCTGATAACGGAAAACAAGCTAAGTTTCTTGCTAGACGGGATAAGGCCTTGTCAATAATTGTGCTAGCTGTGGAGCCATCGCTGCTGTATCTACTTGGAGACCCGACTGATCCTGTAGATGTATGGAAGAAGCTGCAGAATCAATTTCAGAGAGCCACATGGGCTAACAGGTTGGCGTTGAGGCGGAAATTGAACCGTATGATACTAAATGATGGAGGATCTGTGAATGATCACTTGAAGGACATGACTGAACTATTTAATGAGCTGGCGCTGATTGGGTCGCCTTTAGAGCCTGAAGACCAAGTTATCACTCTACTAGCCAGCTTGCCGAGTTCGTTTGACATGCTGATAACTGCACTTGAGGTAAATGAAAATGTTCCCACGATGGAGGTGGTCACAGAAAGACTTATGCAATTCGAAATCAAGCTTGAGAAGGAGAACGGCAGTGTTTGTGGAATGGAAAAAGGTTTAGCTGATGTGAGTCGATGGACGAACCGTAGGGTACGCCAGAAACGAAAGTGTTGGGAGTGTGGTAGTGAGAAGCATCTGTTACGAGATTGCCCAAAAGCTGAAACAGCAAATCAAGCATGTGCTGAACATCAGGACAACGACAGTTCTGATAGCGACTGTGTGGGATTGATCGCAGATGCTGCACTGAATGCTGTGACAGCTAAGAAGAAAGATCGAAGTACATGGGTTTTAGATTCCGGTGCTACTTGCCACATGAGTGGAGATGCATCTGCATTTGTGAAATTGGAGAAACTAGATAAGCCAGTTGACATATCAGTTGGAGATGGAAAGGTGTTGGTTGCTCGAGCACATGGGACTGTTAAGCTGAGAACCAATACGCGTACAGTGAAACTCTACAATACACTTCTTGTACCAGGACTTGAATATAATTTGCTTAGTGTCGAAAAGGCTGTCGTTGTTGGCGGCATGTGTGCAACTTTTGATCGCACTGAGTGTAGGATTACTGACAAATGTGGTCAATGTGTCATCAAAGCCAAACATTGTGGTGGACTGTACAAAGTTGACATAACATGACCAAGGAGTTTTGACATGACCGATCTAGGGGTAATAGTTAGACCTATGACGGAACAGTAATTGAAATTTTAATTGTAATTTTTCTTTATCACTGTGAATTAAGAAGGAGTGTTGGAATAATAATTCACTGTGAGAACTTTATTGTATTATTTCGTAATTCCACCTGTTTTGAGTCAATGTCTCTGTTTTCACCATTTAAATGTCAGTATGTGGTTTGCTGATTTTTGCCTTCCAAGTAAAACCACAATCATTTTTTGCTGCTAGATTGCTGTATTATGCCTGTCATCTGTTATAACCAATAATCAGTTAGTGAGCAAACGTCAAAGGATAAAGTAGATTTCTAACACGGACTAGTCAGACTCAGCTAGCGTAATAATACATGTACAAGTATGTATGTACCTCCGACCTTAGCTGCTAAGGTCAACAACCGATTTATTGTAAGTACAGACTCTTTTATTCTTTTTTAAAAATAACTTGGTAGCAAGATAACATAATATGCTTAAAATTCATAGAAAGATATGACTAATCATTGTGTGTTCAAAACCTATTCTGGCATGAACTGTGACTTATGTGTCTTGCCAGCTTTAGTCTTACAATTAATTTTCCATTTTACACATATGTACTCGATTGCCATCCATTATTTTAATGGACTAGAAAATCAGGCTAAATGAACTACAATATGGTTGATGTAGTAGGGGGTACATGCCCTGTGTTGTAAGCATACACATGACATATAGACACGTGCTGCTTTGAAATTATGCAACCATTTACGTAAGTTATGACATAATGTCATGTAGGTGTAAGTTGAAATACTTCCCTATCACTTAACTAAATATCTGCTGGATTATCTACCGGATCATCATAATCCCATCCTGATTAACCCAATACTAGAGGAAATGCATCCTGCGGCATAAGCATTGGGAACGCAATTTAAGGTTTTGCTGTGTCATACTTACAAAGGTGAGATTCTAAAACTACCTGGTAAATCATATTTCCCCACTTTGATTTGGTGTTAGCTTAGTGGTTAATGTTTAATTTAATTACTATTTATCCCCGATTAACAAGTTGCAACTATAATTTTATTTCCCATATTCTATGAGTGGTCGGCTTAATTTTCAATCTTGTAAACATCACCTATCCTTTCACTGCTTCTACAGTCATGGTAGGTAATAAATTATGTAATAATGTACATCAACACTGAGGTATAGGTTTCTAAAGAGGTGAGACAAGGACAACGAAACATGCTAACTTACATTCCAATTGGCTCTATCAATAAATATGCCTTCCCATTGGCTATCCCGATATTTAGGTCATGCAAACTCACCTTCCCATTGGCTATCCCGATATTTAGGTCATGCAAACTCACCTTCCCATTGGCTCCCCCATAGAGGTTTATCACTCCCCGTGTATCATCATTGGTAAGTCTCTCTGGGCCGTAGTTAGCAGATGGGTACATGATAGAGTTCCTATCATTGCTGTGTCCGAAATCTAGATTGTGTCCCATCTCATGACACATAGCCCATTTCAGAGAAACACCTACATGTGAATCACAATATTGTGTTTGTACACAACATAGTCTGGTACTAAGGCTATAGGAAGTAATTACATGACCATAATTTGTAGACTAAGACTTATCCGATAACTTTCCCATCATGTTTGACATTTAAGAGTTTTTCTAAGCATTATTTCAGAGTGTTTGAGGTAAACAGAGATTATTCTCTGTCAAACTAAGCTTTCCTATTTCTGTTGTTATTTCCTGTGAATTTATTGTCACATGACGCTAAGTACAGCCAACGTAGTTTGTGCATTAATGCAGGAAAAGACAGGCAGTAATGCCAGACCACATGCTGTCAAGCAAAATTGTGCATCTGCAGTATTTGTTGTGTCCCTGTCTCTATATACTAGAGCAACCCTACAGTCAACAGTGGGAAATGTATAGCTGATTGCACAAACAATTTTGTATATTTCATATTTGCTGCAGGAGGAGTTGTCTTACCTTGTCCCGGTGCGCTATTCCTTATTTTCCAGGGTTCTGATTTGTCTAGCCTGAGAAATGAGTAGCCATTAGAGTAGGCTGTGGGCGACTGTCCACTACCGAGTGAGTTGTATGGTCCGTCTATATATTGATAGTTGATACCAATATTGGTTGCAGAACTGAATGGCTTGATTTGGAACTGGAGGCCAGACGGTTGAGCCCACATCTAGTAAAATGCATGAATAGCGATTAACAGTAGGAGATTTATTTTCCAATAAGATAAATTACAAGGTGAAGAAAATATTCCGCTATTACCGGTAGTATTAGAGAAAGGTATTCAATCAACTGCAATTGCGCTGCATATGTAGCAACCATGCATGTAAATATTGTAGAGATGCTAAAAGGTTAAATAGCATTACCACAATTACTGAAAATGCAATGCTAAAAGTCACTTCATACGCAATTCATTTGCATTGGGAAGATTTTCTGTGGCTTGCATTTACAACCATGTTCAATAATGTCACTATGTAGCTACTAACAATATTATTAAACTTTCTAAATTAAAATCTCTTATTATTTGCACAACTAAAATAATATAATCCATTTCCAAAACATATTTTGAGCAAAAGTTATTTAAAATTAGTAAAAGAAAGTATGCAGCCATTTGCTTCACTGAATTCATGAAACTTTTCAATGAGCCGTGGCTTCACAATTTACTCTAGTTGCAACTCATAAGTTGGAGGAGATTTGATTGGATGCGTCACTCACCGTTGCACACTCTGCTGCTATCTGTTCCTGCTGCTGTCTCGTCAACTTAGGATGATAATCTCTGAAGCTGATGGTAAGAATGGGAGTTCTTCTTAAGTCCCACTTCGTGTTAGCCAGCCTGGTATATCTCTTCACTCTCCTCAGGTGGGCTTTTGACAGATCATAATCTTTGTATGCTTCTTTGATATCCCTCTCTCTGCATCGCCTCTCTTTCATAATATTCAGCACGCTTTCGGTAAGATTTCCTGAAGTAGAAAACAGTATAATACAATAATGTTGTTTTTGTTTACGGCATCCAAAGAATACAAAAACTTTGCAGTCTCAGAAAATAGTCGACTATCAATATGTAGATTGTGTGAAGAAGGTATAAAGATGGCTGCTCTGTTTGCAACAGTCTTTGATGTTTGATAAAAAGACAGGTGTATTATTTTCAGTTGCTACTTTATGGTAACATTATAGATTTGAAATTAGTTAAAACTGCTGCATAATTATAATTCAATCAATTTGTTAAATAAATGAGTAGGCCCTATTTGATTTTATGTCTCTAAACTATAAATAATGTCTTTTGATTATTCTAAATTCTGATGTAGTAATTATTTGTAGGAACTTTAAGCTGGCGATATTTGACAATAATGATGTAGTTCACGGATGAACCATTTTTATGAATGAAACTTTATATCAGGATAAATTATAGTAAATAGACTTTTAAATGATTAATGATCTTTCAATTGTAATCAATTCTCATTCTTTGAAGTTAGCCTACGTTACTCCTTTAGATATAGTAAAGGATTATTGTAAAGTGATTTATAAGTTACTTAGAGTTTTGGCTGCCTTTTTACAAATGACCAATTTGGGTGGCACACTATTATATTCTTACTACATCTGAGTTCTGCTGATATTCCTATACTATCTGGGGGAGCTATAAAATAATTGAAAATACAGAATGTAAAACAAGAATCCAGGACTAAGTAACTGTTATAGCATCCGCTGAGGCACCCATTAGTGCGAGCAAAACATGTCTAAAGTAGCCTAGCTGCTGCTCTCTTAACATTCCCTGCAGCCTCGAACAATGATGTAGACTGCTGGTACTATTACATCATGTCACCATATGAGAGTTGTCCTCTCGTTACGACTGCTTATTGCTCTCCACTTCTGAAAGCTATGGAATTTGCATTTGATGTCCTGACTGGGTGACTGTTAAAGCACTTATAGCTATCATATAGAAAGGTCAAATAAGCATCTTTTCGTTTTGATGCACTTGATTGTGTGGAGTAGCATATGGTCCAATAAGACTATTAAAGTAAACTTATGGAATCTCTGATGTGCATTCCTAGACCACAAATTTATTAAATCAGTACACAGTAATAGTTATATTGCTAGAAAGGCTTGGGCACCTACCAGCAATGTTATGTACCAATTTATATACTGCATTAATTCACGCATCTGGAACCCTCCGGTAAGTACAACTGTTTAGTGTACATGTAAGTTCCATGACTAACAATCAATCAATTAATAATCAATGATCAGTATAATCGCCATTTTCCGTCTTTTGAAACCAGATTGTTGAGGATTTATTTTAGCTGGTAATGCGTCTTCGCTGACTGTCATAATGAAAGTACAGTATTGTTGAATTAGAGAGTAACGTCATGTTGTTAACTCAGTTAATCCTCTTTCAGATTTCAATAAAAAAATATTATTGTATTGTCCTATTTGCAAAAAAAGTGATATGATACACTAGTACCCTGGGTTGTAGAATGAGAGTAGAGCTTAGGTTAAGCTTTCAATGTTCTCACCAACACCTCCCCCTTTTCCTCAATATGCCAGAGGATACAAAACCCAGACTAAGATAAGAATAGAAATATTAAGGGATTACCCCAAATGCTAACTTATAACCAAAAGTTTCCACCCAACTCTCTTACCATCCTCAGGCTCAATTCTGTAAAAGCTCTTCATCCTGCTGATAGGTCCTGAGGCCGAGGAGGTCAAGTTGAAGAGGCAGTTTGAATCGCATTCCTCTATCTCACAGTCATAACACGACTCCACCCCATAGAAATCCTCCTGCAAGTAGAGAAGAAACACATAAAGATAATCTGAATGAGGTAAAAGACTCAATCTGCCCTCTAATCCCTTAATACCACTGGCTACTGATGCACCCAACCAGGAAGTGGTTTGGTAATGCGTACACTGTTACCAGACGCCTATCATTTCTTATAGAGAACCAGGTCTATTAATAGATTCTGGTTGAGAATGACATTAAGTGCACTTTGGTGAAAGCTATCTAGTGGTAGTAACATAACCAAAGTTTCTCAAAGCTATATAATTAATTGGATAATTATTAAAGAGTTGGCTGGTAGTAGATGCATTATTGAGTACTATCATGGTGTTGCCGCATAGCAGTTATTGAGGGCATTTTTTTATTGCACAAATTTGCTTGAATAAAATTCTTGCAATTGTTTCCATTCTATAAATATTTTCGAAAACTAAGAATCTACAATTGACTAGTTTGATCACGAAAATTATGTTTCTGTATTGTAGCTCTAGTAACCAGCTAAGAGCCAGTAGATACGTGCAGGGAGTAGACCTCTAATCAATAGAACTGAAAAACCCATCTTACTCACACTGGTATGTTCCATCAATACCCCGCGACCCTGGGTATACAGTAACTACCTTAGAATAATATGTACATACTCGTGCATGCTTGTAACTTTTAGTAGCTAATGGGAATCAAATGTATAATGGTACTGTACATTAATACAGGGTCAACTATTAAAGTAGCATTTTAGGATTATTGATAAAATAAAATTTTGTTGGCAAAATTTGAACTCGGCGATCCCTATACATGTATCATGATGGAAGATGGTGTTCAATAACACTGTGTAGTTTACTGCTTTAGAAGCAAAGATTGGTCAACAAGATTGTTCTTTTAAACCTACATGTACATGTCCAGCCATGTGATGTGTAGCCATGTATGTACAATGTACATGTATATGGTTATGTACACCTATGTATGCACCAAGACAAAGAGCATACCCTAGAGGAAGTAGATGACAGTAATGATTCTTTGTGACTCTACCATGACAAATGTATCAGCAATATGAACACGACTTGTAGTAAATACAACTGGAAAATGTTAAATGGCCCAACATTGATGTCTCAATGCCAATTATTCATGAATTTGCCACACATCAGAATTCAAACCACTGTTTGGAAACATCCGAGTCACAGATGTAAGTAACAAAGCAAAACATGTCCAAGATAAGATTCATAAGAGGACGGAGACAATGGAAAGCAACACTAGTGCTTTGTCATCATGGTCAACCAAGACACTACAGCTGACCACCTACCACAATTGACCTGACAATCATTGGTCACTTCTATCCTGCACCACCAAAGAGAGAAGGGCACAGAGAGCTGAGTCACCACCACACACTGATTCTCTGCTAATCCATGAGCAGATTAAAAGATAAAACTTAATCCTCTAGAATGTGTTTGGTGTGCGTATAATCCATTAAAGTATGACACAGATTCCATTAATCACTAACGTAGAGTTACTCTGTGTACCAACACAGCCTGTCTATAACAATGCTAGTCTGAATCTAGCAGAACTGGCATTACCAAGACATGAGGCTCATTAATAACCAGGTGTGATAAACATAAGTGCACTATAATTACGTACCACTTGTTTTTAACAGAGAGATTTGGGGAGAGATATTATGTCAAAAGAATATTGCACAATGTCTTGGGACTGAGGCAAGGCAATTCAGTCAATAAATAGGTAAGGAAATATAATATGCAAAATGTCCATTAAGTCAAATGATTAGATCTTTGCTGAAATTTTTTCATTTTTATACTCTTATATCTACACAATATCTCCTACATGTATATACACTGTACGTTCAAGATTTCCCAACACAAAGAAGCCAAACATAGTTTGATATCCCATGCAAGTTCTATGTGGATTTATAGCCTAATTATACTGGATCATGAACTTAAAGTAATTATAATAACTAATATCTATTGCTACATTGCTAGACAGACCTGGATTATGATACATGTAAATTCCGTCGTTATAAGCAAAATAATTACATACAGTATGTCAAAAATACTCTCTAACAGCCCCTGAAACATTTTGGTATAATGTTTAAATGGGCGCAGGTAAAACATACTTTGCTAGGTGACACGCTTGTGCCAAACATACATCAAGCAATTTCTGGTTGGGCTATACTATGAATAGGCACTACCAGAAATTGCGACACCACCCAAGCAGTGCAGACTGTGCTAGCAGATCCGGTATTATCAAATTCTCACCTTGAAGCTTGTGGCTGTGTTGTGCCGAGAACAAGTTTTCTACATTGGTACCCATGCTATAATATGGCTATTAGTAGGTATACTGCATGCACTGCACGGATTCCAACAGTATACCTGACTATGTACATGTACATGTATGTACATTGTATGTACATGTATTAACACAGCTGCGCACCTATGCACGTGTAAATGCACATGTACATGGCAATGCACAGGTTGCTATTAGTTGATAAATTGCCAATTTTGTGGGATTTTGTTCACTGCTATTAAACACTAGTGTTACATGTATATAGTTATGATATAAATTATGTTATTATGTCAATGAGCAACAAGTGGTTTTGTGTGAATGAATAGCATAATATGACAAGTCAATTAGGAATCTAAACTTCTAGTTCCTACAAAGCTATTCATTCTGACATGTCATATACCAAGTGATCTCAAGGTTACTGCAAATTCTAGGAGCTGGTATGAAGCCGTGATTGGCACTCAGATCTGTCATATAACTACGCGACGTATTATTATACATGTTCATGTGTACACATTCATTACATGTAATTACTGTAATGACATGTCATACAGAAGAGCAAGGTTATGATAGAAAGTAGTTTAAAAGTTACCACAATTATAATGAAAAAAGATAATGCTTCAAGTAAAATTTGGTTGCTAGGTTACCTCTGTGGCATACTCGTAGAATTTCAGCCAGTCCATGGCTTCTCTGAGTTGAACAATCTTTCGGTGGATATCATCAACACCTGCTGTTGGCATGTCAGTAATTTCTACCGATGTCAAGGTAGTTGGCATGTCTGTATTTTCTACTGATGTTAAGGTAGTTGGCATGTCTGTATTTTCTACTGATGTTAAGGTAGTTGGCATGTCTGTTGGTTTAGCAAATGCAATGATGTGACAGCAAGATGCTGCTAGAAAAGCTGCAATACAGATTCTCGTGACTGTCTCCATTCTTTATGGCTCCCCCTGCAAATATAGTATATCACATACTTCACTTGTCAAGCTAGCATATCATACCATTGGAAAATTTATCATTATGAATGAATTAATTTGAGCAAAGTTGACGTATTTTTGAATCTATGAGATGAATTCTGGGAAGACATCTTATGTTTAATCCCTGCTATCAATCAGACAGGCTGATGCATAGAAATCAACATCTTTATTCTAACTAATCTATGATAATCTCCCACTATACACGTTTGTCTAGTGGGCAATAACTGATAAGCTATAATATATTATATTCAGAATAAATTTCATATAATTGCTCTGTAAAAGAAGATACAAGACAATATTGACTGCATTAGACTTATATGCTTACATATGCATAATGTATCTACAATCTACATGTAATGTATGTCTGGTCTATAAACAAAAGATTTCTACAAAAATCTCATTAGTGTAACATGTACAGTGGTGTCAGAAAGTTTGGAAACGCCTACTTTATTTTAGTAACTTCTTTGTTGAGATCTTGTTTTTCACTTATGCATCACTCCTACCCCAACAAATTATATACCAGTGGATTCAGAAAAGTGTGTAGAATATGTTTTAGCTATAATTATCTTTATTAGCAATGACAGCAAAGTTTTACAATACATTTTTGAATAGGCTATCACTATTTACATCATATTATAATCACAACGAGGTGCACAAAGGTAATAGTACTAACAGGTGATGTCACAAATATTACAAATTGGTGAGTTTTTTGATGATGATGGTGAACACTGACAGTTCAATAGTAAATTTAACTGCAGTATGTTGTCAGTACTTAATGGGGTATCCTTTGTTTTCGATAACCAGTCGGCAGCGGTGCGGCATGCTTTTTACAAGTTTGTTGAGCTCCTCGTGGCTGATGATGTGGTGCCATGCTGCAATTATTTTCTCTATTAATTGTCTCTTACTTGTTGCTTGTTCTTTCCTGACCAGGTTTCCCATGCGTTGCCACAGATTTTCTATGGGATTAAGGTCGGGGCTTTGTGCTGGCCATGGGATGGTTTGAACGTCTTTATCCGTCATCCATCGCTTCACAATTTTGGCCCGGTGGCATGGCGCGTTATCATCTTGAAAGTACCAAGTTTCATTATTAGGAAAAAGAGTTGCAGCGCTTGGCAGCATTTTTTGCTCTAACACTTCAATGTACTTGGTAGCATTCATCATACCGGAAACTACAAACAGGCGCCCAATACCTGAAGCCGCCATGCATCCCCATATCATCACAGAGGCTGGGTGTTTTACTGTGGGTGTTATACAGTAAGGTCTAAACTCTTCTCCTGGTCTTCTTCTTACATAGTCATTACCAGAGTGGCTATTTAATGTAAAAGTAGATTCATCACTGAATAGGACGCGACTCCACCGCTCAACTGTCCAATGCTTGTGTTCCTTAGCCCAAGCAAGCCTACATTTCCTTTGTTTCTCAGTAATTAGGGGTTTTTTATGAGCTCGACAGCCTCTCAATCCGGAGTTCAAGAGTCTTTGCCTTACTGAGGAAGATGCCATTTTCACTCCAGTAGATTGCCGCCACTCTTTAGCCAGTTGAGGGCTGTTTTTTCGTCTGTCAGCAAGCGCGAGTCTCACCAAAGTTCGGTCTTGTCGATTGGTACTGGAGCGTGGTCGTCCACTCCTAGGTCACTCTTCGTGTGTTCCTGTATCTTTATGGCGCTTAATGGTGGTGTAAACTCCCTTTACACTACAGTTAACCGTTGTGGAAATTTCGCGGTAAGGTTTCCCTTCAGAATAAAGATGCATAATCACGGCTTTCTGCTCGAGAGACAGAGGCATTTTACAAGTAGTGTTTCGATCTTCTGCATCCAGAATGCTCTAAAGTTGCTCATTACATAACGCGCTGCAGAATGTTTACCTTTACATAGTGCACTACATAATGTTTAAACTGAATTGTTGTCCCAAAAAATAATCCCATCATGACCAAGTTGTCCATTTTCAATCCGAAAGTCAAACTGGTATTGAATAAATGTGTAAACATTAGTGGACCATACTGGCAAGAACATCTCTTCCATGATGGGATTAGAGGAAAATCTTTGTTGTTGCCAATAATAATGTTCTATACAAAATTTGAATCAAATTGATATATAATTTGTGGATGCTGAGAGCTATAGTTTGGGCAGTATATAGATATAAAACCTTGAAATCACGAATCGACTTGACTGTTTCCAAACTTTCTGACACCACTGTAATACTTTTATCCAACTCATAATCTATCAATTTTCACAACATGAAAAATCTTTTCTCAGTTAATTTAGTTCAATGTTGCCAGCATGCAGGAAGATAGACAAAACTAATCAAACATTAATATTTTACCTGCTGTTGTAGAATTCAAAGAGGTCAAGTTGGCTGTCTGCCAGTTAGTTGTAAAGTCAGCAGGTCTAGCCTTGAGGTATTACCTGGTATGGATATTGCAGACACTCTACAGAGCAACCTGCCTACAGCTAAGGCAGCTAGTCAGTGAGTGGCTATATACTAGACTGTATACTGTATATAATATGGTAGATTATCCAAAGTAATATATTAGTATAAATATATGTCTTTATGGGGGATTAGTGTGGATTACAGTATTACACACACATTGGGTACATGTGTGATAGAAACTCTTCTTCCACCCGTTCTCTATCTACATGTAGATGCTGCGTTGAATTACAATTGTGTTTCCTAGGACTTCCTGAAGTTATCCAATAAAATTGTTAGAAATGAATGGTGTAATGACAGGGGCCCATGCCTCATTATATTCGATTTGTTTGGGAGTCGCTTTCTCTCTTATTTCCGTTTTCCTTTAGTTTTCCAACTTTGCCAATACATCCATGAAGGCCTGACTGATTCATCATTTAGCACTAACTGATTATACATACATGTATTCTGTCAAAGTTTATGAATTTGAATTAGTTTAGCATTGCATACAGGTCCATTTAGTATATTTTCCAACATATATTTTCGAAAATACACTAAATGGACCTGCATGTAATTCTAAACTAATTCAAAACCCTAAACAGAATACATGTACACGTTTGTATGTATTATACTAGCCAGTGCACTACAAATGGTCTTCATTATAATCTGGGTTCGTATTTTCTTCCATATTAATGTACAGTAATGTAAATTGCAATCTATTTCTACACCATATAATTTGTAATTTCATATAAAAATGCAATAAGAGGCGCAAGGTGGCCACAATAAGAGGGGTGCTTCGTGTGCAGTTCGCTCAGAGCATGTGACTGCTCACTAGTGAAGCTTCCCTTTTTTAAGGTTGCTGAGCTGGTGTAGTGGTAACACGTTCTGTTCACTGTGCTAGGTGATTAGGTGCCATAGAGGCCCTGGATTCAAACCCCAGTCAGGGACTGGTATTTTCATGGATTTGAAACAAGTCTCTGACTGCTCAAAGACAATTTCCTTGCTAAAAATACATCAATACATATAAAAATGTTTTAATAGTTATTATGTAGAAGGCTCTCTCCTTCCCACAACCACTGGATATCAAGTAGAACATCTTTAACCGTTGCGTTACAATAATGTTATACAATATGACAGGGAGATGACTCACACATGTTCTTTTTACATCTAGAACAAAATAATCTTTCTAATCCAGTGTCGTGTTCAGTTTCTAAGCTACAGTTTTGCATACCACTAGCTGTGAACAGTACATCAGTTACTGGGTGGTCATTGAATTTTTTCCATTCTCAACAATTCTGCTTCGCAGTCATAGGTATAATGTATTACACATACATATATCTACATGTACATTACATGTGTATTATACAGTATTTACATGTACATGTGTATTATATCTACATGCACATTTGTGTATTATATCTACATGTACATGTGTATATCTACATTTACGAGTGTATTATATCTATATTCAAACCAGTCATTCCAATTCCTGTATCTATATTATTAGGGAAGAGATAACTCCCAAAGAAACACTTGATGCATCATAGTACATATCATAGTACATAATTATTTATGCAAACAATAGCCAACTTCATTTAATTAGCATCTCTTGCCAATAGCTGGTAATATAGAATGTATATAATGTTGGAGTTCAATAAGTATTCAGTTGGAATCATCACCACCTGTTGGAGAAATGGTAAAATAACTGAACAGAAGAATACATAGTTAGTAGTGCCAAGTCAACTTAAAATCAAGTCACTCACTACTAATACACAAGTCACGATGTGGAGAGGTTTGGACCTTTTAGTGAAGTACATTATTTTGTCATTTGTGATCCAGGCGCTAATTTTCAGACATCGGGTGCACGTAGTTCTCCGATTAAGGTAGCTATACCAAAATGAGTCGAGGAAGAGCAAAAACTTGAGCGACAATTATCAGATTAGACTTGTGTCTGATCTGTCTAATTGGAAATAGTTGTCCAGCTTTCTACTTTTCCTCTACTTTTTTGAGCCCTCCAAACCTGAGGACTATGTGCATTTAATGTCCGAAAAGGGGTTTTTTTGATTTCAGCTTATTGCAGTGTAAATACATGTACATCTGGCTCCTTGTTGATAATTGTTATGTATGTTTGCTAATTACAAGTCATTGGATAATGCAACTACAATGTATCTTTAACGAATTATTTATTTAAATCTTTTATTGTAGCAAATATTTTGAAGTTGTCCTTTCTCTGAATTGTGAGAGGACAACTCTATCTCACAATTAATAGCTTGACAATCATGGGTATCATAATATTCATTATAATGCACGTGTGCTTTACCAGAAAGGAATTGGTGTGCAAGAGAAGTATTTCTAGAATTACAATCATGTGGTATTCAACGGTCATGCGGTCATGCTCACGTGCCTACACACAATATTAATATTGGTCACCCAATTGTATACTAACTTATCACCCTAAGAAATAAACATGATGTAGATATAGGAGAGGACAAGCAGTGTTTATTTTATAATTCCATTAACAGTACAGACTGAAGTAATTTGTAGAATGAGTACAATAAATCTCATGGAGGAAAAATTCAAGTCAACAGATGAAATGGTGATTGTTTTGCTATCTAAAGAGTTGATGGTGGCGGATTTATACTTCCTCTAAGGCATTTTGGTTCGTTTACTCTTGGACATTTTCTTGGCAGATCCAGCGGCAGATGGAGTGACAGATGCGGGGGCGGGTTCTGGTACGGCCTCCGACTGAGCCAGAGCCTCACGGGAGTGGGCGGACTTCCTCTTATGGATAGCCTGAGAGACAACGGCAATACTACCCGTTCTACCTCTTCCAGCATTTGATGTCTAAAACATTACGTAAAGCATTAAAACAACATGAACACCAGCGTAATTCAATTTAACTCTGGTGATGACACGACAGTTATTTCAATCGCCAGAATCTGTCAGAACAAGCTCAGTCAATACTATCCAACCCTTGTAACAGAATTATTATTAGCTTTTGTTGTTAGATGCTTCAAAAACCCGTCACTCATCGAAGAGACATAGCTGATATTCTCAGGCTAATTAGTCAGTCAACAGTTGTACTATTACTAAATCACATTCTAAGTAGCTACTGTATCAAATGTTGACCTACATAACAAATGTGTGACCTACTTACCACCTGTCCAATCAGACTAGCTTGTCCTCTGGGTGTAGCCTCAGGCTCTCCAACAGTCACTCTGGCAGATTTCCAAGCATCTTGGTAGTCAGGTACGATCTGAGGAACGTCTGTCCGATACTCATCTGAATGAAGAAATTAATTAGGTAAAGTTCTGAGGCTATCTACACGTTATATAAACCTAGGCTATCAACAAACTGGGATACTCAAGACTGGCAGTAACATATCATAAGGAAAGTGTAAATGACTCAAGGTTACAAATCAACGACATTGTACTTTGAAAGCTGCACAAACGTTGTTAAACCAACAAAATGTCATTTTTTCGGAAAGCCCCAAGGGATTATAAACATATTGTAGAAGAAAAATTATGAAATAACTCCCACCACAGTGTGTTGCACCATTGTCATAGGACCATCACCAACTACGCTATCAAAGAATCTACCTCTGCTTGTAAAGACTTGTAGCAGGTTTCAACATCTTTCTTAATGAACAAAACTCCACAAAATACTAGTTAACCTTAGGCCTCAGTGCACATATAGCTAGCCTTGGGCCCCTGTATGTGTGGTGGCAGTTGAATATAACTATGACTGAAGAGACAGCTAGTATGTTAACGCCCACCACATTGGTTATGACCATATAAGGGAAAACAAGTTCCGTATAATAAAAATTCAAAGACTATTAATAATATTATATTATACACACTCACCGGCCTTGAACTTCTGCCAGATAACGTAGAGTCTGTACGCTTGTAGAAGGATGACTAGACCATTCTTACAAGCAAAGAACATGTTAGTGTAGGTGATGATCTTGTAGCCTGTGAGTATAGACAGTTTCATGTGATTATAGTGGAGCAAGTGAGGTACACAATCTATTCATTTACATGTTTGTGTAATACAAATAGTGTACTTATCATAAGTATGGAGTTACCTTCCCCCGGGCAATAACATTCACAAGTTAAATAATAACTATTTATTCATCTAGGGAAGTGCATTCATGTTTCCAAGCTGATGAATCATGGAATCTATTGCAGTGCAAGCTCTGGGTAGAGAGGGGTGACTCAGAAATCAAGAGAGTCTCAAACTCAGGAGAATAGAGGCAGTAAACAAACCACGGAACCAGCATCACAGTAAGCTGATACCAACTGACTATGTATGGATAGGGTAGAGTATCTACAGTATATCTTACCGACTATAGATATGAGTCTGACAGTGATGAATGGAATGTCCTGTAGTACCAGCTCTATTACAGCAGCAGTGACATCCTAAAATACAGAGTAGAGAATCACTTATAAGCACACGGTACATATAGTACACTAGTAGAACCACTTATAAGCACACAGCACATATAGTACACTAGTAGAACCAGTTATAAGCACACGGTACATATAGTACACTAGTAGAACCACTTATAAGCACACGGTACATACAGTACACTAGTAGAATCACTTATAAACACACGGTACATACAGTACACTAGTAGAATCACTTATAAGCACACGGTACATACAGTACACTAGTAGAATCACTTATAAGCACACAGTACAATAGTACACTAGTAGAATTACTTATAAGCACCCAGTACATATAGTACACTAGTAGAATCACTTATAAGCACCCAGCACATATAGTACACTAGAAGAATCAGTTATAAGCACACAGTACATATAGTACACTAGTAGAATCACTTATAAGCCCATTGTAGATATAGTACACTAGTAGAACCAAGTCTTACTACCTGTAGATGGACTATCATGGCAGGATGCACTCAATGGAGTACAAAGGTAATAATATTCTACTCCAAAATGTGTACTCATTTTGGAGTTGTCTTCCCTCTGATTCGGCACAAGTCACATGTATTTATCTACGTGTACAAGGTATAGAATAAAACTAAATATTGGTGTTATATTATTTGTTTAGTACCAACAGTTCTCATATTCATGCTAGTGATAAACTATACAGTAGTTACCATGAGTATGATATACTGTGATAGACTGCCACAGTACAAAGGAAAGACAACTCTGAATCAAACCAGTGAATCATCACCATTGGGATAGAAATCTATGGAATGGAGAGAATTGATAATGGAATAATAGTCCCCCTCGTTGTAGCCTCATGATGATACTCATCCACACCTGTACTTCCCATGAATTGTGTATTAGTTATCAGGAGTTGTACAACTTTATACTTATAAATTTAATCCTTGGGTTGGCGCCAGCTTTAGTTATTTACTAGTTATTGAACAAAGTAATCAAGACTATTCAGTGAATTTTGTCAAATTTCTCTTTAGTACAACTCAAGTAACAGATGGAAATATTGAACATACGAGGGGCGTTCAAAAAGTTCCAGGAATGTTTCCCTAATTTCACAACTACATGTAGCTTGTGCATGAATTTTTGGTAATTTGTCAGCCCCATGTCTTCTGAGCATATGTTTAAAAAGCTGTTGCTGGGCAACACATGGTTCCCTACTTCTAGCCTTTGATTAAACGTGACATTGACTTCACTTTACTATTTTTGCAAAGACGACTGAATGTTCTGTTGTTGAAGAGCTGAGGTGTGTAATAAAATTCTTGGTAAACACTGGAAATAAACTAAAAAAAATTATTGAAATGTTGCAAGAAACCTTTGGGGATACTGCTCCATCTCAAACAGTAGTTTATGAATGGGTCAAGAGATTCAGGGAGGGTCAAATCAGTCTTAAAGACAATGTCGGGTGTGGAAGACCATCAAAAAGCAGAAGTGAAGAAAGCATCAATCTAATGCGTAAAAGAATCTACCAAAACAGGCATCTCACAGTCAGAGAACTACCCACCGTGACTGGATTGTCACTAGGATCAGTTCACAGTATTTTGACACAAGATTTAGGGATGAGACGAGTTGTAGCAAAGTTCGATCCAAAACCTCTAACAGATGATCAGAAAGAAAGGAGGTTAAGAATTTTGCACTGAATAGAAACAGTTTCAGGAGTCTGTTAGTGATTCTATTGATTCGATAGTAATAATATTTCAATAATTTTCTTTGGTTTATTTCCAGTGTTTACCCAGGATTTTATTACAGACCTCTGCTCTTCAACAACAGAACATTCAGTCGTCTTTGCAAAATTAGTAAAGTGATGTCAATGTCACGTTGAATCTAAGGCTATAAGTAGGGAACCATGTGTTGCCCAGGAACAGCTTTTTAAACATATGCTCAGAAGACATGGGGCTGACAAATTACCAAAAATTTGTGCACAAGCTACATGTAGTTTTGAAATTAAAGAAACATTCCTGGAACTTTTTGAACGACCCTCGTATCTATAGCATTGATAGCCCTGTCTCCACTCTTATTAGAAGCGAAAGTTGTTCAATAATTTACAATCTTCGTTAAAAAATAAAAACCTGCTTAGATGGTTTTATTTCAGTAAAAATATATTCTTAGCAGCCAAACATTATTATATCGTAACAGCCCTAAAATTTCACATTTCACGTTTTCTTGAAACAGTTGGAAAGGCCAATGGAGACTAGGAAACCTCCATAGGTTTATGACTATTAGCAGACAAATTTCTATCCTACCACAAAGCATCTTCCTATTATCACATCATGTGCTAATAAAACAACATCCCTGAACACAATGACCTTACAAAAAACAATTTTAAAAAGTGCACTATGCAGCAATAAAATACTCACTCGATGGGTGACAAAGGCTATGACGTTGTGTACATTCCGTGCTCTCTTGGTCACGCCCACAGAGGTGAATATGAGCACAAATTGCAGTAGGCTGATAGTGTAAGCTAGTAGAGTGCCGTACACCAGCTCCGTCTGCTCAAGAATTGCCTTCTCCTTGAATATCTCCAGAACTTCCAGGATATCAGAGGCATAGGCCAGGTAAACAAACAGTATCTGTATAAGAGAGAGTTTACATATTGACCAGATCCAAGTGAGCGTTGTCAGTTAAAGATAGTCATGTAAATAAATTTCACACAATTCTGTTAGAGAGATCAAGGTCAGCTGAAGTAGGAGTAAAGCCGAGCTTATGACATTATTGGCAGCATGCCAAAAGGAAGGTGTTTCTGAGGCACACTGTAATGGGTGAGTTTGTATTTGAGCTCCATCACATTATGGAGTTGTCTCCTCTTACTAACAGGAAATATCATTAAGTCTAGTTAATATAAATACTGTAATTGGCAAGGTAAGCATATGACATTCCTCTCTGTAGTAGTAAGGCAGCATAACTAGGGTAGAGTCAGTCTAAGAGAGTGCAGTAAAACCAGTAGGCTCTCCTACTGGGTGAATGACTAAGCCTACCTCCTACCTTATGAAGCTGAAAGACTGGCTCATAGCCTTAGATCACACTCACCTGAGAGACTAGTTCATAGCCTTAGATCACACTCACCTGAGAGACTAGTTCATAGCCTTAGATCACACTCACCTGAGAGACTTGCTCGTGACTGAGGTCACCTTTAGGGAGGAGCCACCGTCCAAATATGAGCAGAACCATGAGAGACTGCTCCACACCATTCACCCACTCATTGGATGAGTATGTAATCTTCTGAGGGCGGAGCTACAACCAGAAGGACGGTATATCCTACATGTAAGACATGTATGAAATGATAACTAGCCTACTATGTAACTATTATATACTATATAGTTTGTTTAACATAGACAAAGTGGTGATAAAGTAGCATAATTTGGAGTCGTCTACCTTCTGATAGGGAAGGTAGGCGACTCCAAAACTGTATAACTAGCCTACTATCAATATTACATGTAGCTACATGTACTGTAACTATATACTAGTGCTGGGCGGTGTTTCGGTGTCATTCAGTTTTTTTCGGTTTTTTTCATTTGGTTCAAAACCCGCCAAAATTTAAAATGTGAACCGACACCGAATGCGGCGGTGCGGTTTTAAAAGTCAAACCGCGCCTGGCCTCTTAGCACACCCACTTTCAATAATGGCTGGCGCTGAAAACACCCAGTGGTTATTTATTGTAGTTTCACTTCATTATAGCAGTTACGATTGCATATTATTATAAATAATAAATATTTGGTAATATTGTTAACTATTAAACTAAATGAAAATGGCTGCCATTTTAGTGCTTCTTTTAATCCTTATAATTCGATGCCATCCTTGGAATACAGACTTAGCTGCACCCATCAATGTCACCCAGTAAGGGTTTACTGTAGTGAATTCAAATGCTTCTTTCAATCTTTATAATTCGATGCCATCCTTGGAATTTAGACTTAGCTGCAGCCATAATATTATCACCCAGTGGTTATTTATTGTAGTTTCACTTCATTATAGCAGTTACGATTGCATATTATTATAAATAATAAATATTTGGTAATATTGTTAACTATTAAACTAAATGAAAATGGCTGCCATTTTAGTGCTTCTTTTAATCCTTATAATTCGATGCCATCCTTGGAATACAGACTTAGCTGCACCCATCAATGTCACCCAGTAAGGGTTTACTGTAGTTTTCATTTGATTCTAGTAGTCAAACTTGCATATTGTTATAAATAATTATTATTTAATTATTGCAAATTATTGAACAAAATAAAATTGGCGGCCATTTCCGGTAATGGTTGAAACTACGAACACAGGAATTTATGTCATGCATCTTTCAATCTTTATAATTCGATGTCATCCTTTGAATAAATACTTAGCTACAGCCATCATTGTCACCCAGAGATGATTTACTTTAGTTTCACTGAATTCCAGTTATTATACTTCCATATTATTATATATGATTGGCATTTAATAATTGCAATTTATTAGAGAAAATTAAAAATGACCGCCATTACAGCTTAAAAGCAGAGTGTGACAACTCCAATATTGAGTATTTTATTTCCAATTTGGTGTCTTTTCATGAATTAAAAAAACTGAATTAAACTGAGGGTGAGAAGACAACTTCGGTTTCATTCAGTTTTTTTAGAAAATTCAGCAAAAAAAACTGGATGCACAATCATGCAAATCAAAACCGCCCAGCACTACTATATACACTCCACTACAATAGCTTGTACTATAGTATACATGTATACATGTACATCATGTAGATTTTGGTAATATAGAAGCATAATTTGGAGTTGTCTGTCTTCTGACAGAGAAGTATGCGATTCAGATGCTTACTATGGAGTTGTCTTCTCTCACCCGCCCACAAAAGTCATCACTATGACATACAATGTAAATGTACATGTCTATAATACTACATGCTACCAGGACATGCCATAACACCTTGTTAGTTTTATCGTTACATATCAATAATAGAAATAATCATGATATTGTTATGTAATGTGCTCATTGCAGCATGACAGTCATTTCATTGGCCAAGTTACCTCACTACACTTGTTGATGCTGTAACATAATACTACATTATACATGTAATTAAAAACAGAACAGAGTGAGGACAACTCCCAAAGAGTGAAGCATTGCTAGAGTTGAGAATAGACCATTGAGAGATCATTATTGTAACTAGAAACCAGGGAATCTGTAGGCCCTACAGAAACATTTTGAACTGAAATAACCTACATGTACCCATTACTCATTTTCCAGTGATTGTAATATTACGTCTAACTTACCCCGGGGATGTCAAAGTTGGTTATCTGTGTGCCAGTTGTGTTCTGGGACTGTTCCTTGGCGAGTATGTCTAGTTTATTGAGTTCGAGGTACCAGATGCACGGCACCACACTCAGCAGGTAAAATAGGAATGAGGGACAGTACCTGCGGTATTATATCATTGATTAGTCAATGTATTATCAGACTGTCTATATTAATCTGTCATCAATTTGGAGTTATCTACTCTTTGATTGTACATATCACTAATCACCATGTAATAAAATAGAATTACACTGTATGATCGTTATACAATTCATACCAGGTGAATCAGTACAGTACAATAATTAAAGGGTATGACAACCACTTGGGTTGCTAACTTTTCATATAGTTGCTGGAAATGTAAAAACACTCCACAGAGAAGACAACTCCCAACATGAGTGAAGCAACCACTACTGAATGTACAGCATATTGATGGGAGGATACACATTACCGAATAGAGCACAACACATAATAGAATGAGGCTATGAAGTACAAACTCCATACCATCTGTTAGCTAGACTGAGCACCCTGACCTTGACCCTACCACCCATCAATAACACTGCAAGCCTTTAATACTACAACATTAGGTTAGGGATGGGCAGGTAGACATGTAGATATAAAGGGGATGATATGTTAGGGATGGGCAGGTAGATATGTAGGTATAAAGGGGATGATATGTTAGGGATGGGCAGATAGATATGTAGATATAAAGGGGATGGTAGGTTAGGGATGGGCAGGTAGATATGTAGATATAAAGGGGATGATATGTTAGGGATGGGCAGATAGATACGTAGGTATAAAGGGGATGATATGTTAGGGATGGGCAGGTAGATATGTACATATAAAGGGGATGATATGTTAGGGATGGGCAGGTAGATATGTACATATAAAGGGGATGATAGGTTAGGGATGGGCAGGTAGATATGTAGGTATAAAGGGGATGATATGTTAGGGATGGGCAGGTAGATATGTAGATATAAAGGGGATGATATGTTAGGGATGGGCAGGTAGATATGTAGTATATAAAAGGGATGATAGGTTAGGGATGGGCAGGTAGATATGTAGGTATAAAGGGGATGATAGGTTAGAGATGGGCAGGTAGATATGTAGATATAAAGGGGATGATATGTTAGGGATGGGCAGGTAGATATGTAGTATATAAAAGGGATGATAGGTTAGGGATGGGCAGGTAGATATGTAGATATAAAGGAGATGATAGGTTAGGGATGGGCAGATAGATATGTAGATATAAAGGGGATGATATGTTAGGGATGGGCAGGTAGATATGTAGATATAAAGGGGATGATATGTTAGGGATGGGCAGATAGATATGTAGATATAAAGGGGATGATAGGTTAGGGATGGGCAGATAGATATGTAGATATAAAGGGGATGATAGGTTAGGGATGGGCAGGTAGATATGTAGATATAAAGGGGATGATATGTTAGGGATGGGCAGGTAGATATGTAGATATAAAGGGGATGATATGTTAGGGATGGGCAGGTAGATATGTAGATATAAAGGGTATGATATGTTAGGGATGGGCAGATAGATATGTAGGTATAAAGGGGATGATAGGTTAGAGATGGGCAGGTAGATATGTAGATATAAAGGGGATGATATGTTAGGGATGGGCAGGTAGATATGTAGATATAAAGGGGATGATATGTTAGGGATGGGCAGGTAGATATGTAGATATAAAGGGGATGATATGTTAGAGATGGGCAGGTAGATATGTAGATATAAAGGGGATGATATGTTAGGGATGGGCAGGTAGATATGTAGTATATAAAAGGGATGATAGGTTAGGGATGGGCAGGTAGATATGTAGATATAAAGGGGATGATATGTTAGGGATGGGCAGGTAGATATGTAGATATAAAGGGGATGATATGTTAGAGATGGGCAGGTAGATATGTAGATATAAAGGGGATGATATGTTAGGGATGGGCAGGTAGATATGTAGTATATAAAAGGGATGATAGGTTAGGGATGGGCAGGTAGATATGTAGATATAAAGGGGATGATAGGTTAGGGATGGGCAGGTAGACATGTAGATATAAAGGGGATGATATGTTAGGGATGGGCAGGTAGATATGTAGGTATAAAGGGGATGATATGTTAGGGATGGGCAGATAGATATGTAGATATAAAGGGGATGGTAGGTTAGGGATGGGCAGGTAGATATGTAGATATAAAGGGGATGATATGTTAGGGATGGGCAGATAGATACGTAGGTATAAAGGGGATGATATGTTAGGGATGGGCAGGTAGATATGTACATATAAAGGGGATGATATGTTAGGGATGGGCAGGTAGATATGTAGATATAAAGGGGATGATATGTTAGGGATGGGCAGATAGATATGTAGATATAAGGGGGATGATATGTTAGGGATGGGCAGATAGACATGTAGATATAAAGGAGATGATATGTTAGGGATGGACAGGTAGATATGTAGATATAAAGGGGATGATATGTTAGGGATGGGCAGATAGATATGTAGATATAAGGGGGATGATATGTTAGGGATGGGCAGATAGACATGTAGATATAAAGGAGATGATATGTTAGGGATGGGCAGGTAGATATGTAGATATAAAGGGGATGATATGTTAGGGATGGGCAGATAGACATGTAGATATAAAGGGGATGATATGTTAGGGATGGGCAGATAGATATGTAGATATAAAGGGGATGATATGTTAGGGATGGGCAGATAGACATGTAGATATAAAGGGGATGATATGTTAGGGATGGGCAGATAGATATGTAGATATAAAGGGGATGATATGTTAGGGATGGGCAGGTAGATATGTAGATATAAAGGGGATGATATGTTAGGGATGGGCAGATAGATATGTAGGTATAAAGGGGATGATAGGTTAGAGATGGGCAGGTAGATATGTAGATATAAAGGGGATGATATGTTAGGGATGGGCAGGTAGATATGTAGTATATAAAAGGGATGATAGGTTAGGGATGGGCAAGTAGATATGTAGATATAAAGGGGATGATATGTTAGGGATGGGCAGATAGATATGTAGATATAAAGGGGATGATATGTTAGGGATGGGCAGATAGATATGTAGATATAGAGGGGATGATATGTTAGGGATGGGCAGATAGACATGTAGATATAAAGGGGATGATATGTTAGGGATGGGCAGGTAGATATGTACATATAAAGGGGATGATATGTTAGGGATGGGCAGATAGATATGTAGATATAAAGGGGATGATATGTTAGGGATGGGCAGGTAGATATGTAGATATAAAGGGGATGATATGTTAGGGATGGGCAGATAGACATGTAGATATAAAGGGGATGATATGTTAGGGATGGGCAGATAGATATGTAGATATAAAGGGGATGATATGTTAGGGATGGGCAGGTAGATATGTACATATAAAGGGGATGATATGTTAGGGATGGGCAGATAGACATGTAGATATAAAGGGGATGATATGTTAGGGATGGGCAGATAGATATGTAGATATAAAGGGGATGATATGTTAGGGATGGGCAGGTAGATATGTAGATATAAAGGGGATGATATGTTAGGGATGGGCAGATAGATATGTAGGTATAAAGGGGATGATAGGTTAGAGATGGGCAGGTAGATATGTAGATATAAAGGGGATGATATGTTAGGGATGGGCAGGTAGATATGTAGTATATAAAAGGGATGATAGGTTAGGGATGGGCAGGTAGATATGTAGTATATAAAGGGGATGATAGGTTAGGGATGAGCAGGTAGATATGTAGATATAAAGGGGATGATATGTTAGGGATGGGCAGATAGATATGTAGATATAAAGGGGATGATATGTTAGGGATGGGCAGGTAGATATGTAGGTATAAAGGGGATCGTCTTACCAGAGTTTCCATTCAGCTCCGTGTCTTTTTATCATAACATACACAACCTCTATGACCAGAGGGATGAGCGTACAGGCTAGAGCCCAGTAGATGTCATTCTCATATATAACTGTCACTCTCCATACAGCTATTCCCGCATGACCTGTTCGTTATAATAACCACATATTACACGGTTTACTATGTAGACGTCAAAATACAATATTTGAATATTGAATTTCACAGCACGTTTACATTGTAACAACACGATATCCACAGAGTTTAAAACAATTTCTTAGGACGTTGAATACCACACGTATGTGAAGACGGAATGGTATGATGCACAAACTCTTTAGAACTCATAACTATACCATCACAATGGGACCATATTTTCCTATTTAAAACAGCATAGGCCCTATTAGAATTTAAAATCCGAATTAGAAAAATTGTAAAAAAGGAAAAGATATTCAATGTCCGATATTCTAATATAACATTACACTATGACTCACCCATAAACAGGAGCCTAGTGAGGAGAGCTTTAAATATGGAGAAGTAAGCCCACACTGGTGACTCGTAATCATCCAGACCATCCATTATCTATCAGAGTGAGTCAGTATGAGTGAGTGTGACTCAGTGCGACTCCAAATCAGGTAGAATCAGGTAGATGTTTCTTCAATGAGCTGCATCACAAATTACGAAAATAAGTATTTTTTACAAAACCAGCAATATGGACACGTACCTGGAAACAAGATAATAGCATGAATAGGATAGTGCCCTGATTTTGTCAATTATCACAGATTAAATTTGGAGGAATATACTTTTATTCCTCAAACCCAAGCAAACTACAAATTAAATTAATTTTATAAATTGAATTGTTTGTAAATGTTAGAGTACTTAGCTTACCAGGGTTATGGATGAATTCACAAGTTCGCTAAGCTACAGCATTCTACAAGTTTTCAGGAGAATATTCTGGAATCATTTGAGAATCAGCCTATTGTTGAACATTCCAGGTATCCAGGAAATGACCCAAACCATTGTTGTAGGGTAGTTCCTATGGAGAGTGATTGTCATAAAGAATCACATCACAAGTGATTGTCTTACTGCATAAAATACATACAATGTAAATCAGCGAAATATCTATACAATGGGACAAGTTCAAAGATTCACAAAATAAAAATTTTGTCTAAATTATTTGGTAAATTACATTAGGGTGAACTAAAGTGTGATGACATTGGGCTTATGTCTACCTTTAAGCCTGATATTATGTGTAAAGAAAAAAAAATTACCAAAGTAGGCTATTATAGTATATGCAACTCTGTAGGGAGTAGTCGTGGCCTATTGGTTAGCGCTCTGGACGGCCATAGTTGAGTTCCAGAGTGGATTCCCCCAAAAGGTCATTGGTGGTGTTAGTAAGGGCATCCGATGCATTCCGAACCCATGACTAATAGTAAAATGCTGGAGATTGAGAGTCTAATTTAACCATAAGGTATATTGGACACAAGATGACTTCATTGTTTCATTTATTTACAGTTGCGATGGGCAGTGGCAATGGTGACATAAACAAATCACAAACTACAATTATTTTACCTAATCCCTAACTAGAACTGCCCTACTATTAGTGGGGATGACTGTAAATAAATCGTATTTCAGTGCTCCATAATTCTGGTAGCAGACATACAGGTGGTGCAGCAATGAAAAGGTCAAGCTTGCAAAACAGAAGATCTTCATATGTCCGAGGTGAAAGTTGCCATCAACTACCAATTTGCCAGTGGATTGAACCTTCGTAGCATTTCCCATGCGACACGTGGTTCTAGAGTAACATTTTGCCCACCCCTGCGTTACAGAAAAACAGTGACACAATAGTGTTTGCAGACGCACTTATCAATGTGGAGACCCTGGAACCCAGGCTATTAATGTAGACAGAGAGATATATGCTACTTACCAATGGAGCTGAGACTATCAGTGACAAACTTCACTACACATGTAAAAAGCAACTACCCAGGACAAATACCACTGGATAACTGCAAACACAAAAATAGAAGTGGTGAAAACTAAAGTCAATACTGTACACTGTACACTGAGTAATGTAGGCCTATTTCTTTTAATTTGCACTATGACATTTCAAAGATCATAGGCTATAAGCTATATATTACACATGTATATTAAGTCATTGGCCATACTATGGACTTAAAGGCAAGAGAACTTCAAACTATTGTCCGATGACGATCAGTTAATAACAATTAAATAACTTTTCACGGTCTTTGAAATCGTCTAGTTTAAACTAAATGGAAAGCAACTCCGAGTGGAAAAATATGATTAACTTGACAAGTTTAATGACCAGGGTACAAGTTGCTCTCTCATCCTCTAAACAGTGAGGGAAGAAAACTCCTAAATAGTGCTGTCAATACAATCAATATTTGCAGTAAGGCACCAGTTGGTGACCCTTTAATTATAAACCAATCGGAACTAACCTTTTACTACTGTGTCAGTACTTGCAAACAGCCATAGTATATCTCATTTCTCTGTTTTTCTATAGAACTCTGGCGTATACCATCCCTTACCATCTCATCTACATGGGGAGATAACACATCATACATGTAATAACCATTGTAAGAGTAAATAGCTTAGTAGGTTGATTATTCAAGTCCTTAACTGAGTACAATTATAGTGGTTGTTTGTTTCTATACATTGCAGTACTGCACAAGTTGAACCCACTTACAATTAACATCAGGCATAATAATATGTCAAGAAGGGAATAATAAGGAACAATAATTATGCCTGGAATTTCCCACATTTACATTATGTGATAAATAGAGGCGACAAATACCTGAATCAAGAGTAGTCTATAGTATCCAAGTCTATAATCTCTAAAGTATCCAATAATGTTTTCTTTGTTGCCTAGCCTTTGTACATGTGTGGATCGTCGCCTACAAGTACAACATGTAGGCCTAAGGCTACAAATAGACAACTCCAGAAAATACTGTATTGCATTAAGCATAGTTAACTTTGTATCTAAAGCTGTAAAGGAGGGAAAATTGACACTAAGGTAAGTTTTCAAATAACAAATACAGTGTATAATTATAGTAATACAATAATTTCATAAACTAAATAATAAGATGGTTATGTAACATGTTATACACTGTAGATAGACTAGTGCTGCAAAGTATTTGGGTATCATTCAGTTATATAATTATTGTACTGTAAGTATATATTAATAATTTCAGTGACTGGACAAAGATAGTGTATAAATAGTGACCACTGTCCAGCTAAGAGCGATAGTAGTATAGTCACTGCAGATCTACACAGACACCCGGCCCTTTCCGCGTCGTATTAGCCCTAGATCCAAAAACTCCCCGGGCGGACGACCACCCCACCCGTCCTCTCGCCCCTCCTCTCCCCTAAACCTCACTCTATGTGCAAAGCCCTAGAACCTACTCCCCCCCATCGCGGGTGGGGTTTCAAAAACCTCATCGGCTGTTCCGCGGAACCCAGTCTAAAGAGCAAACCCCTCGCCCCATCCCACGGCTCGGGCGAGGGGGCGCGCGCCCCCCCGCCCCGCGAACCCCACCCGTCCTCCCTCCACCCGTCCCCGCCCCTCCCCACCCCTCCCCACCCCAAACCCCTCCGCCTCGCCCTCCGCCTCGCGGCGGTTCTCGTTCGCGAGTCCAGCCGTGGTCCCACGCCGCCCTCCCCCGCCCATCCCCCGCCCCTCCCCCGCCCCTCCCCCGCCCTCCCGCCCCAACGACCCGTCGCGACCCTCGCTACCCCTTTGGTTTGGAGAGGTAAATGGTTTTTAATGTATTAGCTAGTGTTTTATTGCTCGGTTTTAAGGCTACAACCGGTAAACCCTCCGTTTTGAGGACGGAGACCCCTTACAATAGAGAGTGAATGTGAAAAAAATTATACGGGTATATGTACAAGGGTTATGATGCACTGTTCGTTTACTCTCCAATTTATCGAATGAAGTAGTCTCATCTCCGAGAAATCAGTACTAGCATTCTATAGGACTCGTACTCACCCCGTCTTCTGCAACCTTCCGCTTACCATAGAAGTAGGTGAGTCCGGTCTTTAGCTGGGTGTAGCTATACGTTTGGTTTCCTCTTCTGATAAAACCCCGATTGTCCCCTCTCACCGACTCCCCTGTCCTGAGCACGGAGAGGAACTTCTCTTTGGTTAGGGCGTTTCCTCTTTTGTTTAGTCCTTTGCTGCTATACTTGCTATCACCATCAGCGGACCAGCAAAAGTATGTTTTTGAGTTGAGCGCGATGACCCCCTCTCCCCGAAACTCCTCCTTAAACAGGCCGGGGGTTCGTGTTTCGTATCGTTGCACCTTCTCACAACATTCCCTCATCTCCCACTCTTGACCAAGCACCTTGGTCGTGATAAAGTCTTCCTTGTGCCTATCGCAGAAGGGTCTGGGAAACCATCTACCATATTCTCTGTAGAACTCTTCTTTTTTATCTTTTCGGATGACCTCATCTATACTACGAGCACTCAGAGCCATGTAAGCGCTATCCGTGTCCATTTCTACGTACTCAAAGTCCTCTCTGCTGACGAATCTGTGAAAATAAAACGGACGGGTTGTAGGGGGGGGGGGGGGGTTGGGGTTGACACCAAAGAATAAATAGAGAAGGATTTGATAAAATCTTTGTATAGTCTAGTTCTACTTACCTATCCATAAAGTCGTAGTAGAATTCTAGCATTCTCAACTTGGCTCTCTGGAGGATAACGAATCCTACGACAGATGGAACATCCATTCGAATCTAAAAGAAAGAAAGAGAGAGAGAGAGAGAGTTTACCCTACCACTCAGAAAAAGTTTCGTCAAATCAAGAATCAAAATAAAAAAAAAAGATTGTCAACACTTGCCTTTTTCTTGTGAAGCTCTATCTCAAAGTAGTTTTCATCAACTTCGTTTAGACTAGAAAAGTGCCTACTCCTCACTTTGACAGCCGCCTCCTCTACTGTCTCCACATACTTGACAGTCTTATGTTTCTCTTTATTTGTTATGGTCTTTCCGTAGGCTGAATTCCCAACGAGCTTGCTGGTGCTGGCCAAGAGGGCCAGGTCGGGGTTCACATCCCCACCTCTTCTTGCGTCTGAGACCGAAGAACCAAAGTCTTTGTAGATGGCTCGTGGGATAAAGTGAACAAACTGATAGATCCTGGTAATTATCAAACCTTGATCTAGATACCATCTAGCCAGATCGGAGAGTAGTGTGATTCGCTCGCCAAAAAGACTCCCCACGAGCATTCGCTGAGGTCTCTTCAAGAATCCGTTCTGTTCGGCAAAAGCGCGCATGTGTTCGCTAAGGTGTTCTCTTCCCACGTTTATATTCTTGAAAATAGGTGCCATCTCAGAGAACTTCGCTTTTAGCTCTTCGGGTACGGAAATGTCACACTCCACTAAACCATAGTACTCTCCACTACGAATGTTATTGATTATCTTATCGAGGTTGACGTAACCCCTCTCCGGATAGAGAGAAGAAAAGAAGATGGCGAGAAATGTCCTAACTTCTACATCCGAACGAACTCGCGCTTCCCACTCACACTGCCGAGTGGTGATGAGCTTATAGCCTAGAGCCTTGATGTAATCTTCTTTCCTTGCAGTGTCCACCCGGAGCTCTTCATTCGTCATGTTTCTGACACCTTTTCCGTTCCCTCCTAGCTCGCACTCGTGCCCATGCCAGTAGCAACCGTGGAATTGGTGCACCGTCCGACTCTGTTCGCTATAACCATCCACTGGTAGGTTGTGACAGCCTATCCTCATTTCTCCTCCATTCTGTTGGTGAAGGATGACCTCTCCTCTCTTCCACGATTGGAACTCTAACCAACCATGCGCCACTTTGCTGAACTTTTTAATAGGTTCTAGAGCAAAGCCTCGGCTCTCTAGCCTCCGCCTGGGATAACCCGTAGGCATATTCCCCATCATACAGTATAGGTAGAGGGCGTTGGCATCAACTCCCAGAATGGACCTACAGGGTTTTGCGGATGTGCCATACATCTTCTCTCGAATAGAGGTCACTCCAACTTCATGATGTCTGTGAAAGATAATGCTTGGCCCTCCCACGAGGTTATCGCGAAGAGTATGGTACAGACTTTTGCTCTCCTCATCGAACAGACATATGGGTTGCGAGTTGCAAAGTTCGTCTCGGAGAGACATTAACCTATGCAGCGGAAGAGCGGCTTGTGGAGGAGAGTAGCCATAAGGTCGGGCCTCCACCTCCATAAACAACCATCTGATAGCCAAGCCTGGAAGCGAGATTGCGGATTTCAACATGTCAATACCCTTTTGTCGATAGATAGAGCTCTGACGTGCAATGGCCTCGATGAATGGGGCCACATCGAGGTTGTTGTACCAGATGAGAAAATCCCTGAACGTTTCCATGTTCTCTCTTTCCCACACGACCTGACAGTGGTGATAATCTTGCTCGCTCAATTCTTGCTGAGTCAGCGAGTTGAAAAAACTCTCTCGGGGAGGGAGTCCATAATAATCCAACCTTCTCAGGGAATCTACCCAGTCGTAAGGAAAGAATCCCTTACTCTCTGACACGCCAAATGCCTTCAAGTATTTGGAGTAGTTGAATCCCGGTGCGATAAAGTTGCATATGTCAAGGAACCTAAAACGTCTACTCTCCACGCAGGACATACTGTTAACACGCTTAACGATGAAGACAAAATCTTCTCCCTCCTCCTCTTGTAGAGAGCGAAGCAAAGGTCCCTTTAGTATATTTAGGTCATACTTTTGTGAGTTGAAACCAACCACCGGAACGCTGGAGATGTGCTGTTCTAACTCTCTTTCTAATCCGGAGAGACCGGACTTCACCCTGTAAGTCGAGACGTTAGAGAACTTTTCGTCAGCAAAGGCTTCTTCTCTATCCGCCCGATCCGCAAGGAAAGTAGAGAGTCGCTTGCGTACATCCCAGAATCTTTCTCCGAACAAATCTCCTGCCACGTCAGCAATCTTTGCTATGTAGTGGACGAATTGACGAATGCACTTCGTTCCATCCTTGCTGTCGACACTCCTCACAAAGCACTTGGCCTGCTCAAACCCCGGGACGTTAGAACATACAGATATGCTCAGTAACTCGTGTCTTGCACTAAAAGTCATTGTGGAGGTGTTAGTTTGTAGGTTGTCTTTTGGCATGAAGCATTCAATATCATAGGTGATATAGTAGGGGTAGTATAAGAGGTCGGGGTTCACCACCTCTATTCCCGCCACTCGCTTGAGTTTTGTGAATATGGTTGGCGGGGGTCCAAACGTTCCACCAGGGAAAACAAACACCGATGCTTCCTCTGGCGAGCACTTATGTCGCCGTAGGCTGGACAAACGTGTGAAAGCGCCATCGCACAACTTGCAGGTGAAACATCTGGCAAACAAATCAACATTCTTTATCCAGCTGAAGTGGTTTTCGTACATGTTGACAAAGAGTTTACGGGCTTTGTTTCGTGCCCCAGATGACCAAACTATCGGAGCTACCCCCTCATCAGTTAGGCAGAAGACTATTATAGATATGTCAAAATGATCTTCCAAGGCCAGCAGATCACTCGCGCCCACCCCGGGAAAGTCTGACAAAGTTGATGAGGGTGGGGAAGAAGATCTAGATTGTCTCATGTATTGTTTAAACAAGCGATGTGTTGTGGTCTGAGAGGGGCGATGACAGCAACATCCCTTCTTTGGGTCGCAGTTACAGTCATACATCATGGCCAAACATCTAAAGAAACACAATTTGTCTGGGTAGGGACGGGCACCTCCTCTGGACCAAAAGTCTACATCTAGTGCTATCACATGTCGGTTGTTAAGTATGTAGTCTGGGAGTTTGCTCACTACACCACCCACCTTGCCAATCTCTAGGAGTTTATAGATGTAGAATGTCAAATTTGCAATGTGACGTAAAACCCAAGCGGTGTTCGGTCTCCTTTGTGCTGACCTCTCTCTCAAGTCGAGCTCCTGCACAGATTCGCAAAACTCTCTCATCTCATTCTCTGCTCTGATCAGTCTTGGCTTGGGGAAGAACGCGGCATTGTTGCTTGATGAGTGAAAGTAGCGCAACTCTCCACTGGTCTTATGCTCGAGGATGCCTCCAGCGCTACAGTTAATCTTCACAGTACAAGGTACTCTCTTCCACATCGCTCTCAATTTAGTCCACACCTCTTCATCTCCTTCATCTTCACATTCCCCTCTCCACACTCGAACGTTGAGAATGTCTTCTACAGGACGAGAGTGTATTGTGGACCTGATCGAGCTCCAATAGCGGGCTAGTAGCACCCCCATCTCATCCCCCTCTTCAGCTGTTGGAGGTTTGGACCAGAAAACATCATCAAACTTCTCTGCATCCCCCTCATCTTTTTCCGCCTTGGCCTCGCTATGAAATCGTCTCATGTGATGACCTAGCTTTCTCCTCCCATCAAAACATCCGCCACAAACCGGGCACTTGTGTGGGTGAGCCTGTGCATGCATTCTCTTCGTGTGCCTGTCTAGAGAAAACGCTGTTTTGAGAACCAGACCGCATAGTTGACAAGTGTGCTCGGCCTGACGAGAGCTCTCCCCCCCCTATAAAAATACAAAATAGTAGGGTGTAAGTTATTCTTTTACCTCATACTACTATTAGCAATCCACAATTGTTACCAACTACCTCATTTAGCACTAACCTTTTTTACTTGTTGACATCTCTGATCAGGTGCTGACTAGTAGGTAAGTGTCTCTGTTTAGTCTCCCTATAAAAAATATATAGTAGTAGGGTGTAAGTTAATTTTTTTTGTTTTTGGCTCAATAGCGTTATATACAATAGACACTTCACAATTGCTGCCGATTACCCTATTTAGCACTAACCTTATGTTGTACTTGTTGACATCTCTGATCAGGTGCTGACTAGTAGGTAGCTGTCTCTGTTTACTCTCACTCTGTTGACTAGAGGCTGATTGTTCATACTGCTAGAGTGAGAAACTCATACCTTAAATAGTAGTATTCAGTGGGCGGAGTCTAACCATTTCCCCACCCTTGGCAATACCACCCCGATGTGAATCCGAAGCCTCCCGATGTGATTCCGAAGCTTCCCGATGCATCCCGATGTGATTCCGAAGCTTCCCGATGCATCCCGATGTGAATCCGAAGCTTCCCGATGCATCCCGATGTGATTCCGAAGCCTCCCGATGCATCCCGATGTGATTCCGAAGCTTCCCGATGCATCCCGATGTGAATCCGAAGCTTCCCGATGCATCCCGATGCACCCCGATGTGAATTGACACATCGGGACACATCGGGATGCATCGGGAAGCTTCGGAATCACATCGGGATGCATCGGGAAGCTTCGGAATCACATCGGGATGCATCGGGAAGCTTCGGATTCACATCGGGATGCATCGGGAAGCTTCGGAATCACATCGGGATGCATCGGGAAGCTTCGGAATCACATCGGGATGCATCGGGAAGCTTCGGAATCACATCGGGATGCATCGGGAAGCTTCGGATTCACATCGGGATGCATCGGAAAGCTTCGGAATCACATCGGGATGCATCGGGAAGCTTCGGATTCACATCGGGATGCATCGGGAAGCTTCGGAATCACATCGGGATGCATCGGGAAGCTTCGGATTCACATCGGGATGCATCGGGAGGCTTCGGATTCACATCGGGATGCATCGGGAGGCTTCGGATTCACATCGGGGTGCATCGGGACACATTGGGATTGGATAATAAAAAGGGAGGAGTCAAGAAATGAGCAGATGTATAAAGGGAGAGTGGGATCACAGTCTCAGCATTCAAAGTTCAGCACATCACTACTGTACAGGAACACTACTACAATAGTACATTATCAATGGATACTGACAACATAGTCCAGAACCAAGAAGAGTTATTTGCGGGCTTAACGGACTCACAAATGGATGGAATTATTGAAGAAGAAGAGTGCAGTCAGAAGAGGAAAGAAGAGGTGGATGCGTTAAAAGAGGCACGGAAGAAGGGGAAAATAATAGGAGTGGGGAGTCTTGCCCGAAAGGATCTTTCTAACATGGCGGACTCTCCGTCCTCCCCGGAGCGGGCCTCGGATAGGGGCGAGACCACAACAACCAAGAAGAGGAAGAACCCAAAAGGAGATGAAATCTGTGCTAAGAAAAAAAAGAAACCCCAGGCGATTGTAATATCAGATGATGATGATGATGGCCACGGAGCCGATACGGCTACGGAAGAAATGGATGGTGGTGAGACGACGAAGGGAAAAAAAGCTACCAAGTCCCCTTGCAAGGGGAAGAAAAAGAGCGGGGGACTAAGCCTGGAGAAAGCTCGTGCAGTGGCGGCAACCCTAATGTAAGTAGCCCTATTCGTATATCTATAAATTACCGTACTATCTTTCTCCCGTTTAACCACTTTGTCGGATCTATATACACCACTTTCATTATTGTAGGAGCATGGGAGCGGAGAAGAGGAGCTCTCTGCAGACGACGGTGAAGCTGTCGGAGCTAGAGCCAGGAACTGTGCTAGAAGTGAGTGGAGGTTCGGTGGTTGAAACGGCATTCGGAAAAGCATTCTTAGCCAGGGCAAGCTATGTGGATGACAAGGGGATGAGACATTGCATCAGCTTTCACACCAACATTCGTCACGCCATGCCCAAGCTAGCGGATGTCAAAGAAGAGGAGCTAAAGGACCTTACCCTTCCACCTAGGATCATGGTGTACTTGGGACAGCAGGAGACCGCTAAAGGACAAAACACATTCAACCGTATCGAGAGCGTGTGCTCCCTGCCAGGAGCAGCCATGAAAAAGCTGGCCGGTGACTTGAGAAAGAAGACGTTGGTCCAGTTGGAAGAATTTTTTCGAGTGCAAACGCTATCTTCCTTCCCCGTTGGTTCTGTGCTGGTGGTGACCGCGCTCCGACCCACATACGTCCCAAGATGCGGTGATGGTGATAATGCGAGCAACTCCATTGCCACCTACGAGTGCCGGATTGGAAACGAAGAAAAAAAGGGAGAAGTCTTCCTTCCGGGACGTCTGGCAGTTTCGATGAAAGAGCTCCTCCCCTCCGTGATGGTGTACAAGGGACAGAAGACTTCCAAGAGCGGGAGAACATTCTACGATTGTGCCATTCTAGACTCCATCCTCGGCGAGCGTCTCCTCCCCGCCACTGCACAGTTTTGAGGCAAAAACTTTTGTCATTCACACTCATTCGTGTCTACTTATCAATTGATTTTATATTATTACTCTCAAACTCGTGTATCGTCAGCCTTACTCATATTTTTCATAGTCGTATATCGGTTTTTATCGATTGATTTTATATTATTACTCTCAAACGTATTGAAAATTAAAACAAACTCGTGTATCATTACCCTTACTCATATTTTTCATAGTCGTATATCAAGTTTTTTATCGCTTGATTTTATATTATTACTCTCAAACGAATTGAAAATTAAAACAAACTCGCGTATCATTACCCTTACTCATATTTTTCGTAGTCACATATCAAGTTTTTTATCGATTGATTTTATATTATTACTCTCAAACGCATTGAAAATTAAAACAAACTCGTGTATCATTACCCTGACTCATATTTTCATAGTCGTATATCATCTATTCTAGAATACATCACACACCATTACTCTAACCCGTATTTTCCTTCGCTTCACCCTACTCCAGCCGACGGTCCGCCCGCGAGGGTCGCGACGGGTCGTTGGGGCGGGAGGGCGGGGAGGGGCGGGGGATGGGCGGGGGGAGGGCGGCGTGGGACCACGGCTGGACTCGCGAACGAGAACCGCCGCGAGGCGGAGGGGTTTGGGGTGGGGAGGGGTGGGGAGGGGCGGGGACGGGTGGAGGAAGGACGGGTGGGGTTCGCGCGCGCTCCCTTGCCCAAGCCGTGGGATGGGGCGAGGGGTTTGCTCTTTAGACTGGGTTCCGCGGAACAGCCGATGAGGTTTTTGAAACCCCACCCGCGATGGGGGGAGTAGGTTCTAGGGCTTTGCACATAGAGTGAGGTTTAGGGGAGAGGAGGGGCGAGAGGACGGGTGGGGTGGTCGTCCGCCCGGGGAGTTTTTGGATCTAGGGCTAATACGACGCGGAAAGGGCCGGGTGTCTGTGTAGATCTGCACTGACTATACTACTAGCGATGATCAACATAGTGATGACCACACATACTCTACACACTGTATACACTCTGATAACAGAATACTACATAGAGGTACTGATACAACTACTCTACCCACAATGCATCAGTAGAAACAGTAATATAGAGAACCGTTACCATAACGACCAGAGCACTGAGTTGTATAACAATGTGAATATGTTATATATAAATATACATACAGATGTAAACACACAGTTCAACAACAGACAATTCCAGAATATTCTATTAAATAGTGGACCTTGTCGGAGAATAACTGATGAACCTAAGGCGGCTACTGAAGGAGAGGATGGGAGCTTATAGATGCCCCATAGTCTACATGGAAACAGACAAATAATATTATAGGCTAATAATATGATTGTATATTACACACGCAATGAATGTAGATTATTGTGTAGTATATTGACCACATTATATAATATTATAATATAGTACATTGATGTACTTAGAGTACCAAGATAGCTGTTAGTAGGAGTCTATCTGTGTTACAGGGGGAGTAACTCCTCTACTGGTAATCATAGTTACATTGGAGTATATTAAACTATTGACACATCATTAGTTCTTATTGTTATTAATTAATTAATTTTATTAATAATACATGCAGTTATTATTGTTATTATGTTAATGGGATTAAATACAAAATTAAAATGCATTCCAACATAAATAAAGTCTCAGCAATAATGTGTATTTTATAAACAGTGTGGTATTCAATGTATAAGGTAGTGTACATATTGTAGTGTATAGCATTGAGGAGTTGTCTACCCACTGACTGGATAGAGTAGACAACTCCATCTAATAAATCAAATAACCAGCCGACGTGTATATAATATTATGTCTAATCACTAGAATTGTAGCTTGTTGTGTATGTCAAATTAATGGTGTATTATTAAATCATAGTCTACATGCTTCACTGCACTAGTTGTGTGGAACATATTTTTAGCTTCCGAACGATAATATAAATAATATGTCTAGGTTGACTATCTCTACATGGGTGCAATTTTACTTTGACAAAAATGCAAATGTTGAGCTGTCTACATGTAGACTATGATCTAATAATACACCAGTAATTTGTTATACACAAGATACAATTCTAGTGATTAGACATATTATATGAGCTGAATATATTATTGTTTAAATAATATGGAGTTATCTACCCTATCTAGTCAGTGGGTATACAACTCCTAAATGCTATACACAATGTTTACCTAGTCTATCCCATTGATGCATAGGCTACACTGGGGATATAATATTATGTAATACAGACTACAGGCTAAATAACTCATGTCCCAATCAGATAATAGCTGTCCACACATAGCTGTATAAATAATGTAGCAATGCTATACCACATTGATCTGTGACATGTATGTCTAGTATTACTGTATAATAATGTAATAATGATAGGGGCAGGGAGTTAGTGACAGTGAGCAACAGTTTTATAGTAACCTACTTAATAACAAACCAATAGCAACTAACCTTTCTTAACTGTGTCAGTATTTTTAGCCAGTCATGTCATTATCTTGCTATAGGGTCACTTCATATCAGTACAATAAGTTTTGGTCAATCCAACAGCCCAATGCACACATTCCATGTCATAACCTGTTATCAAGTAAAGGTTATGCTATAATATAAACAATAGATTCAACTGCATCCATCAATTATTTCGAACTTTTGAAATTACAATATCATAAAAAGAGCAGACAACTTCCATCCTATCCATTGTAGAGTGTTGAGTATGTCAGGTATAATAGTACTGGATATACATAACACTGTTACAGATGGCACTGTAATCCAGTAAATATATACAGTGTAATTATGTCATATCTGTACTACAGCCTATTCATTCATTCAGTATAATTATATATACAGTGTATTCATTTAGTGAGCTAAGCACTGTAACATATGATTACTGTATCTTAGATGAAGGTAGGACAACTCCAATAGAGAAGAAAAGTCCTTGTTTTAATAGCTCTTTACATAATGTGCATGATATAGTACAATTTAAACTGTATGTTGGAGATAGAGGCTACATACAGCACCTTTTCTTTGGTCTCGGTGCTTCTATAGCCTGAGATTTTCAGTGAAATAATACAATATTGTGGTGAACCAGACAAAGTGTGCCAGAGTGATAAAGTAACATGAAGGAAGCTATGTGGCTATCAAGTATAATGTAACAACTCTTACCAAACAGTGGATCTCAGCTGTGTCTATCAAACATGGATTCTCACTGACATCTACATGGGGACATTACTCCAAATTACTCCCACCACCTAAAATATTAAAATGGCACATGTAGTGCTACAGGCTGGTGTAACACATTAAACATGGTATCGCTAAATTATAACATTACTTTATTAGTATTACCTACAATGTTATATCTTACTTAACGGCTGAGCAGTTCAACATAATCATCAGTTGTTCATAATTATGCAGCCTATAGAACCGTACTTATTCATTGGTATTGACTAGTAGGCCTGATAACATGCTTCACTCAACTTTTGATAGTCAAAAACTTTTGCTATAAAACTACAGCTGAAGTAAATTTGTCAGGAATTTCACTGCACTAGTTGTGTGGAACATATTTTTAGCTTTCAAATAATATTACAAAATATATCTGCATTGTGGGTTGACTATCTCTGCATGGGTGTAATTGTACTTTAAAAACCATATTAGGCCTATGTAAACATTGATATCTCCCAAATGCTTAGAAATGTAGTGTATAGACTCAGGACAGTGATTTCCCATTCTGACTGTAAACAGCAATGCTATAATAGACAGCATATTATACTATATAGCATATTATACTATATAGTATATACTATACAGCATATACTATACAGCATATACTATACAGCATATACTATACAGTATATACTATACAGCATATACTATACAGCATATTATACTATATAGTATATACTATACAGCATATACTATACAGCATATTATACTATATAGCATATTATACTATATAGTATATACTATACAGCATATACTATACAGTATATACTATACAGCATATACTATACAGCATATTATACTATATAGTATATACTATACAGTATATACTATACAGCATATTATACTATATAGCATATACTATACAGCATATACTATACAGCATATACTATACAGCATATACTATACAGTATATACTATACAGCATATACTATACAGCATATTATACTATATAGTATATACTATACAGCATATACTATACAGCATATTATACTATATAGCATATTATACTATATAGTATATACTATACAGCATATACTATACAGTATATACTATACAGCATATACTATACAGCATATTATACTATACAGTATATACTATATAGCATATACTATACAGCATATTATACTATATAGCATATACTATACAGCATATACTATACAGCATATACTATACAGCATATACTATACAGTATATACTATACAGCATATTATACTATACAGGAATAGTCATCTACTTTTGAAGAACAACAAAACAGAATAAAGGTAGAAACAGACTAGTTAATTTTGCGCTGTTATTAGCCGTGAAATGATGGTGGAGTGACAGGGCATCACAAAATTGAGGGCAAAACGCCCTGTTCGCCAAATACCAAGTGTGTTTAATATTTTACGTTTAGCTCTCAATAACACTGACTTCTGATTGGTCAGCAAAACTTTCACCAGCTCGATTCTGCACTTTCGTCTGTAAATAAAAATTCCAAATTGAGTCGCTGTTATAATGTGATGTGCACGTAGGAGACACATCAAATATTTTGATATATAAAAATAATTGCTAGCCTTGGCACACATGCTCAGGCTAGAAATTGCGTTCATGGGGGAAACATTGCTAGCGTCCACACATAGCTGTATAAATAATGTAGCAATGCTATACCACATTGATCTGTGACATGTATGTCTAGTATTACTGTATAACAATGTAGTGATGATAAGGGCAGAGAGTTAGTGACAGTGAGCAACAGTTTTATAGTAACCTACTTAATAATAAACCAATAGCAACTAACCTTTCCCAACTGTGTCAGTATTTTTAGCCAGTCATGTCATTATCTTGCTATTGGATCACTTCATATCAGTACAAGAAGTTTTGGTCAATCCAACAGCCCAATGCACACATTCCATGTCATAACCTGTTATCAAGTAGAGGTTATGCTATAATATAAACAATAGATTCAACTGCATCCATCAATTATTCCGAACTTTTGAAATTACAATATTATAAAGAGAGCAGACAACTTCCATCTTATCCATTGTAGAGTGTTGGGTGGGTCAAGTAGAGTAGTACTGGATATACATAACACTGTTACAGATGGCACAGTAATCCAGTAAATATATATACAATGTAATTATGTCATATCTGTTAACTACAGCCTGTTCATTCATTCAGTATAATCATATATTATAAAGTGTACTCATTTAGTGAGCTTTGCGCTGTTACACATGATTACTGTACCTTAGATGAAGGTAGGACAACTCCAATAGAGAAGAAAAGTCCTTGTTTTAATTAGCCCTTTACATAATGCACGTAATATAGTACAATCAAAACTGTATGTTGGAGCTAGAGGCTACATACAGCACCATTTCTTTGGTCTCGGTGCTTCTATAGCCTGAGATTTTCAGTGAAATAATACAATATTGTGATGAACCAGACAAAGTATTCCTGAGTGGTAAAGAAACATAAAGGAAGCTATGTGGCTATCAAGTATAATATAACAACTCTTACTAAACAGTGAGTCTCAGCTGTGTCTATCAAACATGGATTCTCACTGACATCTACATGGGGACATTACTCCAAACTACTCCCACCACCTAAAATATTAAAGTGGTACATGTAGCGCTACAGGCTGGTGTAGTGGTGTAGTGGTGTAGTGGTGTAGTGGTGTAGTGGTGTAGTGGTGTAGTGGTGTAGTGGTGTAGTGGTGTAGTGGTGTAGTGGTGTAGTGGTGTAGTGGTGTAGTGGTGTAGTGGTGTAGTGCTGTAGTGGTGTAGTGCTGTAGTGGTGTAGTGCTGTAGTGGTGTAGTGCTGTAGTGGTGTAGTGCTAAATTATAACATTAATTTATTAGTGTCACCCATAATGTTATACATGTATGTAACTAACAGCTGGGGTGCTTAACACAGAGTACACAGAGACATGTATATTCGCAAATGAGTGAATGAAGACTATTGATAGAAAATATAATTATGTAGATAATCATTGCATATGATTGGTCCATTTAGATAGTCAATGCACATGATTGGTTTAATTTAGCACAAAAGTGAGGTCAGGCAATGCTGTATATTTCACAGTTGAGTGCAGTCTATAATAAAATATAATATGTGCATGTGTAGGAGTATGTAGTGTAGATGGCTCCCTTGTACTATACGCCATGATGTAGCATGTAGATAATCCACTAATTATGACTGTGCACATTTGAACAGCAACCAGAAGTGCTAAAAGTTGCTAATGTAAACGTGATATAAATACTTCAATAAGTTTCCAAAGTCCTTGGCCTTGAGAATAGTACAGTACCTGCTGCCAGCAGGTATTGTATTATTCGCATACGTTATCAGGCTGCTGATAACTGTCTTTCTAGGAGAGGTGCTATGCATGACTAGCACATAACAATCGTTGGGAAATGTTATTTGTAGCAGCATAGGAGAGTGTTCGTATAACAGCTTTCTGATGTACAGCTGTTATACGAGCTGACACATTCCTTCAACTTGGAGGATCTGTCTGATAGATCTGTAGCTATCTGGCAGAGTTCAGAGACAATAGGGTTGGGTTGTGTTAGACCTCCAGGGATCTTAATAGATATTAAGATTAGATCATAGACTAATAGCCTATACCTGAAAGCTAAATGCAAAGTGAAGCATCACTGGAGTATGGAGTGTAAGTGCATGAGGCTACCTGCTGTGCACATGGGCTATTATATGTACTTTATATCAATTGGTGTAACATGACAGCTGTAGGCTACCTATGTGCAATGTAATTTACTATAAACAGCATGAAGTGCCAATAAACAAGGTTATAACTGTTTTACTCTCACTTTACTGGTTTGCAACATCTGTGGCACTGTGGTCGATACATGCCTAACTATACAATTGGTAAAATAAGTTAGTGTGAGACCAAAACAGCATGAATGATAATCATATGTCAAAACACAAGGACTTTGGAAACTTATTGAAGTGTACATCATGTTTACGTGTAGGCCTACATTAGTAATTTTGAGTATTTTTAAACAGTGTAAATAGGTAGTGTTTAGTACCAGCTGAAAGGCCTTCATGTGGTAGTGTGTTATGTAGTGATCTATTTGCCAGGATACCAGTATTATGGCAGCAGTGTTGGATTTAAACCAATGTGGAGCTGGTTTAGGCTGCAGTATTCCATTATAATATATAGTGTGAGCTGTCATTGAATGGCTGCAGTACCATGGTGTGATAATGTTACGTTGGTTCTCCCAACAATTAAATAAGACATTTGGGCATTGGAGTGTTAACACAGGGTGCCCTGTCTATTCTTTATATTATATCTCTGTATAGGCCAATGAAAACAACACTAATATGAATACTATTTTTAACGAGTTCAATACCCTCTTTTAGAACTTTGAATCATAATCACAGTAGAGTCCAGCAAATATAATATAGGCCTACACCCAAGTTGCCTCCTGTGCAGATGGTAGGCTACCATTTGAATAATAACAATATAGAACTTGACAGAATTCACGCAATTGAAGCTATTATTAACAAGTAGAAGGCAAAAGGCACCCAATGCAAATAAAACGGGGAAGGTTTACATGCAAATGAGTGCATTGTGTAAATAATAAGGGAAGAGGCAACCGATGCAAAAGACAGGTTCATGGAAATTCCATGACAAATACGTGTATATCAATGGAATAGCCTCATAGCCTTTCAGTTACCTGACCTTATTAATGAGAGTGTATATTATACAGATACATTACAGTACCCACACCACACAGGGGTATTGAGGCTTGTATTGTAGGCTATAGGCAAGTGGTGCAAAATGTGTGGATAAAATAATCAACCTCCTATTACTGTGTCAGTACTATTGCAGTCAGTGATGTTACTTCTAGAATTCTAGCACTAGACATGGTAGGTATATGAAGTGGCAGGGGAGAGAGAAAGTTGACAATAAGGTAAGTTTTCAAATAACAAATAATATAGTATTATAGCAATTTTATAAACTAAATCATTAGATGGTTATGTAACATGTTATACACTGTAGATATTATATCATTCTTACACATGTATTACTTATCATTATAATTATAATTATGTTATACACAGTAAATAACAGTAGGCCTATATTATGAATGTTTAACAAGTTGATATAATTATTGTACTGTAAGTTTATGCTATTTCAGTTACTGGACAGAAATAGTGTATAAATAGTGACCACTGCCCAGCTAAGAGAGATGATCAACATAGTGATGACCACACATACTCTACACACTGTATACACTCTGATAACAGAATACTACATAGAGGTACTGATACAACTACTCTACCCACAATGCATCAGTAGAAACAGTAATATAGAGACCCGTTACCATAACGACCCGAGCACTGAGTTGTATAACAATGTGAATATGTTATATATAAATACACATACAGATGTAAACACACAGTTCAACAACAGACAATTTCAGAATATTCTATTAAATAGTGGACCTTGTCGGAGAATAACTGATGAACCTAAGGCGGCTACTGAAGGAGAGGATGGGAGCTTATAGATGCCCCATAGTCTACATGGAAACAGACAAATAATATTATAGGCTAATAATATGATTGTATATTACACACGCAATGAATGTAGATTATTGTGTAGTATATTGACCACATAATACAATATTATAATATAGTACATTGATGTACTTAGAGTACCAAGATAGGTGTAATAGGAGTCTATCTGTGTTACAGGGGGGAGTAACTCCTCTACTGGTAATCATAGTTACATTGGAGTATATTAAACTATTGACACATCATGAGTTCTTGTTGTCATTAATTAATTAATTTTATTAATAATACATGCAGTTATTATTGTTATTATTTTAATGGGACTAAATACAAAATGAAAATGCATTTCAACATAAATAAAGTCTCAGCAATAATGTGTATTTTATAAACAGTGTGGTATTCAATGTATAAGGTAGTGTACATGATGTAGTCTATAGCATTGAGGAGTTGTCTACCCACTGACTGGATAGAGTAGACAACTCCATCTAATAAATCAAATAACCAGCCGACGTGTATATAATATTATGTCTAATCACTAGAATTGTAGCTTGTTGTGTATGACAAATTAATGGTGTATTATTAAATCATAGTCTACATGCTTCACTGCACTAGTTGTGTGGAACATATTTTTAGCTTCCAGATGATATTATGAAATATGTCTAGGTTGACTATCTCTACATGGGTGCAATTTTACTTTGACAAAAATGCAAATGTTGAGCTGTCTACATGTAGACTATGATCTAATAATACACCAGTAATTTGTTATACACAAGATACAATTCTAGTGATTAGAAATATTATATAAGCTGAATATATTATTGTTTAAATAATATGGAGTTATCTACCCTATCTAGTCAGTGGGTATACAACTCCTAAATGCTATACACAATGTTTACCTAGTCTATCCCATTGATGCATAGGCTACACTGGGGATATAATATTATGTAATACAGACTACAGGCTAAATAACTCATGTTGTTAAATAGTCAGGTTCGTAATATACTTAGCGTAGTTAGGTACGTCTTCACTCACCGAAGTTCATGAAGATAAGGGGGAATAGTCTTCTTAATCGTCTCGGCTTGTAGCGTAGTCTTTCGTTGTCCGGTTAGCCAATCAGCTCCGACCTTTAACGTAGTCTCTTACGAGACGCTTAGAATAGCCGTAATGACTATATAACACGCCATGTTGAATAGTCAGGTTCGTAATATACTTAGCGTAGTTAGGTACGTCTTCACTCACCGAAGTTCATGAAGATCAGGGGGAATAGTCTTCTTAATCGTCTCGGCTTGTAGCGTAGTCTTTCATTGTCCGGTTAGCCAATCAGCTCCGACCTTTAACGTAGTCTCTTACGAGACGCTTAGAATAGCCGTAATGACTATATAACACATGTCCCAATCAGATAATAGCTGCCCACACATAGCTGTATAAATAATGTAGCAATGCTATACCACATTGATCTGTGACATGTATGTCTAGTATTACTGTATAACAATGTAGTGATGATAAGGGCAGAGAGTTAGTGACAGTGAGCAACAGTTTTATAGTAACCTACTTAATAATAAACCAATAGCAACTGACCTATCCTAACTGTGTCAGTATTTCTAGCCATTCATATCATATCTTGCTATTGGGTCACTTCATATCAGTAAAAGAAGTTTTGGTCAATCCAACAGCCCAATGCACACATTCCATGTCATAACCTGTTATCAAGTAAAGGTTATGCTATAATATAAACAATATATTAAGCTGCATCCATTAATTGTTCTGCACCTTGGAAATTACAATATTATGAAGAGAGAAGACAACTTCCATCCTATCCATTGTAGCGTGTTGAGTATGTCAGGTATAATAGTACTGGATAAACATAACACTGTAATCCAGTAAATATATACAGTGCAATTATGTCATATCTGTACTACAGCCTATTCATTCATTCAGTATAATTATATATACAGTGTATTCATTTGGTGAGTTAAGCACTGTAACACATGACCACTGTATCTTAGATTAAGGTAGGACAACTCCAATACACAAGAAAGTCCTTGTTTTAATAGCTCTTTACATGATGTATGTAAAAGTGCGTTTACACTACACCAACTTCGGCACCAACTCCGTCTTTTCTGCCCTATTGTCGGAGACGGAGTTGGAGCAACCCAACAGTGCTGGGTTACTCCGACCAGTCGGAGGGTATTGACCAATCAGAAATTAGTATTTTAATTATAGCTAGCATCTGTTTTGCAAATCTAGGATTGGCTCTGGATTATTGATGATAAACCTAAAGCTTTATTATGGGAAAAACCTTCCATAGCACTAGCTATTCAAAGTGATACTTACAAAACTTTAATTTGAAGTACATGTATAGTTTTCTGAGAGTATAGTTTTCTGAGAGCGAACCATCAGCTAACTACCAGCCAGTTTACAATTCTAGGATTAGCTGTTGATCATACTAGATGATGAATCCAAAGCTTTTTATGCTTATTTACTATAATCACAGTACATGAACACTTGTACAAGCATGTTTGCTGATGTGGGTACTGGCAATTAATTGATTGTGTGGTCAACAACTGGTCAACGACTAGTGGGGGGGGGGTATAGTGTAAACACGTAGTTGGGAGTCTAGTTGGGAGTCTAGTTGGGAGTCTAGTTGGGAGTCTAGTTGGGAGTCTAGTTGGGAGTCTAGTTGGGAGTCTAGTTGGGAGTCTAGTTGGGAGTCTAGTTGGGAGTCTAGTTGGCAGTTTAGTTGGGAGTCTAGTTGGAAGTCGGAGTTGGTGTTGGAGGTTGGAGTTGGTGTTGGAGGTTGGAGTTGGAGGTTGGAGTTGGTGACGGAGTTGGTGTTGGAGTTGGTGTTGGAGTTGATATAGTACAATTTAAACTGTATGTTGGAGCTACATGTAGAGGCTACATACAGCACCTTTTTTTTGGTCTTGGTGCTTCTATAGCCTGAGATTTTCAGTGAAGTAATACCATATTTGGTGAACCAGACAAAGTATGCCTGAGTGGTGAAGGAACATAAAGGAAGAGATGTGGCTATCAAGTATAATATAACAACTCTTACCAAACAGTGGATCTCAGCTGTGTCTATCAAACATTGATTCTCACCGTCATCTACATGGGGACATTACTCCAAATTACTCCTACATCCTACAATATTAAAGCGGTACATGTAGTGCTACAGGCTGGTGCAATACATTAAACATGGTAGCACTAAATAAATTATAACATTACTTTATCAGTATTACCTATAATGTTATACATGTATGTAACTAACTGCTGGGGTGTTTAATACAGAGACATGTCTTGCCACAAATATGAGTGAATGAAGACTATTGATAGAAAATATAATTATTTGGATAGCCAATGCATATGATTGGTTTAATTTAGTACAAAAGTGAAGTCAGTCTATAATAAAATATAATATGTACATGTGTAGGAGTATGTAGCGAAGATGGCTCCCTTCTACTATACGCCATGATGTAGCATGTAGGTAACCCACTAATTATGACTGTGCACATTTGATCACACAACCAAAGAGTTATACTTATTCTCTATCACACATTTCATTCCACTTATATTAGTATTCGGTTGAGATGAAACTCGGAAATTATAAAACGAAGATACTGTCATCTAGGTGACGACACTAGAGTGAACTTACAGCAAAAACCAGGGCTACAAAGTAATGGAACCACGTGTTACAGAACTAAAATTCCATTGTTGTATCAATACAAATGGCAGGCTTTCTTTTGCCTGGTCGAATGGCCTCATGCTAGGAAATAGGATTATAGAAGCAAATACAGTTTCTGTGCCTTCTCTATAAGCCTACTACTTGATAGCAGGGCATGTGTATTAGTAACACTTCTTATAGCTAACAGTAGTCAAGTACTGCTATATTATGGAGTAAAAATTGGGCACACCTGAAACAGTTGACATAATTTGAGAATATGCCAAGTTATAACTACTAATAGCAGCACCTGCTTACATCTGTAAACAGCCCATGACAATCCCCAAAAAGTGGACTACATAGACTACATAGAAATTTAGGAAAAAAATATCCAACCACTGAGATCATATGACACTAGAAGGTTTTATGCTAATTAGTTCACATTGAACGATAGTTGTAAGTTTTAATAATGGGCCCTGATAATATGAGCTATCGGAATACTATGGTGATATCAATCTCTTGAAGGCCAACCATAAGTAAAAATTAACAGCACTACTGCAACGTGTTTCCCGAAAAAATATATATGCATCACTCAAATCGCTTTATCAGAAAGCATTTTAATGACATTTTCAAATAATCTTACAGATAAATTTGCTTGCTAAATTTTAAAAGTTGAAGGAGAAATATAAAAATTTCTAGTTTGTCATTCTAGCTCCAATCCAACCAAAGCGTTATATGACTATCTATCTACACTCAGTAGGACCCAGAATGTGGTTTGACAAAATGCAAGTCATGGGTTGCATCATGTAGCCTATTGCTGTATGGCCCTGCATCGTCCTTGATAAGACTAGTGAGTCTGCAGCAGCCACTACATTTGAATGCAAGTTAAAGTTTGTGTGTAACAAATTATAGCTCTGTGCATAACATAGAAGCCACAGTTATTTATTGTCAATGTTGCCACCACTTTTGGAGTTGTTTGGTCAAATGCTATGAAATATTAATCTAGAACTACCAATATTTCAGGTGATGTCACTTGTCCTGTAACCAATATCTGGTGTTATTCAAAGTGGCAAAGAAAGTCAACTGAAGCTTTTGTTATAGAAAATTCTATTGTTGCAGCTTTATGCTCAGTTGGAATGAACAAAGAAAGCTGAATAATAGTCTTTTGTGTTCATATTGGCTCTTGGCTCATTGGAATTAGAATAGCATGTGTTTGATCATCTGCCTAGATAGCAAGTTTAGTGGCTCTCACATAGTATTGAACAAGTGACCTCATTGATTCACCAGTCAATAAAATTTGAATATTCTGAAAATGCTGTAACTTCAAAGCAGCATTAAACCCAGCTAGAGATACTCATCATTCTAAATATACAATTATTTTTTAGCTGACTCTCACCGGGCCTATACTCCTCGGCGTGACCTGCCCCTGGCAGCTGGCACTGCCAGGTGCCAGTGCTGGCCAACTCCCTATGAGAAAAGGCCCAGATGACATGACCTTTTTTTGGCAGAGGTAGAGGAGTTGCCTTGAAGCCATGCTACTTGCATGACCCCAAGGACTTATGAGGCACAGGAGCTATTGTGGCTGGATGCTCTTCCTAACACCACCGTGACCGGGATTCGAACCTGGGACCCTCAGCACGAAGGTTCAGCATTCTAAGCACTAAGATTGTCAAATTCTCCATCTGTTACTACTAGTAATGGTGTAGCGTCAGTCTATGTGTTTATCATAAAGCACCGCCTCGACCAAGCTGCCAGTACTACTGTACTATCACTCTGACTTTCACTTTCGCTTTGATGTTCATGTTCTAATTATCATGCAAATTACTATAATACCATATAATAATTATAAGATAGTAATTATAGTAGTGTGACAACAATATTTATGTACTAAATACAATGTTTCAATAGTATCTTGTTCCTATTGATGCATCCAAGGAAACCACACATCTTCACTTTCTGCTCCATCTTAGAGTTCATATCAATATGATCTAATAACCTACTTCCCTAGAGGTCTATGCATAAACAATTTTATTATAACACTGTATGAAGCCCGTCCACAACAACACTAATTATATTTTTGTTCATATAATTGAAAACTAAACCTTTTTAGACATCTATATTATTGTAAATCTTTAAAATGTAACCGTACCAAGTTATTTATCCTGACTGATAATAATTAAACCAGCAACCTAGCTGCTCCAACTGTCACAGCATCAAGTACTCTGTATAGCTATACGGCCTGGTAGGCTACTGTTTACAGCTAACAATATAGGCTAAAGACCTATACACACTTCTTAGGCATGTATACTGGAACAACCCAGGGCTTATACAGTTCTGTCACAAGGAAGCAAGCATAGCTACACTGTACCTAAGAGGCACCACGCCTCTGAACCTCAAGTAAATTGGTTTACGTTTTAACTTATATGAAGTTCATTATCACACTAGACCACCTAGGGGGCCGGAAAGCATAGGCCCTATGCTTGATATGAAACCGCAGGTTGTATGAATTGGGACAAACAAGTTATATATCAGTGTAAGGCTTATTAAAAATGTGATAAACTCGTCAGTGCTACCTGTTACTTAGAGACTTCAGCACTGTCAGAAGGGGTATACTATCTTTAACTTTCAAACTGTGCTTAGGCCTACTAGAAAGGTCTTATGAGACTGGTTGAGGTTGATTGTGACAGATCCAGGTATGCCTCTGGCCCAGGCTTTCGTATGGGTCTGCCTGTCATTGCAGAACAAGATACCATGGAAGGCATTCAGTGCTGAGTGCGAATTTTAATGTAGCCAGATGCTTACCAGCGTACACACATCTCTGATTAATAATAATTATAATAATTTTTATAAAATTAATAATCTAAGACTAATGTAAATGTGTTGCATCACAAGATCATAGTATCATAGATAGTACCATAACAACCAAGATCACCAAGACGATTTTGTGAATATCCAAGATCAATGATGAGATGATGATTGAAAATCACAATCCGACAATGACTGACTCTGAGTTAAACTCAAAACTGAAGTGAATGTTCCGTCAAATCATATCAATCATATCATTAGAACAAATGAAATACCTTGCTTATAGTTATACATTCCAGCACAGTTGCATTCAGATCACCAGTAACAATTCCAAACATAGGAAAAAATTTAGTTGCCATCGCTTCGCAGGTGGTAGACACTAGTCTATGAATCACTGGCTCATTATGAAACTCATCTGGTTGCAAAAACTACTAGTTCAGTAGTTACCAGCTAGTAGCAAAGTTCCTAGTAAACTAGCTAGTAGCAATGACCACGTGAGTATTGTTTTGGATATGTGACCTTGACCTTATCGATTATAAAAAGAATGTTGTCCACGTGTTGTTTATACCTTGCGCTGTTAGCCAATGGTGAGGAGACAAATCGATGAGTTTAACCAATCAGTGTCTTACAAGTTTTCAACCGGTATGTCTTCAAGGGAAACTTCCTTTACAGTCATTCATTGAGAAGTTCGTGGTGTTTACTATAGGAGCTGACACTCTGATCAACTTTTCTTCCCACATCATTCTACCAACTGTCAAAGAACCTCAGGTTAGTTCTAAAATTTATCTAAATTGAGCTGCAGACGCACACTTTACTTTTAATGAGATTACAAAGTTCGTCACACCCAATCCATCCTTGTTTGTTTCTTATTTATTTCTCGGCTAAAAAATAAATTTGAAAGAAATTTTTTTAGATGGAATTATTCTTATAAAGTATAATCCATGCCATAAATAGTAACAATAGTAGATTATCTATATAATAATAATAATTGATATAGAGGCCTATAGCAAGATGCTAGAAAATGACAATTTAGTGTGGTGTCACACTAAATTTTGTCATTTTCAGATTTTGATTTTCAAAAATATTAATATTAAATATAAATATTATAATTATTCTATTACAGTGTGGGCACCAGCCAAAAGAAAAGGCAAATATTAAATAATATTATTTATATTAATATTTTTATTCATATAGTCATTGATCATGGTCTGGTGATATTTATAATCAATTGATCAAACGTATGTTGTAGTGCCTACCCATTTGTGATATCTGGCTCATCATCAATTATCAATTTAGTATCTTTTGCGATTCATGTGCTTCATAGTTTTATAATTGGCCAACCTTTTTATTCTTGGACCCAGTGGTTTGTATTATTTTTCCTTCCGTTCTTTTACTGATTAAGTTTCACTACTTCAGGGGCCTAAACTAATATTAATCATATCATTGTGATTTTTAAAGACCCTGAATGTGGATGTTATCATGGTATTGTCACCAAGGTTTCAATTTCAAATCTTAAACATGATGATCATGGTCACATGATCACATGTTGATTTCCTCATACTGAGACTTAGTTGCGAATTTAACCTTGTTATCAAGACTTATTGGTTTCGATTATGTTCCACTCGCTTCAGGTAGTTTTGCTAGTTCTAGTTATTGTTATGTAGTAGGGTCTACTACAAAGTGTAACATGTGGATTTAGACTTTTCCGTCTTCTATTTTAGGACAGTGATATAGAAACACCTTTTCATCCCACCTCTACACCCTACATACTGGTTTTGACAACAAGTCAACTGGTTTTACTGACTCTGGTATAGTAACTATTTAGGAAATATACAGAAATAACAATGAAACGATCGTTGTTATTCGTCGGTTTATTAGCTACTCTTCTTGTTTGCTCAATACACGCCGAAGAGGAAGAAGAGAAAGACGACAAAGATGATATTGGCACAGTTATTGGTATTGACTTGGGTACAACATACTCCTGGTAAGTTCAGGCATCTTTCCGTTTTACCACTTTGTGTTAGAAATTACCTTCAACTTGGACTTCCTAAGACCGGTGTTGTTATTTGACACATAGTTTCTAAGTATTCCCATTATCTCCACCTACATGTATTGATAATTCCGCTGCTTTTGTTTTCAGTGTTGGAGTATTTAAAAATGGTCGTGTGGAGATAATAGCCAACGATCAGGGTAACCGTATTACTCCATCTTATGTGGCATTCACTGCTGATGGGGAAAGATTGATCGGCGACTCCGCTAAAAACCAGCTGACCTCTAACCCTGAGAACACAGTGTTCGATGTTAAGCGAATGATTGGCCGAAACTGGGATGACAAAAGTGTACAGAAAGACATTCAGTATTGGCCATTTAAAGTGAGTGCTGAGTTACAGACTACAGTGTGCATGTGTTACAAATAATGCTGATGTGTCACTAAATCATACACTAGTCCAGCTTGCTAAGTAGGGAGAAACTGCTAGTTTACCAGCATTGTGATTTGGCATTAGTAAACAATAGTCAACACAATAGTGTTATTGTGTAAATTTCCTAGCTGAGTAGCAGGCATTCAGCGCTTTAGTTAGCTGTATCATTATTACACGTGTACAAACTGCATTATGCCAAATAATCAAACCAGCCCTAATGTAATTGGCTGTCTGTACATTATCATTGATTACATGATTCACAAGTAGAATATACTACTGGTTGTTTATTGAGAGATTAGTTCCAGTTGCAACGTGGCTTATTACTAATACTGTGTAATCAGTCATTCACATCATAGTGCTGAGTGGAACATAAATGTCACTGTGTGCATATATGCCTATCTCATGTATACTACAGTGTGTGAATCCCCACCTGCTAATACCAAGTCATCAATCAGCATTATAATGCTATACCTATGTATGATCTTGGAGGCGAGATCAACTTCATGCTTTTTTACCATAGCCAGTGTTTTTCAGTGAAATTACAGATTGAAAAGTTGTTTTTTCTCCATCAAATATGATGATAAACAAAGTTCTAAGGCTACATGGTTTCAATATTGTACCTAACAGTAAATATTGGAAATCACCTCCTCTAGCTTTGAATATGAAATTGTTGTATGATTTGACTAGGTTCCAAGCTATCTAAAGCTTTACATTAGGACTCTTCAATCAACCGTGTTATCTTGAGATGCAAGGTGAACAGATTTAACTTCTATAATATCACCAAATACAACAACATTGTCTGAAGCTATGCTATTACATTATGTCTATAGGTAAAGGAAAAGCAGTCCAAGCCCCATGTAGAGGTTAAAGTGAATGGAGCTGATACCCTGTTTGCCCCTGAAGAGATCTCTGCCATGGTACTCCTCAAGATGAAGGAGGTCGCTGAGGCTTATCTTGGAAAGACTGTAAGTTAGTTTTCCCACCCTGGTATATTTTCCATGGTCAGCTATCTTATTGGTATCTGCAATTTTTCGGTGTATCGGTCTAGTCGCGAATGTAGATGAGTTGCCCTAAATCTTTATTGGTTTAGCTCATAAATATAATAATATTGTTATGGGCTATGGTAGGTCACACACGCTGTAGTCACTGTCCCCGCCTACTTCAACGATGCCCAGAGACAGGCCACCAAGGATGCCGGAACCATTGCTGGACTCAATGTCATGAGAATCATCAATGAGCCAACCGCCGCTGCCATTGCCTACGGACTGAACAAGAAGGAGGGAGAGAAGAACATCCTTGTGTTTGATTTGGGAGGCGGTACCTTTGACGTCTCTCTGCTGACTATTGATAACGGAGTATTTGAGGTAGTGGCCACCAACGGAGACACCCACTTGGGAGGTGAGGACTTTGATCAGAGAGTCATGGAGCACTTCATCAAACTGTACAAGAAGAAGACAGGCAAGGACATCCGCACAGACAACAGAGCCACCCAGAAACTAAGGAGAGAAGTAGAGAAGGCAAAGAGAGCTCTGTCAGCCGCCCACCAGACTAGAGTGGAGATTGAGAGCTTCTTCGATGGAGAGGTAGGTTTAGTTACTAGTGTTGGTTTGAGTTATTTCCCTTTCTTAGAAATATAATAATTTCAAGTAGTATTTTAGTTCTATCCTCCTCTCTCTCAGATGCACCGCTTGTTGGTATTCTCGTCTACTTGAGAGCTGTTATATTCTTTGTTAGAAGTCCTCTAGTAGATGTTTGTGTTGGCATACGGTGTAGAATGTATAGAATGGTGCCTGGTCTAGTAACACTGTGCACTAGTGAAACCGTATCCTCGTAGCCTAGGTAACACCATCGTGTATTATCTGCAGGACTTCTCCGAGACCCTCACCAGGGCCAGATTCGAGGAACTGAACATGGATCTGTTCAGATCTACCATGAAACCAGTAAAGAAAGTTATGGAAGACGCAGACCTCACTAAGAAGGACATTGATGAGATTGTGCTGGTCGGAGGCTCCACCAGAATCCCTAAAGTACAGCAGCTGGTCAAGGTTAGTCTCTCACCCTCTATCCTGCTGTAGAACTACACTGTTGTTAGTGCTGGTCTGTATTACTATGTGTTACACTGTATGATAGGCAGACACTAATTATACCCTATCTGTATACAGGAATACTTTGATGGCAAAGAGCCAAGCAGAGGTATCAACCCTGATGAGGCTGTAGCATACGGAGCAGCTGTGCAGGGAGGAGTTCTATCTGGTGCAGAGGAGACCGGAGATCTGGTATTGCTGGATGTCAACCCCCTGACTATGGGTATCGAGACAGTGGGCGGAGTCATGACTAAACTTATCCCAAGTGAGTACCTGGCTGTTGTTTCTGCTGTTTAGATCGCACTATATAAATTGCAACTAGTGTGTACATTATTAGTACGCCATGTTATAACGAACCGGCATTCAAGGCTTATTTCTATGTCTTTACAGGAAACACCGTCATCCCAACCAAGAAATCTCAGATCTTCTCCACCGCCGCCGACAACCAGCCCACCGTGACCATCCAGGTGTTTGAGGGAGAGAGACCCATGACCAAGGACAATCACTTGCTAGGAAAGTTTGACCTGACTGGAATCCCACCAGCACCACGAGGTGTCCCACAGATTGAGGTCACCTTTGA